>JARKIC010000759.1:0-199973 GCA_029378375.1 Mycena olivaceomarginata | reverse complement strand
AAGAATATGGATGGTTTGTGAGGAATCTATCGCTGGAACATCTTGAGGCAAGCCACAGCCAAGCCCGTTGGCCGTGCAAAGACAGCTTGCGGCCCGTGACTCATGCCATTTTGTGCAAGCTCAAGCCAGTCATAAGTGCATCATCAATGCACTGAGTTTCATAGTCGTGACACGATATTGACTGTATAGAAGCTAGAAATTCAGCTAGATGAAGGTGAAGAAGATCAAAATTGCGCCTACAAGTACAAGCCATTCCATTGCCCAAGCCAGGCTGAATACAAGAGCACCTGTGAAGAACTAGGCCACCTTGGAAGGACAGAGATAATCATCTTGTTATTCCTGTGGCTGGCTACTGAACTCAAATTGTGACCACAAGATAGATCATAATTTTAGAACAAGTTAGATCCTGATGTTTGACCGGAAAGCTGGTTGTGACCATTGTTCGTGGTAAAGTCGGTCTTCTGCCATTTTGCTACTCGCTCAGGATCTGATTGTTCTTGCATAAAGAACATCTCAGCTGTTGTACCGGATTGTTTATACAAGTAAGTTGAATGCAACGGTGTTTGAGGAATAATTGCCGGCATGTCGCAGAGACCAAGAAAACTGATTTACTGAAGACTTCCAATTGAGAGATAGAGAGAAAAAATTGAGTACAACAAGCCCAGATCTTTGTGGTAAATTGAAATCTTCAGTCGAGGACGTCGCAAGTGCGAGGTGGACTATTGACCCAAATGAATAAAATCGTGTCAAACTTCAGCCCGTGAAGTAGAGGACTCGTAGATAAATTGTGATCAGTAGGACTCGCCTTTCAGTCTTCCAAATATGTGGAATATGCACAAGCTTCTTGATTTTATTGATCTGAAGGTAAGCGAACAGACCAGATTGCTTGACGGGTGATTCTCAGCTATCTCACCACTTGTACTAATGATGCCCCTAAATAACACTGATCATCTGAGTTGCAAGAAAAATTTTGATGCAAAAAGGTGTATCTATACCACGAGCGTGTATTAGAAGCAAAAAGACCAGAGTTCACAGACAAATTGATATTGTAGGCAGGTGTTCTTCCGGTGGTGACAGCGTACCATCACATCAAGGAGCAGAGCAACGTGAGAAAAATGCAAGCCCTGAATGTAGACACTTACTACACACAGTCGAGTCATTCAAATTATCTACATAGCTCATTGGGGGCAAGAAATATGCACAAGCCCGTTGCTTAGCAAACAGGCTTGCCAAGCCAATCTGACAGTGGGCTTGGGTTTTGATTTACATCCAAATCCAAGTCCAAGCCCGAACAAGCCCGTTGGCATGGACACACAAGTCCGTTTTTCAAGCCGAAAAGTAAGCTCTCAAGCAAGCAAATGGGCTTGCAGGCCAATCTGCCGGGCTTGGGCTTGGTAATGCACTTTTGCAAGCCGAAACTGTCACTCTCTTGCAAAACTAATACCAAAAGACAACACAAAAGGTCACAGGCCTAAATCCAATTGAAAATATCAGGATCCCTCCGAAAAACATTTAAATTATCATGCCATCAGACAAACGGGCTTGTGTTCAACTTGTAAGTCAACATCAACAAGTTTTTCAAGCCTACGCAATGAAATCCTGTATCAGATTTATTTGAAACGACTCAAACATCAGATTTGACTATAAGTTATGCTCCTGAAGCTGATTCCTGGTATGAACATTATTGCGGCCCAGATCAAGCCCAAGCCCGTTGGCTTGATGCCATCACACAGTCGGGCTTGCACGTTCGTCAACTCAAGATTTCATTTGCAACACTGGTTTAGTAGACCTGTCCAATTGGTTTGGCTTAACAGCTTGCCTCCCCTTAGCAGAGTTTGAATTTGAGGTTGCTGAACATGGTAAATGGTTGATTGAATCTCGATTTTCCCACAGCTGGTGAAGTTCCACGGTTCAACCAAACAACACAATGGTGGGGTCAAATCTGCGCATCAGAGATGACTTAAATGAATACCCTGGACCTCCTCAGTGTGTTTGCTCTTATCCCTCCTCTGAGTTTTGGCCGCTTCAACAGATCTAGTCATGTATTGAAGGTAGATCCCAAAGAATTCCTTGTCACGACCACAGAAACATGAGGGTAAGAATGTCTTGATTGAAAACAAGGCATTAGATACGGGAGAGTGCGCTGAGTAGGACAAGCCCAAACTTTGGGTCAAATTGACACTTTACCTGGGGGTCTCCGGCGGTGACGGCGACCTATGCATCAGTGACCAAAATAGGGCAAAGAAGACCCAAGCCCACAAGATATCAATTCATGATTGACTCTGCAAGCCCTTAGTTTGATGGCTCACTGCAGGAAACACGAGAAATATGTGCAAGCCCATCTCTCGGTAGTCTCCCCTAGGCAGATGCTTCAACAAAATTGAGCTCGTACCTCACTTGTTGAAGTCTGCTGTTTACCGCGGGGGTTGGATCGCAGTAAAACCTTATTATGTAATTTTAGGTAATCAGATTCCGATTTTCCCCCCCACATGGAAAACACCAGTGTTGACGAGATTCTTGGGGGGATGGCTTCTTGGATTGGATATCTAGCAATTCACCATTTCACAATGTTTAAATACGGGGTCTAATGCACTCACTACGACAAGCCGTTTTGCCTTGCGCATCACACGTGATTGATCGTTCAAACTTCGGCGAAGACGCAAAATCAACACATACTTGCCTCAAGAAAATTGGAGAAAAATCAGAGAGCATTTAGTACTTGAGAAAAGGTTCTTGATCACATATTAGCACATCTTGCTAGTGTGTATACCGAGGAAACACGAAAATGAAGGAAATGATGAGCCATCAATTAGTAATAAGGTTTTACTACGATCCGAGCCCCGCGGTAAACAGTAGACTAGTCCCTCGGCTAAGCGAGCAAACGGGCTTGCCAAGCCGTCAAACGGGCTTGCCAAGCCGTCAAACGGGCTTGCCAAGCCGATCGGCGGGTTTGGGCTTTGATCTACACCCAAATCCACTTTTAACAGTTTAAAAGTGTGATATTCGTCTACGTATGAAATACTTAGGTACAGGTACCTCGACGAACCAATAAGCCAAATTGACAAGCCGAAAAATGAACTCTCACTTCCAACTTTAACCCACCAATCTTCAACCACAAGTTTAATAGCCGCAATATTCCATTCGGATTTAAAACACAATGAAGTCACTATATGAGTATGCTGGAAGCCTACTACTCTCGAAGCCGTCCACAGAGCGCCTTCATCTCAGTGTGCACATCCTTTGCTGTCAGACGAGAGCTGGGCTGATACCTCATACAGCCGACCATGATCTTCCACAATTCCTCGGATGTTAATGAGTCGGGACGCAAATCTTGCAAGTCTGGGTTCTCTGCCGATTGAGAAGCCATACTGCTGAAGTTTCCGTGTAGGAGCTCCATGACGGTTTTGTTGTTACAGTCGGAGAAAGGCGGTCCATTGGCAAAGATCTACAAGATGGGGTTAATTTTAGAGGCGTGTGATGTAGAGCCTGTTCCACACGCGCACCTCGACGACGAGAAAAGCGAACGCATACACATCACTTGCCTTCGTCGGTTGGTGTGGGCTTCTGAACCTTTCCGGTGCCATCCAATTGATCGACCCGGCAAATCCCATTCCAGTGCTTCGAGCTTTGGTTATCGGAGCGCTGTCAGCGTTCAATTCTACACGACCGTTAGTCAATTCAAAGTATTGAGAAAGAAACGCCTTGACCTGGACCGTCCGCATCCCAGGGTTTCATGACGCCTAAAAGACTCTGAGGCTCGGAGTTGGAGGGATTATGGATAGCTTCTTGAGACTCGTCGATGGTTTCATGGATAATCCGGGAAATTCCAAAATCGGCCAACTTTGGGACGCCCTTCGCGTCGACAAGGATATTGGCCTACCGCAACGTAAGTCTTGCTGGAATCAGGAGACTGGCCCCCGTATACCCCTTTGATATCCGCGTGGACCACGTCTTTGGAGTGTAGCCACGAGATCGCATGTGCGACCTGACAAATCTGGAGCGAAGAAATAGGACGTCGTTACTTCTGCTAGCTGTAGCAAAATCCTGCATACCTTTTGGCAACGAAAATCTTCATGGCTATTTTCGTCAAGGTTGAGAAAGTGAACAATATTGTCGTTGATCTGCCATTGACTAATCAAGCGGAGGGACTCTGTCGAAATATCGGCGCCGAAAAACTTGACGACGAAAGGAGGGTCGCCTTTGGAAAGCTGGGCCCATGTGAATGCCTCGAGGGTGAATCGCTGCCCCACAGACGTTCAAAAGAAATAAAGGCCGCACGCCCACAAAGGTTGCTCACCGGTTTGGTCTCGTCATATGGTTTCTTGAGGAATCGAAATTCCTTGATCGCAACTTGTTCTCTTTTCTGTTGAAACCTGTAGTATCCAATTCGAACATCACTTGAACCACCGATACAGTGGGGATTGCAAACTAAGCCAGGAGGAACAGAAGACGTGGTGCCCCCTTCCAGCTTTTCCTGATTTATAATCAGCTCAAGCGGCAGTTCGGAGGAATCTCCCAAGCTGATGGCGGCAGAAACCAGGCGATTGCTTGTCTGGGTTGAAATTTGGTATCGGTTCGAGAGCTATTGGGGGGCATTAGCGCAATCGTCTCGGATTTGCCATGTATCTCACTCTACGCAGACTGTAGGCAATTCTTTGTTTTTGGTCCAAAGTGAGATCCTGACATGGCATCCACTTCTCGAGAAAGTCCATAATCTGGTTGGCCCAGGTATCACTTGACATATCGGTCAGATTGACGGCCCCTTCGATAGAATGGGTATACGAACCTCAGCCATTCTTTCCCCTTCCAATTTTCTCCTCTGCCCAGGCGGTGAATCTCGCTCCAAACGGTATGTTCCTCCACTGCCCAGTCGAACTTGTCCCATCGATTCCATTTCAAGAACTGATTATGCGCCTCGGTTACCCAGGATACAATGGTTTTGAAGGGGGATTGCATTTTCTTAGGTGTCGCCTTGACAGCATCGTACACCGGCCAGACTACTGAGGCAGTCGTTTGGATTCGTTCCCGAAGGTCGTCGGAATGTCCGGTGATGCGAGCTACAAATCAAACAATCAGTCATATGCAGTATCCCAGAAAACAACAGCCGACTAACACTGCGGAGGCTATTCGCAGCCTTCTTTTCGCTTTATTGAAGGCTTCCTCATGTGTGTAGAAGGATGCCCAACGTGCCGCACGCGGCGAGGGGCAAATTGACTGGATTACAAAAAAGACTTCCTCCCCATCAAAAGCTTCGGAGGATACTTGATCATTTAGAAATGCTTCAGCGCACTGCACAACGTCCTCGATCCACTCTAATCTTCTAGAGTACGCCCGTAAGTAATCAGAGCGACGAGAGGAGGTAAACCCATACAGGTGACCGGGTCTGGCCTTCGTTACCCCGAGGCTGAGGAGGTTCAGCCTGATATTATGTTCGTTTCGGATCCATTCAAGCCGATGTTCTAGGATCCATTCGAAGAACAGTCCATGTCCCTTGGAAACGTAACCAAAAGTGTCTGTTCTTCGGGATGTCGAAGGAAACTGAAAGACCTCTCTCTTTTCCTCTTTCAATATGCCGAATTTCAACCGGGTACAACATCGGTGAGCCTCCCGCTAATAGAAATGTGATTTAATCTCGAGATTAGAGCCAAGCGGCACGTACCTTTCCCAAAGGAAAGACGCTGTCAATCCATTTCTCCATCTCATCAAGTTCGGACCACGCCTTGTCGATCTTTCGCCTATGGTCAAGCTCTGCTTCGAACCTTCTCTGCAGGACCCTTTCGCGTTCAACGAATTTCACGGTACACGATCCACTAAAATTGATTCTGAGACGCCCTACAACACTGGACATCGTCTCCTGACAATCAATGTAAGTATTTAGAATCGACGATGGAAACATTTTGAGCGCATACTTTTGCGAAAGGGAATAACGCCACCAATCCGTCCATCTGATCCAAACATATTTTGGCGATCTCGCGCTAGGAGGAAGGGATTCAGAGATCGTAACGCGAATGGCGATAGATGCAGACCTGGCTCGCATCAGAACCGAACTAGTACAATAGGCACATGAGAAAAATCGATCGATTAACATGGTAGAATCGCGCACCAAAGAGGATCAAGACCGCTCAACTTGAAGATCTCAGAATCGTCGAGGCCGGGCACTGGGATGGTATTGTTCAGGGCGCTGGTATCTGACCGAAACTGCTCTTCCCATTGGTCACTGTCGTTCCGGATGTCAGAATTCGGCCGAGCTCGGAAACACGACTTGCCGTGGTACGCATATCCTACCCAGCCGTTGGACCTGCTCCCAGATGTGCTTTTCTTGGGATAGCCATACGTTGCGGCTCCACTTGGCCCACATCTCAAACAACATTCTACTCGCTACGATACTATCGAAGGCATCTATGTTTGTGTATGAGGGTGGTTCTGGGGGACGGTGATTTGTATTTCGAGTCTGGATGGATTGAGTTTGGTGCCTCAGTAGATTAGAGGGCACGGCACCTGTTTGTGGCTTCCACCTTCGCGTGCAACGGAAACTGCAAGAGGGGGAACCCCGGAGTAAGGAGTCTATGAGCCGTTGACATAATTGCTGCGCTTCATTCTGAAAAAGGATCTTTAATTATCGGTTTCGAGCAGTCGCAATTTGCAATACCTGCCCATAAGGAAACCGTGCACACAGAGCTGACATCTCCTCTACCATGTCGAGTGCACTTTTGACTGAGTCGAACCGACCGGGATCCAGGTTGTCACCGCGTAATTCAGCGAGGCGACTGCGTGCAGATTCAATCTGAAGGAAATTGGAGCGTGGTGTTGAATGCAACAATGAAAGCGTACCTCGCTCGAGACGGTGTTTTGCTCGCTGTGAGTGTGGGGATCGCGGGCGTAACATTCTGCGACTCGGAGGAGTGCACCATCGACGAGATGGTGGAGGAAACAGGGAGATGAGAAACGCTGGGAGAAAAATGCGCCAAGTTTGACCTGAGCGCCAAATGGAACCTGGGATTTAATTAGCATGAGAGCAATTAGACCTAAGCAGGACGTGGAAGAATGGAAGATCTTTCATGATACGGATTACAAGTGCTGTATAATCACGCTATGAATTCATCGCCTCTCCGAGATCCCGTATGAGTTCTCCCGCTGTTGGGCGTGCGGAGGATATTCCCCAGCTCTTTTGAACCAGCGCCCACAGAAGCACTGGCATCGGCAAGCTAGTGCCTTCAGCTGTCGGTTGGGGAAGTCTAAGCCACGGATTCTTTGTTACAAGTTGGCCGCCTTCAAGTTTGGGCTCGAGCAAGATGCGGATGGCTGGGCCGGGATACCGATGTAGGGGACGATGTCCGCGATAGAGCTTTTCAATAGCCTCAGCACAATATCCAAACTCGGACGAGTCTAATGTAAATGTAGCGCACCTCGTAGCATACCGATGCAAATGCAAAGATATCTGATTTATCTGACTTCTTCCTTAGCTTGGTGGTTTCATGCTCCATTCTGCATCCCAGCAGTTCGGGCGCCATGTATGCCGCCGTTCCGCCCGGGAGTGATTGTCGAAGACTTGCTCCCGCCGTATTCTGTAGTGGTTGCAT
The DNA here is from genome assembly GCA_029378375.1 of Mycena olivaceomarginata. Lineage (NCBI taxonomy): Eukaryota > Fungi > Basidiomycota > Agaricomycetes > Agaricales > Mycenaceae > Mycena > Mycena olivaceomarginata. Next base: position 192,393 of record JARKIC010000759.1, on the reverse strand, counting down.
TGAGAAAGGTCGCCAAGCCGAAGTCGGTAATTTTGACATGTTCCTCATCGTCAATGAGGATGTTACCCTGAATCGGATGGCGTATGAGAGGGCGCGTCCAGGTCGATCGTAACTCACCGGATGCAAATCCCCATGGACGAGCGACTCGCCGTGGATATAGTCCAGTCCCTCAGCGATTTCGAGGATCTATGAAAGTCAGTGATGCCCCGGCAGATAAGGTGTATGTGTACTCGAGTGAGTAAGCGGATGTTTGCAGCCCCCTTCTTCTTGCGGTATTCCATGATTGTTCCGTTTTGCAAGTATGGGGAGATCAAGCATTTGTATGGCTCGGGGAAGGTCTTGTCATCAATTCCCAAAAATTCCAGAACAGATGGATGGTGAAGACGACGACAGGCAAGAGTTTCCCGACACAGCTCCTGAGATATGCGCATGCGATGTGAGATGGAAGTGTGAGAAGCGAATGTAATATCAGATCACCTTGTAACGCTCTCCTTCGATACGCAAGCGTTTGAGAACCACTCGTCCAGGAAACCCCGGGAGGCCTCTGTGTCTTTCACAAAGGTAGATATCTGACTGCCCCCCGTGCGTTAGGACATTTGGAAACTCGAGCATTCCTGCTGCTACAAAAAGGGCACCAGGGAGTCGTTTCGTAGCTCCACACAAGTCGTCGACGAGTTTGCAAGCCTTCCGATATAGAACGTTCTCCGCAGGCCGAGGAAAACATCCTTCAAGTTCAAGCACCTACACGATGACGATCGGGATTATTACGGATGGTGCGGAAGATATAACCAATTACCTCTTGGGCAGAGTCGAGAAACCTTTGGGCATCAGGACCCGTCAATTGCTTGATGACCTTGACTTCTTCATCCGAACGAAGAATGTCCAGAAGGCGATTCATGCGATCACTCGGGGTGTCTCCAAGGAGAAAGCTAGGTGTGCAGCAACCGAAAGTAGACATGAGTTGGGCAACCAAGGTTACTTTTGCGCGCCTAGCCAAGCCTTTAACGCTCGGGCATCGGGCAATGCCACCGAGCGCTGTCCACAAATAGGAGCCGTAGTTCTGGGAATCGATGAGGGCCGGATATAGTGCGCAGCGCCCTTCTTTCCCACTTCCCACCGGCAACAGGATCCATTGCAGGTGCCAAAGAAAAATGTGGCGAAATCGAAACCTTGATGAAGGACGGTCGAGAGACACTGCATTCAGGCCCCTGATCGGCAGAGGCTGCCGAGCTTTGCCGCCATCTGTCGCGCTGTGCCTACCCTACGCGACGGGGTCAGCCGCGGAGGCTGTGCCGCGCGCTGCCGCCATCTGCCGAGGCGCGGGCGGCCAACCTCTGCCGCTCACTGGCCGCCTCTCCTTCCAGCCACGGCGCCTCAGCGCTGGCCTCTCAATCCGTCGCCTCTGGTGTTCTGGCGCTCCCTCGGACAACACTGTCTCGTATATGGACATGAAGCTTTCTGTTACTGCGAGTCTCCCCTATGACCTTCAAGTTGTTCTCGGCCGTGATTGGCTTTTCTTCTGCTGTCAAACTCTGCCTCATGCTGCTTTCCATTTATCCTCGGGGACTGTTGAGCCTGGCCAGCAGTCATCTGGTACCTTTACTTACCCTTTCTCCCAGTTTCAATCTTATAAATCCCTCCCACAGCTCTTCTGCCCCCAAACTCTTTGTCCCAGCCTATGGATCTTGATCCTCCTTCACAGAGTAACAATTATGTCAGCAGTACGTTTTTACTCCATACCTAATTTAATACTTCCTGATGATACTGCCAGTTCCTGGACGTAGTTGTCTTTGTGATGAGCCCTCAGCTTGCCACTGCCCTTCTACGTCCAGCTTAATCCCATCTGCTGTACCTGTGACTACAATGAAATCTTTGAATCTTTTGCGTGATATATTGCTTGGACATCATGTTACCTGCTCTAGAATATCTGTATTTCATGCGGATTTACCCACAATTCAACAATCACTGGTCTTGCATGCCATCCCGCACAATAATTTGACTTTGATTTAATGCCGTCGTCTCTTACTCCATCATATCGCAACTGGTGCTTGCGCCAATCATGCAGTAGATATATCTTTGTTTCTACGACCAGATCGTTCTGCCTGCCGTGTGCTCTGCCAGGATTTCGAGTCAGCTGCAGATATGTCAAAAGCTGTTCTCAGTATCATTCTCGATGCCAACCACAAGCAAATATCCACGGAGAGTCTATTGCATGTAGCTGCTGTTTTGAATATTTCAGTTTTTGGTGACTGTAATCTTCGTTTCAAGGTGCGCTCGGTAATCGGGAAACATGCCCAAAGTGTGGGCACCGCAGACACCAATGCCTACTCTTCGACATCCATCACAGATTTCTTCAACTCGTTTGAAACCCACCGCAAACCTGACCTTCTATCCATTGCTGCTCTGCATCACATTCAGATCCCACAAAGCGCAACCGCTGGCACACAATTTTAGGCAGCGGAAATAAAATAGTTTGTGACATTTTGAAAAGTAGGAATAGTTTGAGTTCTACTCTACTACACCCTTGCAAGGTTTCAAGGTCTTAGATGCAAAAATGCATCTACTGCAACACAATCAAGGACATGGATCAATTAGTGGTCAAAGATCATATGACGAGTGTTCCAATTTTCACATGACGAAAACTGGCTCAGCCGAGACTTGAACACCTCTAATACTCATGCATACCTAGGTTCGGAACAAGCCGCCTTCTGATCACATGATATCCACATGCTTCGCAGGGGAATTCAGAAGGGGCTTGTGCCAAGATGACGAAAAAGGGCAATGTGTTCAAACTGGTCTCCTGCTTCAGGATGTCATGAATCGCCCGGGTTCTACTTTTTCATGTGACGCGTCCGTATGGATACAGACATGTCTTAGCAGCACGGGACTCTCATGACGCCACCACGTGACCTTCTCATGGTTGAAACCCAGCCTCGGATTCTAAAGCTGCAGACTCGGTGTCAGCAACGGGCTCTGGGTCGACTAAAACAACGAGTAACCTGACGAGAACCCCAACCAGGATAAACCCGATAGATGCTAGTAGCTCGTATGTTCCCCGAGCAGTAGGACCAGTCGTATGGAGTCCTCCCTAGGAGGCCGTATGTCGTAGGTTGGGATGCGAGGCGGAACCCAGAACAAGTCAAAGAGGGTGTGATATCCACTCGGGTATACAACCCAGGGCGTGGATATAACCCATAGTATGATGTGGAGGAAGCGGGGCAGGGTGGAGACAATGCCTATGTCAAGCTAAGGTAGAAGCCTGAGATTAGACGAGGTAGAATCTACTGTACAGGGAGATTCTACCGAGTTTATATAGGCTTCTAATAAATTAAAGCAATCATGGTCAATCGCGATCAGTTCCTGTACCACAGCATCAAGGAGTGTTAATGCTGATACTCCTGTGCTCCTCTGTGTCTGTTTCCGTGGCGTCAGAGGACTCTAGGAGACCCGATGTTCGGGTTTCCTAGTCCTGAGTGTCATCATATCTAGTGGTTTAAACCCCGTTCGGTTTACAACCACTCCTGTATTTCGTGTACGCTTCTGTGTCAGCTGTTGGTGCATCTGGGGACTAGGATCCGTCTGTACGGGTTCCTAATCCCTAACGTCTTCTGTATTCCGTGGTGCAGACTCCCCGAGTCTGTGTCTGTACAGACAGATCCTAGTCCCCGGATGCACCAACAGCTGACACAAAGTATATGACTGGTTGCAAACCGATCGGGGTTTGAACCACTGGATAAGATGACATTCAGGACTAGGAAACCCGAACATCGGGTCTCCTAGGTTGTCCGATGCCACGGAAACCGACACAGAGGAGTACAGGAGTATCAGCATTAACACTCCTTAATGCTGCGGTACAGGAACTGATCGCGATTGACCGCAATCACTTTAATTTATTAGAAGCCTATATAAGCTCAGTATAATCTCCATGTACAGTAGATTCTACCTCGTCTAATCTCAGGCTTCTACCTTGGCTTGACATAGGCATTGTCTCCACCCTGCCCCGCTTCCTCCACATTGTACAACGGGTTGTATCCATGCCCCGGGTTGTATACCTGAGTGGATATCACACCCTCTTCGACTGGTTCCAGGTTCCGCCTCACATCCCGACCTACGACATACGGCCTCCTAGGGAGGATGCTGTACAATTGGTCCTACTGCTCGGGGAACACATGAACTACTAGCATCTATCGGGTTTATCCTGGTTGGGTTTCTTGTCGGGTTACTCATCGTTTAGCCGACCCAGAGGCCGTTGCTGACACAGAAAGTGCCCCGTTCCCTTTGACCTAAGTTTCTAGTTTGTACATTGGAAGTGCGAAAATGATCTGGCCTACTCAGAATGTTCATATGTGTGCTCAGAGTCCCAGAGGATCCGCCGCTATCAAGGCTTGATGTCAAAAATTAAGAAGCTGAATTGCTTCTACCACACCCACCTCGGGGTGAATTAAAAAAATCCGAGTAGACAGTCCGCTTCATTTCATTTTATTGACCTGGAAACTACGTTCACTTTGAAATATATTTACTCTCAATCCTCACCATCATCGTCGCCCGACTCCCCTCCAGCGGCTGCTTTCTTTTTTCCCCTCTTCCGAAACAATTTAATTGGCTCCTTGAAATTTCAGACCCCGGCGAGCATTTTGAAGCAGACAGCATCCTTAGCTCAATTCCGGTGTGGAAGGGTAGGATGGACCACAGGCCGTCTCCCTTATATATTATATTTACGTACTTACTCTACGGTACACCGGTCCAAGGACCGGTTATTTGTTTTGTACGTACATTTGTTACGGAATCACCTTCTTACACCCGAACCACCATCTACGCCGTGACCAGAGTGCTCCACCAGGGGCACGTCGCCAGTGAACACCATCCACCTCTAGCCCACATTTCCCCTTCCATCGAGCCTTTTCGAGTTGCACCCATACTTCACGCTCACACCGCACATTCCCTATTTTTCACCCGATTTCTATTCCACGCACACACAACTTTTCGGGACCTATTTGCTCACTTTCTGGTTCACGTGTAAACCCCATATTCCGGACGACCGACCCATCTTGCTGTTTACCAGCGAAGAACCCCGTTCTTCCTCCCCGGTGGGAATAAGCCATGCAGGAGCCGACAACAAACACAGGAAATGGATAGGCGGGATGTGCGCGAATTGCTTGGTCTCTACCAATGCGGTCGCCGACAGAATTGATTTGAATTGTGCACTGTGGAGATTCTCAAACACCTGGACCGAGATTTTTGACAGGGCGGAAATATTTGAGGAGTTGGTCACAGGTTCCTGTTTCCCATACTTGCCGCCGCCTTTAGAATGCATCCCAAAGACTATAAAGCCTAACAATTCATCAGCCTCATGGACAGTTGCCGATCAATCAGAACATGTCCAACCCTCAGGCCGCAGGCAGTCAAGATCACAATTGCGAAAGTCAGGGACAATCCAACTGCACCACGGAAGCCTCATATTGTCCTCAAGACCAACCTGAGTTGACACTTTTGTCCGGACACCAGGCCTAGGTTAATGTTGCCGCGACTCGGTCGACTCAAAATCGACTCGTCGGACTTAAATACATGTAATACCACACAACCAAAACATAACCGGGACATTGACTATGTATTGAATACTTAGAGGGTGGGTTTACAATATATCCCTACCACTAGATGTGCCGACACCTGGGTGTTCAGAATAATAGAAATTAGTGTCACGTGAATCGGCAACTCGGCCAAGAGAGCAATAAATGTTACAAGACCCGCCTCCGCTTCGCTCCGGAATCTGAGTGTCGTAACAAAACATGATAGACATACTTCATAACAGTCGAACATTTATGGTCACTGAATTCAGACAATCATGAATTGAATATCGGAATAGAACACGAATCACTTATTGCGAACCAACAATAAATCTGCACGTACTTCAGTCTGCGTACTACAAGAGAGTGACATTTGCTTCCCGTCCTTGAAGCACTGTGGTAGAATGATTTTCACCGATCACGGCAGGCCGTTTAGTACACTCACGGCGCGAAAACGATATAAATTGAAGAACTAAACCAAGACGGCAGCGGGAGAAGAGCAATTTCCATTGGACATTCGAAGCATTGCTTCGTGAGTTGCCGTTATTCCGAGGGGATGGATCAGAAGAGCCAGAAATATTTGCGAGCGGGAAATGATGGTCACCGCAGGCAACTCCGGCGAACGGAGCAGCTTTAGACGACTGATTTGGCAGAAAAAATCGTCACTATCCCAGTGAGAGCCAACCGAGCAGAGAAGTTTGATACAACCCAGAGTAGCCAGGATCCTTGATCAACGGCGAGTTTTGAAGACCCAAGATATCACATGTTCCAGAAGAATCGTCCAGGATAAGACTCAGGACAATAATTATGCTCAGCAGGATTTATGCCGGGAGAGAACTGGGAGAAAGATTGCCAGTCCGAAAGAAGGTAAATGGGGGCCTTTATGTCTTGAGAATCTTCCGGGACTACGTGGCCTCTCGGCCTAATAAAAATCGGATTGGGCTGCGCCATAGGCAAATGCAACTGCAATCAAATACAGCCTGTCAAGAAGACACTGCGCGCAGGTCAGCTGTTCAGCCGCATGGGGTATCTGAGTGTGGAATTGAACTGCGCAGAAGCCGTTGGGCGTCGAGGATGGAGGGCGACGAGAGAGCAGGAGGAAAGGGGATAGAATAGATGGGGATGAGAGCAAGAGATACAAAGAATCGCGAAGGTAATCATTAAAGAACGGTTAATGTTTCGGTGATACGGCTACAGTCAGAATTTTGCGTAGGAATGGCCGCGGCACAGTAAGAAAATTGCTGCGAAAAACTGCGGTGGTCTGCGGATTGATTAACCGATGGTCAGCTGAAGAAAACCTACCCAGTCGAACCGGAATGGGGATGGCACACCAATGGGGCAAGCCAACACGACATGCAGGAGAAGAGGAGAGGGAAAACAAATGGAGATAATGCTGCATGGAGCAATTGCAAGTGGTTGAACACGAGACGGACCGCAGTGGCCAGAAAACACAGCAAAAGGCCGTATGAATGGAGTTAAATAGAGAGGATGCGCAGAGGAGGAGGAAAAGAGCAAGAATATATGGGGAAATAGCACAGCTGAGGAGCCATTTGCTTAAAGAACGGTTAATATTTCTCGACGACGAACTGGTGGCACATAGAATGCTTGGGATATGTTAGGCACCCCTATGGTGTCTATTCATATGAGACATCATATTTGGGATAATGTATGGTCTTGTTAAGTTACATGTATTTAAGTCCGATGAGTCGATTTTGAGTCGACCGAGTCGCGGCATCATTAGCCTAGGTACCCCGGTCCCAACCCCTCATTTTTGTCCGGCTGGAGCCTAGGTTTCCGGGTCAAAATCTCAAAATTTTGTCCGGCGCGGGCCCTAGGGTCCAAAGGGAATGTCAGGGGTCCTGTGTTTCTACCCAAGTAGAAACTTTGTTCTGAGTGGTGTGTGTGCATGCTTCATTTCGGAACAACCTTTTCCCCCTCGATCACTTGCGACATCCCGCATTCGGTTGAACTTTCGTACTTCATTGTTCAGTTCACAGGATTTCGGCCTTACCGCCAGTGTCCATCTGTTCTACAATCCTCTTTTGCTTCCGACACCGGTGCTCTCAACTAAAGGTGCCTTAGACTTTCATTTGAAAATGCTCAATGTTTTCCCACAACCGTTTCCACTCGCGCCATCAATCGGCCGACCTCTTCCCAAGTTCCCCGACTCCAGCCGTTCATGCTGATCCTACATACTATTTCGAATTCCCTAGTAATGCATGTTCCGGACGTGTATTGGCCACAGAGAAAAGAAGAGGGTGTACACCGAAGAGTAAGGAACATGAATACCGGGGATAAAAAGGGATGAGGCGGCCAAAGGCCGCCGATTCCCTTGTATATTTTATTTTCAACGTTGATCAAAAGCAAAACTACATTATATGCTACTGCTCAGAGAAAAGTCCCGCCAAACCGAGGCCTGAATGATCCACCGACAATGGGGCATGGGAAGCCTCGGAGTCGGAATAGCTTTGTGGGCGGGTGTCAGTGGGGGCGGTTTGCTGCGATCGGCGGGTGTGAAGACCGGGGGTATCACTTTCCAAGTCGCGTCTTGCATTGTCGACTATGTTTTTGACGCGAGTATAGTGCGCTTTCCTCTCTATGAAATACCCCCGCCGCTCTACGATTGTGGGATCTTGGATTAGCCTCATGCACATCTGAGGAGAGGTGTTTGGAGCCAAAGTGCGTAACTCATGACGCATACGCTCAGCCAACGTGTGCAAGAACGAATGGTCAATGCACTTGGCCGCGACATCTGCGAAACGCTTCGACGCCACTGTCAAAGAGTGAGTTGAGGACGGTTGATGCAGGAGCGCAGCACCTACGTTCAAGATAGGCTTGAGCACTCGACATGACTTCCAGCGCATTGTCACGATCTTTCTCTTTGCTGTTTGACTCGTGCCCCAGCTGAACAGATGTTGCGCATCGATCAATGAGGCTCTTCCGGGTCGCGGCGGAAATAGCTCCCGCGGCGATCTCGACAGCAATCCCATCACCATTTTTAACCAGGAACTCCAAGAATATATCAGCCGCAATGGCCCACAAAGATGCTTCATGCGCTGGATCCGGAGCCAGCGCAGACCGATATTGTTGGTGGATTGTGGCCCGCAGAACGGTGTACTCTTCCCTCAAAACGGTGGAAGGTTCCAGCTCCATTGCAGCCAGTTTTTTAAGTTCGGCAACAGTGGAAGCCGCGCAATGGGTGATATTGGCCTCCAAAATCTCCCTTTGTGTTCAAGTGAGAGAGTGTGAGACAAATCGCGAGACAATTGACGTACATGATATCCGATAAAAGGCCGCCTCGTTCATACTCTGCAAAATGCGCCTGGACCAATGCATTGAAATGAACGACGGCATGGGTTTTCACTTCGCGGAACACTTTGAGAGCAGCGTCCTGCCAGTGTTGGACGAACTCGATGATGATGGTGCGAATTATTTTCCATGGGAGCTCCCCGGGCAGTTCACGCGTAACAGCTCTACCGGAGGAAATAATCAGCCCTCCCTCACCCGAAACAACTTGAACAATGCGCACCCTTCCATGTATTTCATCATTTGGTCAAGATAAACGATTTCGCCTTTGGCATGAAGTTGGGACCATACGGGCGAGCTTCCAGGGAGGGCTCCATTCCCTGGCGTATTCGAGGGGCAAAAACGCGGTGCGTGTTCAGAGATTCCGGGCACTATGTTGCGGTACAGCTGGTTGACTCGGTAAACGAGTCCGACATCCATGGTAAAAGGCCTTGGGGGAATTCCTTCCACATGGGCCAGAAAATCGTTGGAAAACTTCTCGATCGCAGCGACGACGACAACCTGAGCATCGCGCTCCTCAGGAACGGGTAAGAGGTCGAGGCTGTCATCGCACTCGTGGATAATGTCTGTAATCTCTTGGTAAATCGAGGGAAGCCTGACAAGGAGGTGAGTTTTGAGAACCAGATTATACGAGGGACAAGTATACGCACATATCGGCCATATGGATGGACAAAAGCTTGCTTATGTGTTGTGTAAGCTGTTCCGAACCGAGACGATTCCTGTCCTCTCCGACAATGGATTTCCAGGGTTCATGCACCTCAAAGAAGTGGCGTTCTTGTTTCCGGGCCTCTTCCCACGGTATGTCAACTCCAGCGGGGAGCTTGACAGCGAACCATCCGTTATCGAATTTCCGTGTCTTGTTATTGAACATCTCGAGCCAGGTTGGTCCCATTCCCTCTTTGATTAGATCCACCTTTGTCAAAACACCTGCACTCAAGGTCAGTGCACGATTAATTCCGAAAGCCCACACACATGCCTACTGTTCGCGCCTTTAGTCCTGGATCCGCATCCGTGATAAGCCGTCCTACCCCGCCAATTTCTGAGTCGTCTACGAATAATATATGGAATTAATACAAATTCACGTGTCGGGTAATGCACATACATTCGCAATTCACGACAAGCAGAACGATGCAGTTGGGCTTGGACACATATTTCTTAACGAGATTTTGGATGAGCTCAATTTGACCCGGGTCCTGTCCGTCGCGAACATCGTGGATTACGCCTGCAACAATGATAAGAAACTTGGCGACGATACAACCATAATTCTCACCCGGGATATCGTAGAAGTAGAGGTCGTGCATATTGGGCCCCTTCGCAAAGACACACACACAGTCTTCGGAGAATGTCCGAGCGCCGTCTCGCAGGGTATCTGTGGTCTCGATGCTTGTCAGGTTGAGGGTGAGGATATTTTCTTGCGCCTCTGCAATCGCACGACAAATCTCGTCTAGGTCAGACAAATTGGCGCGGAACGGAACATCGGCTTTGCCGCTCGCAAAACGGAGGGTGATGTCGACCGAAAGGGGGGGAACCTGTGGAATGTTCGAGCCGAAATTCCATCGGACATCTGTGACGCAGGTCAGAACATGCCGCAGATATCTTTGAATTGATTGGGTACGTGCTTTGTGGATGTTCCAACGCCGCGCGGGAGTTTCAGCTGGTCGCCAATGTCCAGTCTGGGTAAAAGCTACAGAATAAGGAGCCTACCGTGGTGATGGCTTCCATAACAGAGCTCTTGCCGGCACTCTGAACGCCGGCGGCAACAATGCAGGGAAGCTTTACTTCCCGCTGGATTCTGGGTTGAATATCAGCTGGGTTGCCCAGAGGTGTAGTCAGACATACCCTGCGCCACGGAGCTGTTTGAGAATGTCCAGGAGAGCTTTGAAGTGATCTCGAGGGGTCTTTCTGGAGGCGTCCATGATGGTGGTGAAAACCGTACTTTTGCGGGTTGGTGTTTTAAACCTTTACAAGCGTCTGTCAAGAAATGAAATCGTGCAGAAAGAAAGTCAAACTTCCCAGCATCACTTGGGGTTATTGTTCTAGTAAAGGTGGGCGCCTGAACCAGCAAGTGAAAATAGCAACAATAGACGAGACTTGGAAATTGGCTGTACATATCTATCAAACTCCAGAGAAGAATGGCGAGCCAGTTCTCCCGCTTAACAACAGGCTTGAGAAAATCGATCCATCGATTGGCGCCAGGAGAAGGACGAAACGGTGGAAGATCAGCCACAAATAGCGAGAAGTGAAGAACACAAGGGAATCTTTGGGTGGCGCCGTCAGAACAAAGAGCCAGAACAAAGAGCCAGTCTTTTGGGTCAAATCGATACAACAGCATGTAGTCGAGAATAGGTTGTGGGCAGTGAAAGGGTACGGAAATGAACCAAGTCGAAAAAAGCACCGAGGCATGGTAACTTTCACTATGCAGAGTCTGTGATGACCTCTCAGCGCTGTCCGCAAAGAAATGACCGTGGGATCCACCTTGTAGTCTAAAACCGCGTACGATGTAATGCGGAACGCCTGTTCCCTGTACTATATCACGCCCCGCATGTCGTGCGCTGGAGAAAATGGGGTCCGATCGAAATGTCGATGTAAGAGGTCTCGAGAGAAGAACCACAGCTGAGTGCAAACCTTGCAGGGGGGATCAGTCGGCTTGGATGATTGACGTCAGAGCTCCATAGTGTGGCGACTACTGTAGTATTACGACCGGAAGTTCAGGTGACGGGTGACAGAGGCCTGTGAACTGAACTAATCAAGGTCAGTGACGGTGACAATGAGTTTTCCTGGCCCTAGAAAATTGCAAAACTTCGCTCCGGCGTTCACCGGATTACCTTTTATGGGAATTGTTGGCTGATTGCCGAGCACTCTGTCCGAACCGCCATTAGGGGCCTTCCTTTCTGGGAAGACCACAGCCACCCTGCCGGCGGCTCACTGAGCGGAGCTTGAACTTGAAGCCGCGCCACCACTATCCTCCCTCCCTCTCTCACATTGCAGGACCCACAAGACCCGGCCGACCGCTCTCTCCACCACCACCCGATGGATCCTCGACACCAGCTGCCGCCTTACCAGCCCCGTGCCGCTACCAGTGGGAGCCGCTGCACCAGCGCCTCGCGAGACGCGGTGAGAGCAAGAATTGGATGTCTCGCCGCGCCAACAACCGCTGCCCTGTCGCCGCTGCCCCGTCGCCGATGTTCCCGCAAGAAGTGTGTGATGAGGCGCTCACCATGTGTCTCGCCCTTGGCACCTCGCTCCCGCCATGACGACGCCACACACCCGCCACATCTCAGTTGGGTGTACCATGCCAAGGCTAGCACCACCATTGTTCAGGATGTCGCTGACTGGGCGCAGATAAGCGGCGCAAGCTCAGGTGTGTGTTGCTTTACATTTATTCCGTCTAATTGACTTACATTGGCCCGGCATCTCCTCCCTGTATTGCAGCGCCGCCTGCTACTGCGACCACGACATCGCACCCCGTACCCTTTCCTCTGCACTCCGACCCAGCCTACATCACGGGCGGGCGCTGCCGTACACCCACCAACATCACAGCCTACTCTGTATAGCTTACATGTAACACAATTCCAATGATTATTGTACGTGGGGCCAAGTATAACTAGCTCATAGATATATCATAAAGCTCCTTTTGTGCTCTCGACTTGGTGTTTTTTTTTTCTGCCCTTGGTTTGAAACTCCGTCCCGTAAGCCGTCGGCATGGAGGCAGTGCTCTTCCCAAATAGGAAGGTGGTTAATGGCGGTTCGGACGCAACTATTGCCGAGCTGTGAAAGACAAGCAGTGTATTTTTGAGGACTGGCTGAGATTAACATCCGGTCCAGTTTCAGCTGTCAGAGATGAACAGGAAGGACAGCGTAAATGAACGGTGGATTCGGCCTCGCAGACGAATCGCAGTATTTTGAGGTAAGAGTTGCCGTAGAGGGAGGCTGGATGTCTGATTTGTCGCCCTGACTATTGTCTTCGCTAGGGATAGAACAGCAGCATTGCCAGCATTGTTCCACGCTATCAAGGCCAGTCTACACCCCAGAGAACTTGGAACCTAGACGGCGGAATCTGGCCGCGTCTCCTCTCCAACGTGCCGCTGCGGCCGCACAGACATTGTTTCGCCCGCAGGAATGTTGATGGGTGCTGAAGCGCTGAAGGACAAAACGACTGTCGGAACGATACGCCTTGAGTGCTCACTGTTGGCACCAATCTCGCACGGTAGATGGGGGTTGGTTGCCCCAGCATCCGCTCGCTACACGAGTGCAGAAGGATTTGCTGGCTCTGCATGCGCAATTGGAACCCCGCCAGGGAACAAGATTGGAGGGTAGAATGGTATTCACAATGGGATCGAGGGGTCCTTGGGGAAGCCGCGTGGTGAAGACGGCAGCCGTGCGCTGTGCGGGGGATGATGGTGAGCGGAGGATGAGCGCCAATCACGAAACCAGTGCTAGAACTTTGGGTGTGTTTGCGAGATCAGATGCCGCGGCGCTTCTGCCATTCTCCACGATACCAGTTGAAACAAGGTTACTGTAAGTATAGTCTCTGTAACAGATACCCTATATTGATGACGAACAAGTAAGTATCAATATAGGGTCTGTGAGTAAACACGACCATCTTGTTGGCCCACCGATCAAATTCCTTCTCGCGTTTTGCCTCCGCCTCGACGCGCTGATAAATCTGAGAATATTTGAGCATACAGATCTACTTCCAATTCAGAGGCCCCCTCCCTTAAACCTAAGAATTTCCTTCATTCGTTGTCGCGATATAAGCTGAGTTTTCTGAAGCATTTTACATAAGCAGCTTTTTGGCCTGATCCTGTTCTGGAGAAGTGACTGGCTGAATCGAGAGATTCTTGTGGGATAGAATGTTTGATTTTGCTCCAGGAGTCTTTACAAATATTTCCGGATTTTTGACGAGGCCCATCGCTGCAATACAGACGAACTGGCCGTCGGCTGGCACAGCCACCATATTGCGTAATCAGTCGGTCGCCCAACAATCGGACCGTGATTGCTATCAGACTACTGTAAGTACTTTTTCATTCAAATCAACAGGGGTGTGACGCGTGACTCGTCTCCTCTCTCCCTCTTTTTATAAAATTATCCATGTCTGTCTGAAGCCTTTCAAACTCCGCTTTTGGGAGATCAGGCCCGAGGCTTTGGAAGCGCTGGGTCCAGACCTGTGGAAGCGCTCAATAAACGGCACTTTCTCGGGAATTTTGGCCCCATGATCAACTTTGAGTGCGCGCGCGCCTATAAAAGTGTACACAATGCCAAATTCCGTTTTTTTTGCTCACTGTTATAGATTCCGAGGCGTTAATTTAAGCGCCAGGCACCAGTGATTTGGATTTTCTTGCAACCTCATCAGTTCCGCCCTCGCTTTGAAGGATAGGCTGCAGATAAAATTCTGAACTTGACTGCAACCTTTAAACAAAAGACTGCTCCACAATCCCTCGAGCGCTAATCAATTCAATTCCACTGAACTCAAGTCAGTCACACATGAGATCATGACCATTTGCAAACAGACGGGAAATAACCTCACAAAAGAGGTTGGGAGGCCGCAAAGCGGCCGACCAGCCCCTTGTTTTAACTATTCGACATTTCGGCAGCCGCCAAAATTCTGCGTGACACCCCGAGAAATTGGACATTTGAACTGAAAATTTTGCCTTTTTTGCAGTTTTTAGGCGGTTTGGGGGCCTATGTGACCGCTTGAAGGTTCGACAAAGGCCCGGGTGACCGAATCCGCACATCTGATCTGGAAATTACGGTGCAATAGAGTATTGTCAAACAAACAACTTTCTACACTTCAGATTCATAATAAATGGGTGACCCTCATCAATTCACGCCTCAGGTTTGATCAATTATTAACTGATATTTCACGCTATGGAAATCGTGCGTTGAATGCAAAAATGATCTTAAGAACGTAGGACGGTGTCCTGATGGATAACTTGAATCTGCCGGAAAACTGGATCTGGCAGTCCGGGGTTTTAGTGGGTATAGGTATGTTGCGTCCTCCAGGACGGAACCGCTAGCTGCTAGCAATAGCTACTGAGTCCCACACTGCCTGTTGATGGGCATGCGTAAGTGCATTTCCTTGGGGGGCTGAGGTAGTTGAATCTATGGGACACAATCCCAAAATCAGCAGGAGAGGGGAGCTGATCAGATCAGTGCTGCCTCTCTCCATCGCTCCACCAAAAACAAAAACAAAAAACAAAGGCCCGGGTGACGCGTGACCCCGACCAAATTTTGTGATCGACAGGGGGGTGCGTGACGCGTGACTGACGATTTGAATGAAAAAGTACAGTAAATTCTTTTTCCCTTCAAGAACAGCAACAGCCTTGAGAATCAAAATTTTTCCATACCCCGTACCAGCCAGAAATATGGAGCCAAAGGCGCAAAGAATCCGGATAAAAAGGTGGACTTGCCAGTCTTCAGGAACATATGACAGCTTGAGCTTGTTGATAACCTGTACTCTGGTCTCTGTAAATGAAAATTTCCACTCCTTCATGCCCTGAAGCCGTGTCGTGCATGCGGGTTTGTGACGACGTCCAGGTGTCGTAGGTGAGGGCAGCCGGCGCGGTGCAAACGGGTGACATGGGAGTGCGGTGTGGTTTAAGTGGTCTGGGCGGTGTGCACGGCAGTTGCGGGGTGCTTGGGGTCCCAGTCGACATAGAGGCGGGCATAAAGGGCGTGGTGCGGTGCTGACAAATCACGCTCAAAACTGATCTCTTTCGTCCGGCTCTAGAAATGTTGCGCCTGCCCTGATTCATACGGTAAAAAGTTCTGAGACCATCGTAATTAACCTCCCAACAATTCTGTCTCTTCAGAAGTTGTTTAAAAGGCCAGGAAACAATGTATATATGAGTCTTTGCGAGGAATGCATTTTTCAGATGCCTACATCAAAGTCCGAGTACGAGAGCTCTCAGGCAGTCAAAGGCAAATCTGAAAAGCAGTGTTGGCCCTAAGACCTAAGGCCTTAGCTTGAACCTAAGACCTTAGGCCTTAAATAAGGCCTTAGGTTAAGGCTTAGGTTGGGGCCCAGAATTCAGTTGAGGCCTTAGGCATCATGTGTCCGCACATTTTTATTCCATTTTTACGTTGAATCGAGATTTTTGCCAACCTAGACGAACAGTGCTCAAGCATCGCATTAGAGAATACAGATATGCACAAGGATTTAAGTGTTGGATAGCAAATTTTTCGAGGGCAAGTACAGATACATATGTAGTAGGGTAGTGGAAAAATTACCACCATGCCCAATAGATGCACATTGGTGTTGGATTCACATTGGAATTAAATATGGGCCGTATATATCTTCCTCCCTCTCTTGCAGACATCTGGGAATATCTTCCCTTTTTAGGAAATTAAGGCCTTAGACTACCTAAGGCCTGGGGCCTTAGCCTAAGCCCTAAGGCCTTAGCAAATTTGCGGGTCGATAATTAAGGCCTTAGGGCCATCACTGGCAGTGAAAAGGCCATTTCATTCGGAGTGCTGTTGTCAAGATATAATCTCTAGCCAAGGGTTTGACGTGTTTCTGTTGCAGAATAACGCGCCGAACAAATCCCCACTTTTCCTGAGTTGGATAGTACTTACTATTATCCAATTGATAATTACAAGCCCCTTCTCAGAAGGCGTGCTTCCGCACGTGCTGGTCATGTGGGACCAAGAAAGCGGCTTGATCCGAATCTAGGATGGTCCTGGGGTGAAATCGGACCACCGGCTCTCCCGTACATTCGGGTTGGCGCCACGTCAAATTGTGGGAGGGAGCTGTCATACTCCACGAGGATCTTTCTTTCCTCATTGCAGATCACTACATTTTGATGGTCCCTCGGCCAACCTGTGCGATGTCGGCTGAGGTTGGCCGAGGTTGGCCGAGGGGCCTCGACCGAGTTGGCCGATCTCCGACATCACAAGCCGACATCGCACAGGTTGGCCGAGGGGCCATCAAAATGTAGTGGATGTCGTAGCTGTGCGAGCTAACTCCATTTTGGGTCTGTCACGGCTGTACCGAGGTCCAACGTCAAGTGCATGGAAACGGTGAGCATGCATAATGCAATTATCTCCGATATCTGGACCCGCTGTTGGCGTATTCACCGTGTTCATTTAGCTGCCGATATTGGAACAAAAATGGCGAGGATCCATGTTCTCTGGTAGATAAAACCCCAGTACAGTGGCTCCCACTAGATCAAACCGGCGAGCCCTGGAATGAGTCCATGAACGTGTCTTCGCCGGATTTTTGACCATCTTAATTCATCTTGAGGCAAAAAATGATATGCAACAACCAATATGTCCTCAGATGGGGTTGAACCACCGCTGCTCCTGAGACTTTACGGTGTCCTCTGCGAATCATGTTGGAGTGAGCAGCTATGCTCCACGAGTGTATTTCTTTTCTTATGGGAGGTGCTTGAAATGCGCGAAAGAAGGCACTATGGGAATGAAATGTATATCCACAGAGACGAGCGACAAGGGATGGTAAATATAGAAGGGGACTGCAGCTACGGTAATTTTTCAACCGAGGTCACATCATCTAGGTGGGTAAGGTATGACACCACATTAATACCCATAATAACGGTAGGTGGAAGTGGTGGTGGGATGGGAGAAGGTTTTGCTCGGGCGCTGTGTTGGGCTCGACGAGGAAGTCGGGAGGAATGTCGAGCTCACAGGAGCCGATGAAGAGCTCACTGGGGCCGATGAAGAGCTCACTGGGGCCGATGAAGACCCTCCAGATGGCGAGCTTGAAGAACCTCCCGACGGTGTACTCGCCGAGGAGGAACCGGCAGAAGAAGAACCCGGTGGCACGGCGCCTCCCGAGCACAATACTGTCGCCTTCTCCAACGCTACGTCGGTCTGGGCATAGATGCATCCGTTGTCGATCGCGTTTGTGCCTATCACAACATTGGTTTGCGCGAGAATATTCCCTGCGAACTGGGCATTTGCTCCCACAGAGACCGTGCCGGCGACAGCCCAGATGATGTTCCGAGAGAGCGCACCACCTATGAGGGTCATCGTGACGGCTGAAGCTTGGACGAGACCTCCGGAAATTTGGAAAATCCAAGCTAATAGGAAACCGGTCAATGTCGGTGCGACGACGAATGTTGGGAAAGACATACTGTCTGCAGGGCCACCAGCAAGTGTGATGCCAGTTGTAATAGTCACTCCAGTCGTCCACTTGTAGAGCCCAGGAACAAGGATTGAGCCCCCGATGAGACCTACGGCAAGGAATATTAACAAATGGAAAGACGGGGAATTCGGCCACCGCACCGGCCTTCAATTCCAAAAAGTTGGGGAGGGGTCGGTCTAAAGGTACTATCAATATTCGTTGAAACGGCAATGGAGGCGCGAGAATTACTTGACGCGTCAGTGTACGCCGTTTGCATGTCCAACACTGCAAGGGTCAGAAGTCCTGGGGTAGGCAAAGCATCGGTGGCTCCCATGAGATGACCGTTGACTTGGGTCGAAGTCCAGAATTGTTTGCTGGCGTCTTGGATGAGGCTGAACCCCGTGAGGGAGCTCGATGTCGCAGGACTGACTCCGACATTGCCACCTGCGGAGTGTGTGTTAACAAATTAATTTCATGTTAGGATCGAACGGATCCTCACTAATGGCGGAAGCCGGGACCGTCGAAACCCCGGTTTTAGCGAGGACTGCAAAATTTGCAGCAGTGCCGAGCAGCACTGGCGCAGGTCCAGCAGCTGTCGCACAACGTAAGGCAGCCTATCACGATTTCGATTCATTCAATCTTGGCAAAGGTGGCTTTATGATAAAATGTACGCACCAAAAGCCCGAGGCATACGATGTTAAGAGCAATGCCAGGCATGTTCGATGAGACTAGTTGAGACGGGGTGGAGTTGCAAAAACCTGGACTTTTGGAAGAAGACCTTAAGAAAAAGGCGGAGGACCTTGAGCCTTTAAATACCTTTTTTTCTGTCCCTTTGTGTACGTATCTGGTTTCTCGAAGCATGAGGAAGTTGACGTGGTTTCGTCCCTACCGCAGTCAATACGTCGAATAGCGGGGGGCGTGAGCGGGTTGGTATTGATCGCATTCTCCGTGCGCACACAGCCAGCAGGAGGGACTGGCATTTCCATGTCGCAAAAAGCCCTTTTGGGTTATAAGGGGTTAAGGAGGGTTACAGGCTTATAGCCCCGTTATAGACAGGTTACAGCCGAGTTATATGAAGATTATAACCGAAGTATAAGGACCTATAAGGGGGTATAACAATCCGGTAGCTGCGGCCCGGCATCATGTCACAGTCTATTATTTCTACTCCCTGGATGTTCCGGCTTAAGCTCACCCAGCCCGAGGGCTACTTACAGGAATTAGTGCAAAAATACAGAGAGGAGCTGTCTCTGAATCAATACCTACTGGCCTAGCTGCATCAAGGGCGGACCGAGACCGATTCCAGACGAAAAATACACTGTTCATTCCTGCCAGTGTGACACTGTGACTACTATGGTCGAGTAACGTACGGTGCCACCTTCATCGTATCTACATCTTCATCAGAATCCGGCACAGTTGCATCAGGATCCTTCTGAGCTTCGAAGCCATACTATACCTTACCAAAACACGACTGAGGTGGCTTTTTGGGCATTATTTCACGGGTCAATTAATTACCAGCTCTCAACAGCCAGTCCGAATCGGCTACATCATCTAAGTAAAATGTGGCGATCCTCTTTGGTGCAACCAAAACAGTTAATCATATGAGCCCCACGCACAAAGTATCGCGGTAGGATAAAGATTGTGCGTGCTTCTTCAAAAATTCGACAATTCTTCCACATAGTCTTGGGTCGCCAGGTGGATTTCTTGAACAATTGGACCAAAGCGATGTCTTCCATCGCACCGGAAGGTAAGCGACACTTGAGCAAATACAACATCCTACCAAATGTTAACGGATCGTTGTCCATGTTGATGACTACACAGTCAAATCTTTCTTCGTGATTGACCTGGAACGACGGGTTACAGCACAGCACATCGCATTTGTCTGTCCAGTCCTCGAGTGATGTGTAGTGGATATAAATGCACTGGAACGGCCGGATCTGCAGACCCGCCACAAGGTTGGAAAAGGAAGCCAAGCCAAGACTTGCAGCGCACCGTGATTATATCCTCTCCATCCTCCCTGAGGGGCTCGTCCGGAAACGTGTTTCGGATAAAGGAACGTAGGTTAGTATCGAAACTGCGTCGTGTCGAAGCGCTGATCCAGATAGCCTCTTGCATCGCAAATCTTGAATTGACAAGATTCTGCGGGGAGCCGAGTTGCCAATGATGTTCATCCGGGGTATCATCAACTTCTCGAATGTCTTCGGGGCTCACGTCCGCGTGCTCTGCAAGACGTGCAATCCGTTCCGAAATATCCTTGTCGTATTGATCAAGAGTCATCCGAATAAGGGCCATCGCCTCCCGGATTGCATCCAGTCCCGACATCTAGGGATACAGTTCAGAAATTTCAGTTCTTAGTTTGGGTCTGAAACTCGCACCTGTTTGTCAACATCTCTTCCGTTGAGCCGATTGTAGATCTCCCGCGTCTCCTGATGGAAACCTTCGTTCGCGCGCGTGCAATAGATGAAATGAGGGCCTTTGTCGCAAATGTCGGGTGTGGAGTGATAAAGACTGTGTTGTTTTTGATAGTCAAACGATTTCTCGTATTGCTAAGTTAATTTCTGAAAAGGTGTTCAGGCGGGAACTCGGTTGGCTGAAATCGGGACGTACAGTGCAAAAGTTTCCATACTCCTCCTGGTACTTGTCCTTGCGTTTGATCTGGTCGTCTGAGATGCAATGCAGACCCATGAACATCTGAGTCAGAAGATGTGCTCGAATCGCGTGGACAAGAGGCGAATTTCTTGGCAGGAGTTGCACCACGCAGGGCAAAATACACTGAACTGTTCCATCAGACAGCCTCCAGTATATGCAACAGTTACCAACCTTCTCGATATCCAACCAGCTCTGACCATCGTTGATGTCTTTGGTCGTTACGTTGGGAAAATGTTTAAGCCCTGGCCACCGAGGAACCTTGGCCATGCTGTCGAAAAAGCACTCAGTGACTGATCTCTGCACGAAAAAAAAGGAATAGATAATTACTTCGCTGTGATCATGCCTTTGAGCCCAGAGGTTGCAAGAGTGTCCTGGAGGAGAGGCCACAGGTGCTTTCCCCACTTTCCACTATCGTCGGCGTGCAGAGTATCATACAAGCCATGACATGGCTTGTGTATAGGGTATCAAAGGTCGACCCTCAGATCGTTCGGTGAAATGACATAGATGAACATTAGAACATTGTGTGGCTGATAAGGCAATTCAGTGATCAGCGCAAGTAGAGCGGTTTAAAAGGACATGGTGAATGCTGGGCGTGAACGCTGTCATGTTAAAGATATGTTTATAGGCGTATATTCTCTCGTTGGCTTCTCTTCCTGTCCCATCTGCTCCTGTTTCGACATGGGCCTGATGATTGAGGCTCCAGCCCGTGCCAGATGAAACGTACTGTGATAACGAAGTCGGCAATCTTCTGCATAAGGATATATTTAGCGCCTACCAGGCGGATGGAGTTCTCCACGCAACAGTTGCCAAATACGGGGAATGGATTGCGGCGATAAACCTGGTGGTATTTGATGATGGTATACAGCCTCGAGGCACGCCAGCACAAGCGTTCCTGGATCGAAGCGAGCGCACGCCAATTGTCAGTATTTGATGACGATCATGACAGCAGCTTACGGGGAGTATATACCAGACGCGGCAGAGCAATACACGTGAAATGCGACACTCTCCGCTCAGATGTGACACATGTGTCGAACTTGAGCTCAAGTTCGACACACTTCCAAAAAAAGCAATGTGTCGAAGATTCTGCTCACATCAAAGACGTGCCTCCGCTTCGCTCTGGAGAGCACGGCATATGATACAAGACATTGATTAGAATTCCGGCTCAGTAGTACTGTACATGCCAGGCAGATAAACAGCACATGAAATTAGCGAGTAGTCGAGGGTAAGGAGGCGTTCAACGGAACGAATTATCTGAAAAAGGTCTCGGTTCCGCAGAAAAGATTAATGTGCAGTGTTCAGTGAATTGTATAGAGTCAATAATGAAACCGTGAAGAGGAACATCTGAATAAATAAATGGCAGACAGATATCCAAAAAACTAGTCTCTGTAACAGATACCCTATATTGATGACGAACAAGTAAGTATCAATATAGGGTCTGTGAGTAAACACGACCATCTTGTTGGCCCACCGATCAAATTCCTTCTCGCGTTTTGCCTCCGCCTCGACGCGCTGATAAATCTGAGAATATTTGAGCATACAGATCTACTTCCAATTCAGAGGCCCCTCCCTTAAACCTAAGAATTTCCTTCATTCGTTGTCGCGATATAAGCTGAGTTTTCTGAAGCATTTTACATAAGC
The DNA here is from genome assembly GCA_029378375.1 of Mycena olivaceomarginata. Classification (NCBI taxonomy): domain Eukaryota; kingdom Fungi; phylum Basidiomycota; class Agaricomycetes; order Agaricales; family Mycenaceae; genus Mycena; species Mycena olivaceomarginata. The sequence goes on along the minus strand of JARKIC010000759.1, from coordinate 170,157 downwards.
AGCTTTTTGGCCTGATCCTGTTCTGGAGAAGTGACTGGCTGAATCGAGAGATTCTTGCGGGATAGAATGTTTGATTTTGCTCCAGGAGTCTTTACAAATATTTCCGGATTTTTGACGAGGCCCATCGCTGCAATACAGACGAACTGGCCGTCAGCTGGCACAGCCACCATATTGCGTAATCAGTCGGTCGCCCAACAATCGGACCGTGATTGCTATCAGACTACCAAAAAACTGAGATTCCTAGCGCTCGGGAACCAAGCAGACGGTGCTCAGCATTTGAGACCAGTAAATCATCGCTCGTGTCAGCACTAAGGTGCATATGCCCGTACGGCCGCACTCCTGTGAAAATCGGATGTGTTTAAATTGCATGGCACCTGCATTCTGCGCAAGTCTGCAGTTCCACCCGCTCACGTGGACCTTGTACGTGCCTTGCTCATGATGAGATTGAGTGGCAGCTATTACTATGCGCACAGCCGCAGGCCGAAACCGCAGTACATCCGCGAGCATGAGCGGTGGGATGGAATTAACGAGCAATGATATGCTCACCTATACACTCACCTATGCTACATGTGAGGAACGAGGCGAGCGGGGCGGCCGTGGGTTGGTGCATCGGTCTTTCATTAGCTGGTAATTGGGGATCAACCCAAGAGGTAGGCGGGATCAAAGTTTCGGACATCAACCTCCAAAAGTTTTGACATGCTGTGCAGGGGAGGGAGGGAGGGAGGGTCCGGATCACGGTCTGTATGGACCTCAGCCATTTTTCCGGAGATAACTTTTTTTTTTCAGCGATATCACCGGATTCGACTTGGTCTGAGGGATAACAACTTTAGTGGGAGTGGGACTCGTCCAGTCCCACTCCAGTGCTTAAATTAGTGGGACTGGTGCAAATTAGTAGGACTCAATGATTATTTGGAGTGGCACTGATGGCATTCCGAGTGGGACTGATGGCAAATGGATCGGCAGACACTTTGATTGGCAATCAATATCTGTTCGGAGCTCAGGGCCGGCGCGTGCCGTATGTTGCCCGCATGTATCTTTTGATCACTTGCTCGGACTTCCAATCCACCAATCGTGGCATAGCACCGCAGTGCGCCCTTTCAAATATCCTTGCTGCCGCCATGCTGCATTAATATCTAATAATTAATTTCAACCATGAATCACATCTGGCTGCATTACTATCTCAGTAATCTCAACATCCGCCATCCAACATGTCTTGCTATAGCACCGCCGTGCGCCCTTTCAAATATCCTTGCTGCCACCATGCTGCATTAATATCTAATTAATTCCAACCATGAATCACATCCGGCTGTATCACTATCTCAGTAATCTCAACATCCGCCGTCCAACATGTCTTACATGCGTGTCGGCATTATCATATTCCTTCCCCTGCAGTGTTGTAACAGCGCCATCTTTCAAGTACTTGCAATCTAAATGGGTCAGTATTTTCAATATCATAAAACATGTGCTGGGTACTGCATGTTTAACACCTGTCATTTCCTTCTCGGAAGGTGGACCGCACTGTCTAGGATGCAGTATAAATACCTGTGAGTACAGCCGTTAGTGCTCACGAAGATTTCGTCTTCTGTACCTCTGCACTCTTTTCCATTTCCTTCCCAACCTTTCATTGTCAGAAACAAATCGTTATCTGCTATCCCATCGGTGTGACCTTTCCAGTTGTTCATTCTCTTCACTGACTCCCTTTCCATAGCAGAATCAATTCTCGACTTCAATTTCCATCCAGGTATAATGGTATCTTTATTATTTCCCTTTGTGAACTTATTCCCCAAGCATAGAGTTTTCGACATGTTTGAGGCGGCTGAAACCATTCCTAGCGGAGAAATCAAGGCATATAGAGACTTTGTTGGTATTTCTTTCACATCGGGTTACAACGCAGTCAATCCATCTCTTAGGCCTTTACACCCGCTCTCGGGGATCCCACCCATACTCCCTTTTTCTCGATGGAAAATGCAAGTGCTTGGATCACATCCACTGTGTTCCCACCCCATGTAGACAGAGGGTCTGTCTACCCCCGTAGACGAAGGGTAGACGGACCACTGTGTCTACGTGTGTCTACACCATTAGTCTACCTATATCTACATTGGTCACTCACCTAGACCGACGTAGACGCACATAGGCAGACATATACATATGTAAGGTATAAAAGAAAGATGGCTGCATCATGAAGTTGAGCGAAGTGGGTGTACGTGCGTCTACAGCGTAGACGCAGGTAGACCCACGTAGCCGACGGGTAGATGCGGTGCATCTACCGAACGTAGCCGAACATCAATCAACGGCGCCGAAGGGCCGTGATCTACACGGCGTAGACGTAGGTAGCCGAAGATCACGGGGATGTATCAGAATCGGCAGGCCCACACATTGCAGATTCGGCACCCTGCGTTCAAGTTCGGCACTAGTGCCGTATCTGAATCAAGTGCGGCACTTGGCCCAATTTGGCAATGTGCCGACAATCTTTCAACGAACACCATAGAATATTGTCGAAAGTGCAGCACACGAATGTTTTTCGCGGCTATCAAGTGCGCTCGTCCACACGAACAAACAACTCGCTCTCTCCCACCTACCACCTCTGCCCCCCCATCTGCGCCTCCATTGCACTCAAAACATGCCGTGATGACTTCAAAACACTCACCGGCAGACCAAGACCTGATTGACAGCCTTCCGACGCACCTTGTGATGCGCATTCGAAGCTCAGTAAGTGATCTCTCACACTGCCAGCGGCTTCCTCACGTGTTGCCGTAGATTTTTCAGCACGAATATATTGAATCTAATGCCGCTCTCTTCGTCTCCCACGACTGGATCGACATGGCCCAACTCCGGAAGTTTCTTGCGCGTGTTGGTCATGCTATACAGCCCGAGGTACACCCTCCCTTGCTTCCGGGACGCGTCATGATCGAAGAGGATCGTCTTGCGTGCCTTCCATCCTCCGCGGCTATCGAAATCGGAGGTGATCTGGCTGTCGCGCGTCAGCTGTCAGCATCCGGGACCAGTAATACCGTCAAAACCCGCGTCGTGAGGGAAGGCGGCATTGACATTCTCGAGATTCTAACCTACTCCGAGTCGGATGAGCCGCAGCACGGAGGGACAGGTTCTTCGGAGGGTTCCCTGGTACGTGTGTTTCGATCTTCAGCTCGATCAAATCCTCAATGTCCTCAATATAGACTCCGGGCTGTCTTCGCCCCTCCCTCCGTCTGATTTCGAGAGTGAGAGTACTCGTACTGACACTGGTAATTAATCTGGGCTGTGTTTTATGACCCGAACTTATCGTAAATCAGCTTTCAATCTCTCCTCGGACAGCCTCGAAGCCGAACCTGAACTCCCCAAGTCGGATATTCCCTGGCTGGACAAAGATGTTTCGTCCCGCATCCAAGCCGGCGAGTTTCGTCTGACCAAAAACATAATGGTAGAACAGCTCGAGTACGTTTTTGGCCTTCCGTCTATTTTCCCCCATTCCAACGGCCCCAACTGAATTTCTGATTGACTTGAGCGATTCAAGGTTCGCCATCGTGAGCAAGCCGACGGGCAATCTGTTTACAATGGATGCTATGATCAAAAAACAAAGTATCCATCTTCGCTCGGTACCTTTTCACCGCTAACAAATATTTAGGACACAGCCGGACCGCGCGAACTGCGGCCCGCCACAGCGCCATGATTCGCAAGTCGCAGGAAGTTCGCGAGAGTTCCGACGAGCAGGCTACAATTGAAGCCGAGATTGCGGAAATGAACAAAACTCGAAAACAAGCAGCCGAACAACTCAAAGACCCCAAGGCCCTCAAGTCTGCGACCAAAAAATCGAGCTCCAAGTCCACTGGCAAGTCTCGCGCGGTAGTCGCCTCCTCCAGCTCCAGCGGCCGTGTACGGCTAGTCTCTCGTAGACAGACACTCTATACTAACCAAGCTCGTACCTCGCTGTATAGAGTCTGTTGGTTACCGCGGGGGTCCGATCGCAGTGCTTTCTTATTATGTAATTCATCCCCGCGTGTGTTCGAATCCTGGCGTCTACAACCTTTTTGTTTCGTGTTAATAACACATATGTTGCGGCAGGAACCACCGGATACTCATTTTGATACTCCTATTACCTGCCTCAATTTTTCCTTAAGGAATCTTTTAAGTTTTCATTGATTTATGCTTCAGCCAAAATTTCGGCTTGATCAAACCCAAATCAAACCGGATATTCGAGGCAACAAGTTCTACACACTTTACTAATACCCCGAATAGACAGAAGGTTAGATAGGCGGTATTAAATGTTGTCTGCCACCAAACCTCATCGAATTTGAATGGTGTTGTGCTAAGGGAAGGGAATCGGAGAATGCTGACATAAGATTACATAATAACGACGCACTCCAATCGAACCCCCGCGGTAAACACAAGACTAGTGTACGGCCGAGACCTATCGGTATTGTGACTCATTTTGGTCTCGCAAAAATGAGGTCGATGCAGAGCACATCGTTCACAACAAGCGGGTGAAACGAATTCCCCGACGCGCAGCTGAATGGTATGGTTTTCTTTTCACTGTTTTGTCTATTTGTTCACCTTTGTTAGATCTTGTCCGATCATCTTGATTCTTATCGCACCCGGAGAGTAGCGCAACTCCTTAATTTCTTAGTCAATTTAGTTACACCTCTAGTAGCTACAAGATGTCTGCCAATACAGTTAAATAATATCTCAGAGTGCTGTGCCAAAGTGCCGAACTTTCGACAGAGTGCGTGGAAGTGCCGAACTTGAGGTGCCGCATTTGTGCGACGAAGTGCCGCATCTAAACAGCAAGTGCCGCAAATGAACGCAATGTGCCGAACTTGAACGCATGGTGCCGAATCTGTCAAGTGTTGAGTGTGCCGAATCTGAACCATCCCGGAAGATCGCCGCATGTCGGCACATGTCAATCAACGTAGACGTGGGTGCGTCTACATAGGGTGGGAACGCAGTGATCCCACGGATACCAGCTCTATCTTCAGCACAACGACTCCGACGAGTCCCCCAGCTTTTAGTAAATCAAATTCGGGCGTATCGAAATTATGTGTGTTGAACTCTTCGTTCGGGGTGTCAGATGCTGATATTACAGTGAAGATGCTTGGCGACAATTTTCTCGGTCATTTTTTCTTCGATCTTGACAACACCGATGCTTGGATCAACCCCATCGCATTCCAGGCCTATATGAACACGGTTTATGGCTCTTTCGACGAGTACCACACTCAAAACTCGACTCCGTTCAGCTCTCGTGCTCCATCTCGTGCTGGATCTTCTGTAAGCTCTCGTGCCCCGTCCAGAGGCGACTCTATGTTCTCTCCTGTCGGATCGCGTCCCAGTAGCCGTGCCTCATTTGTCCCTGCATCCCGTGCCCCATCTTCGCGGGCTCCGAGTCCATTCGATAACAGCGTAATTGTTATTTCTGATTCGGACTCCGACAACTTTCCGGCCACTGTTTCTACTGCTTCTATTGTCCCAAAAATCGAACCAGGTCCAGCTTCAGCCCTCTCAATTTATCCGACGGAACCTTCACATAGAAACGGGCGCAAGGGGAAAGAGAAAGCAGCCACGAGTAAGATTCAACTCACCCGCCAAGAAGCAGTTGACGAAATCATTCAAATATCGTCAATTCCTTCAACCTGGACTGTACCCCGTATCCCCGCTGCATATCTGGTCGATTTGTCCAATGCCTTGGACTCACTCAAAGTCGGAAATCGAACATTGACAATTGATCGGTTTATCCGAACAGAGGTGAATTGTATTCTCATGCTCATTGGGTCGAACCTGAACTGGCGGAATTACAGGACCAGGATTCATGGGGAGGCTCGAGTGGCCGGCCGGCGATTCAGAGGCTGCTGGCTTCCTGCCCGATCTGACCACGGCCATTAAATGTCGTCGGGCTCATTTGAAGTGCAAGGGAGTCTATACCTGTGAATTCATCGATCCGAGTCTCTTTGCGGGTTGCGAGCGTTATGAGCCAGATCCCGCAGCCACACAGGCACTTTGGAAGCATGAACTCGATGCAAATGAACGTGAAGCAGCCTCGGTCCCCGGGATAATATCACGGTGAGCTGATTGTTCAACTTGTTCTTTGGACCTTCAGCTTACTCCCTGGTCAAGTTTCTACAATCAAATCATGACGTCTAAATACAAAGTCCAGTGTGAAGGGGTCCCAGTATTCAAACGCTTGTCAGGTGTACGGGTTTTCTTCCTCTATTCAACTTCATTCATTGATCAAACCCATGCAGGGAGCCGCATATGGAAAGCAGTTTTTTATCGGCTGTTCCAAATGGACTCACTCTGAAATTTGAGCATCGCTATCTCCCCATTCCCAATAATGTGGACGAAGACACTTTACGGATTGCTATGGAGAACGATGGCCGGTTGCCCACTACACCAACGGTGAATGAACTGTGTGCTCTCACGGTTCACTCGCGAATCGGAAAGCGCCTGAAAACGTGCCGTAGGTGGACTGATTATCTTTTATAATCAAACTGAGACCTGTAAATTTAGAGCCTACACGCATATTATCGATGGTCAAATAAAGTCTAGTCGACTTGTTCAGCGCAAATGCGAAGCCATGATGATCATTTTTACTCCAATTAACCCACCCCTCGCTTCCCGTCACAAAGCACTTGTAATTGTGCGAGAACCGCATAACCATCCAGCTCACCCGAAAACAAAGCCTAGCACGAGTGATCAGCATCGACTTGGGGAGGCCATCGCTGCAGCTGGTAGTCTTGGGTTGACAGTTAACAAATTGTTGAATGGTGGGCTCATCTACTGTTCTCACTTCAAGGTGCTGAGATTCTATATAGCCCCTTCGACAACTCTCATCTACGGTGGAGAGTGTGTATCTACCAGCAGTCCTGCATATATGAACAGCCAGAAAGTCATGGACCTCATCAACAACAAAAAGAAGAAGGACCATCCTCAGGGAATGGGTTGGGCAGGTATTTCGGTCTCAATCCTGATTTCCTGCCGAGCTAACTGTCAACACGTGTAGTTCACCACTTCACGAATGAAGCCTCACTCCTCCCCGTGGATCAATATCTCCACACTACGGATTTCTGATATCTGATCCTTCTCAGATCACAAGTGCGCGATAATGCAAAGGCCGCTGAACTGCTGCAAATCGAGCAGAAGGGTGTAATGCGGAAGCGATGGAATGGTGTTGGAGAACGTGAGAAGCTTTCAGCCCAGCGCAAGGTTTGGAGGATGCGGAAGTCCGCAGTTCGAACGGACCAGTTGACAAGCTTTGAGTCTCTTAAAGCAGAACGAACCGCAGGTGCTGAGGAGAACAAGGCTTCTCTTCAACGAGAGAAGATCTTTCAATCCGAGATAAAATCACTGCAAGACGACATGAAGCTCGACAGTCATCGCTCCGATCTTCGAGAGCAGATAAATATACTGCGCCGAGAGATTGAGGAGGAGAAGGATGCACGGCGGGCATGGAGGTTGCGTCAGACCGAAATTGACTCAGAGCTGGAGAGTATTCGGAAGGGACCATTGGCTGGTGTGAGGATCAACGGAAGACGTCCTGCCGAGCGCCCGCTCAAGGAGGAACCTGCCCTTGGTATTCCTTTTTGTCGGCTTCCGGAGACGCTGCTAATTTCTCACCAGATACTGCATCTGAACCTGCCATCGAACCGCCTCAAATTTCAGTTGCACTTCAAGACATGTCCTCCAACAATTGTCAGTTGGGCTCCCAGGAAATAACCACTTTGTTCTGAAATATACTAGGTAATATTCAGGACGAAGCATTCACGGCTCCAAATTTCGGCTTGTTTACGGTTCCAACAGTCAATAATGGTAACATTTGTTGATTTTTGAGCGGGTCAAGAGTTGACTGGGAACAGTACTTTCCATCGATTCCCATGATTCACATCAAGGACTTGAAGCGAACTTTGGAGCGGCGGATTTCAATCTAACCTATGCCCCAGAATACGAAGGTTAGATAAAGTTATTGAGACAGAAACAAACATTGACCTATGACCAGGGCTGGCCAGTGGTTTCTATAATTCGATTGGAGGACTGGAATCTTCGATATCCAGCTGGGATAACACTCTTCCTGGTGAGCTACTCGATCCAACAATGGTCATCTGAAGTGAACCGAGCCCACAGCCAATTATGATTCAACCCTTACATTCCCACCTTACCTCTTGGACAGTACCGGATATCTTGGTTTGTTTGATTCATTTCGGAGTCACTTCAACCTCTAAGGCACAAACAGATGACCCGAATTTCTCGAGCCCAACCTACCCAACCTACAACACTCGCATTTTCGGCACCTCACCAGATGTGCCTGAGTTCCGGAGGGATGCCAACATAAATGGCACTCAATTTGGCCCAGCAGTAGATGATGATGACCTTGGGAATCTACCCACACTGCCTATACCGTCTTCACCGTTCCCACACGAGTCACCTGCCATTTCCGCAGATACTGAAATCCGAGCTTCGAAGAAGAAGCGGCCGAGAGCACCCGAAGTCAATGAAGCTCTTATCATTGAGGGTTCTCGGCCACGAACCAGATCACGCCGAGCTCTTGGGGAGCAATAGATACCTCAGAGCTTGTATATATGTCAACACAATTAGATGTTCGCGCTGTTTCACGGTTGTTCCACTTGTCAAGTATTGCACGTGACCGTGTCTAGGATGCTTTCGTACACTATCCGGTCACCGGTGTCACAAGAGCCGTGCTGAGTGACCTCGGTTACAGTTCGGCACCATCAATTGGTCAGTACCATGCCGTGTTACGATCAAACGGCCAGTTCCACTCGGTTAAAATGACTCCCACACGGCACACACATTGGAGTGGGACTGAACAGTGGTGAGTGGGACTGGATGAGTCCCACTCCCACTAAAGTTGTATATACTCACTTGGTCCAATCTCGTCCGAGACTCCGAACTGTCATTTTACGGCATCTATTTTCAAGATCATTTGCCGTTTAAGACCTCTTTTACAAGGAAATAAATTAGTTTGATTACATAGACAGACAGAGAAGATATGGAAATGGGAGGGTAGCCAAAATTCTGGAAGGTTCTGACTAAAAATGAGACTGCAAACTCAAAGTTCTCAATTCTTCCTGGCAAAAGTGGCCCATCAGCACAACTTTCCTAATCTGGGGGAGTTGTCAAAGAGGTCTGTGTGCGATCGGGAATTCCCGCTTACCTCTTGGATCAACCAACAACGCCACACTCAGACTCACACTCGTCGGCTAGCACGGACAAGTTGCGCCAGTGTGGCGTGAGTGTTGTGCGAGTGTGACGCACATACACATGGCTTACGCCACTCTCAAACATTCCTTCTGCAGTGAGGCCACTCGCTTATTTCGGCTCTCCACAAAGTCCAAAAACACTTATGTATTTATTTTATTCGAATGATTCCGGGGGCGGAAGGTCAATTGTTGATCAATGTATATAGAAATATGTACGCGGAAGTGAAGTGTACATTACTTAGAAAGAGGAAAAGTCAGACACACGTCCACACTTGTCTACCTGAACAATTCAACAGAAATTGCTAGTAGATGCGAGGCTTGGGTGAAAATAGATGAGAATTGATGTGACGGATGTAAATTTGAACAGGAAAGGAATTGTATACAGTTAGCATACATATAGCGGCGTACACGTAATACATAGTTATTCGTACTGTCTCGCAAATTCGCACCCAATGTGCACCCTCGTGTCTGCCCCCGGCCCTCCCGAGAAAAATCGCGCACATTTCAAGCACACCCAGATCCACGTCCGACGCGTTCCACCTCGAAGCACCGGCAAGCCGCCACCTTTCGTGTGCATCCTGCCGCGGCATGGTTCCCTGCCCTCAGAGTATGACCAGCACACTACAATGAGGGATGGATGTATCGAGGGATGGATGTACTCACTTTTTCTGCACAGCTGCTATGATGAGCTGAATGGGGCCAGCATGAGCTGGTCAGTAATAGCTGAACTGAGATGAAGCACAGACATACACCTCTGCGCTTCCATACAGTACTGGCTGGGTCCCAAAGACATTCCGCGCGGTCAGGGCGGGTGTAGGAGACTGAGTGCTGCCGGCGTCGATGACGGGTGCGGCGGGGAGGACGAGGGAGGAAGGAAGCAGCAAAACAAAATGGGAATCACTGACCAGCATTTGCGGATCGCGATGGTGGATCCCATGTAAGTGAGAATGGCGTGTTTCGTTCGACTCGTGCCACACTGGCGCAACTCGCGCAACTTAGCCGACAAGTGTGAGTGTGGGTGTGGCGTCGTTGATACATCCCCTCCTGGTAATTGCATTGGCAAGCAGTGTGGACACACCTTTTTGCACTGTGGAGCAACGGCCTCATCCTATTGAGAGTCCCCTTCTCTTCATCGTGCTGAACGGCTGATTGTGCATGCCGGAGATTGGGTGTTATTCACGGTGGTGAGTGGGCGGGGAGGAAGAGGGAGGAAGCAAGCAACAAAAAATAGGATTAGATTGGCATTTGGTGCCAATCTTCAGCTCAAAACGGAATTATTATTTCATGTTTATGGGAGAATGCCGCTTCTTGTTCGACTTGCACCAGACTTGCACAACTCACGCTAAGGAAGAGATAGGTAGTCCGCTTGTGGACTGAGGGAGGCCAAGGTCGTGCGGGCGATGCCGCTGAGTCGTACAGGAGGAAATGCGATGGTGGGTGCAATGAGATCGAACTAAGCTTAAAGTAGTGAGTAGTACAAATGTAATGGGATACTTAGCTCAATCGGGGTTGGATTAACTCGGATTTGCTCGTAGATACTCAGGAAGATCGTGTATAGGTTGTGGGTGGTGGTGGTAAGACGGAAGTAAAGAACAAAGAAACGATGCCGTAAGATGTCGACATATATAGTACGCTGAGTCAAAACCAAGTATGTAAGAATGGCCATAGTAGCAAAGCAAAGCCGCAGCTAAAATCGAACCTCACCCAGCAATCCAGGTACTACACAAAGACGTATAGGGAGATATTCGCTGCCCCACTCAGCGCCGAATGTGGGTGACCAGACCACTTCGGAATCAATCCCCAGCGTAGCCCGAGATGCCCGAGCTCCGGTTCAACTCATCGCGTTGGTGGTACATAGGAGGTAAAGTAAAGATTCTGCAGATAATGAGATATGTAAGTCAGTAGTGGTAAAATGAGAACAAAGGAGCGCGTGTAAGAACAAAACAAAATTTGATCACAGTGTGCTGGAATATTTGGTTGGAAAGTGGAACTGGCACGGGACTCGAGGGCGACATGTGGGACAGGTCACACTTCCACAACGCCACACTGGCGCACCTCGTCCACACCAGCCGACGAGTCTGAGTGTGGGTGTGGCGTCATTGACACATCCCCGACATAATGGCCCGCACACCATTTGGCGGGCGATGGGCATGGGGTCGAAATCAAATAAAAACTGAGCATCTGATTTGTTTCGGTGGGTGTACAGAGTATCCTAACCACTGAATGAATGATTTTAGGACCACAATAGAAAAAAATCCACTCACACCAGACACAAGCTACTGTACTTTTCCCTTCAAATCGGTAGTCACACATCACTGTGCACCCCCCTGTCGCGAACTTTGGTCAAGGTCACGCGTCACTCAGGCCTCTGTCGAACCTCCAAGCAGTCACGCAGGTCCCTAACCTACCCAAAAGTGCGGGGGGGACGAAATTTTCGGTTTGAATGTCGAAATTTTCGAGGTGTCACGCCAAAATTCGGCGGCTGCCGAAATGTCGAAAAGGTAAAATGGGTCACGTGTCACACTCCCTGTCGATTTGAACGAAAAAGTACAGTATTCCGGTGACAGAATGGCTTATGATCACGTAAGACATGTGCAGCACGCATGATGTGGCAAAGATTGAGAATGAAGTAGTTGTAGATTGTGAGAAGTGGATGAAATAGATTAGTCTCTCGTAGACAGACACTATATACTAACCAAGCTCGTACCTCGCTGTATAGAGTCTGTTGTTTACAGTGGGGGTCGGATGGTAGTGTTCCCTTATTATGTAATTCATCCCCGCGTGTGTTCGAATCCTGGTGTCCACAACCTTTTTGTTTCGCATTAATAACGCATCTGTTGCAACAGGAACCACCGGATACTCATTTTGATACTCCTCTTACCTGTTTCAATTTTTTCCTTAAGGAATCTTTCAAGCTTTCATTGATTTATGCTCCAGCCAAAATTTCGGCTTGAACAAACCCAAATCAAACCGGATGTTCGAGACAACAAGTTCTACGCACTTTGTTACAGCTAATGTCGGAACCTAAGGCGCGAACGAAAATTTCCCATTTTGGGAACTTTTTCATCGCGCCGACCGATTCCCTCATATCTCTCTGAGTTTTGGTCAGATTACCTCGAAACCTATACCATTCTTTCAGAATAATTCATGTGCAATTAGTGATGTCGAGGAAATCGCGAAAATGTATTTTATCTTGCCATTTGGCACCTGAGGCATTGTTTCTATTGAACACCACCTCGGAGGGTGGGCACTTGTTCAAACACACTAAATTGTTGGGACGGAAGACTTACATGCATTATAAAGAGGGTGATGTCGCCAGAATTATAATTTATTTCTCCATTGACGCACTATTGACTCGGAAGTAATTGTTTGATCAAAATTGTTAAACTCCACACAACCCCCACCTCAGAGGGTGGGCACTTGTTCAAACATGCTAAATTTTTGGGACGAAAGACTTACATGCATTGTAAAGAGGGTGATATCTCCAGAATTATAATTTTTTTCTCCATTGAGGCACTATTGACTCGGAAGTAATCGTTTGATCAAAATTGTTCAACTTCACATAACTTCTTCAATAATCCACCAAATTGGGACTTGAAACAACACAGGACATCGCATTGAACGTCTCCTCGAAGCCACATCCTCGAAATGTCCAAAAACACGTATAGTCAAACTTCAATTAGAGCGTGTCGCATCGCGCACCCATCATTGGTTGTCACTTCGGTCACATCATTCGCCAGCGGACAGTCGCTTGGCCACGTGTCATTCCTTCGTGCAGCGCGATGTCCTGTGTTGTTCCAAGTTCCAATTTGGGGGATGATTGACGAAGTTATGTGAAGTTCAACAATTTTGATTGAACAATTACTTCCGAGTCAATAGTGCCTCAATGGAGAAGAAAATTATTATTCTGGCGACATCACCCTCTTTATAATGCATGTAAGTCTTCCGTCCCAAAAATTTAGTGTGTTTGAACAAGTGCCCACCCTCTGAGGTGGAAGTTATGTGAAGTTTAACAATTTTGATCAAACAATTACTTCCGAGTCAATAGTGCCTCAATGGAGAAATAAATTATAATTCTGGCGACATCACCCTCTTTATAATGCATGTAAGTCTTCCATCCCAAAAATTTAGTGTGTTTGAACAAGTGCCCACCCTCCGAGGTGGTGTTCAATAGAAACAATGCCTCAGGTGCCAAATGGCAAGATAAAATACATTTTCGTGATTTCCTCGACATCACTAATTGCACATGAATTATTCTGAAAGAATGGTATAGGTTTCGAGGTAATCTGACCAAAACTCAGAGAGATATGAGGGAATCGGTCGGTGCAATGAAAAAGTTCCCAAAATGGAAATTTTTCGTTCGCGCCTTAGGTTCCGACATTAGCTGTAATGTATGTGATAATTCAACTCACTGTTGATGAAGACACATCCGGCGACAGAGTCACACATGACCTCGCAATCCACGAGACAGAATGTTTGAATGAAGAACGGCTCAATGTGAACGGTTGCCCGGCTTACAATCAATGGTGTCAACAAGGCCATAGGTCAAGTAGGAGTACTTGTCCTGTGCCATGCATTTCAAATTGTAAAAGCTGTCAGTCTGGGGTTACTTGGGAGGAGGGGGCGGGGTGTGATTCGGGCTTGAAGGCAGCGGGCGCGAGAGCGAGGGGCACTGATACCCCCAGGGAATCAGCCTCAACAGGTTGCAGAACAACTGACAATCAGATGAGTGCTATATAATCTGGCATTGCCCTTACATTTTCCAAGAGAGTTCACTTTTTGGCTTGCAAAAGTCGCTTGTGCCCGTGCCAAGTCACTTGTTTCGGGCGCCTGGCAGAATGGCTTGCAAGCCATTTTGTCGGCTTAGCATCAGCCAAAATAGGAATGTGGCTTGCGCTTCCCGCACGTCCGGTAGGTCGTCAGAGCTGCTATGGTACATGAACTGCTATGCATTGCCAGAAGGGCACAACAACTTTCATGGAATTTATCTATTCCCGGCAAGACCTGTATTCATTGCCACCAATGATGAACTCAGTCAATCCCGGCATGTAAGCTGGCAGACTTGTGAAGTCCCACCAATATATCCTTCTCTGGAGTGTCCATCGACGTTAGAAATACCCGGAGACATTTCCACAAGTCAAAGAAATCCCTACACCGGTATAGAACTTGGTTCATTTTTCAACCACATGGATGTCTTCACGACATTGGTTCAAATCCTCCTAGTTTTCTCGCGGAATAAGTTCCTATCAAGTAACACATTCGAGAGGCCCTGCCTCGGTATATTCCAACCTTCAATGCCTGTCTAAGTAATTGAGTTGAACCTGCAAACAACTAATTAGTCCATGAAACGGGGAATAAAACATGTATTCCGATGGTCCAGAGTCACTGTGAGCGCAGCAATTGCTGTGGGAGCATTTTTCCTCATCGCAAAAGAAGTGGCTTGCACAAGCCATTCTGCCTGATACGATCAAAGTGGGTGTAATGGCGGCATGTAGCTAAAATACTGGAATCTCACCGATGAGGTTGTCCAAAACATATCTATTTCTAGTCTTGTGTTTACCGCGGGGGTTCGATTGGAGTGCGTCGTTATTATGTAATCTTATGTCAGCATTCTCCGATTCCCTTCCCTCAGCACAACACCATTCAAATTCCTTGAAGTTTGGTAGCAGACAACATTTAATACCGCCTATCTAACCTTCTGTCTATTCAGAATATTACAGCCAATGTCGGAACCGAAGGCGCGACAGAAAATTTCCCGATTCAGACAGATTTTGAATTCTACGACCGAATCCCATTTATCTCACTCATTTCTAGTCAGATTCACATGGTTTATAGCTCATTCTGTCAGAATAATTCCGCCGCAATTAGTGATAGAGCCATATTTTCGAAATAATATTTTCTTTCTGCCACCTCACAGCAGGTCCTAGTTCGAGTTCAATGTGTTCTAGCATGGCAGGTTGTTGTCCAATGCTGCTGAATTTTTGGGAAGAGCGACTGTAAGCTATTTCAAAAGAGGTGATAGAGCCAGAATCATCAAATTTATCTATAGGAACATCCTATTGCATCCAGAGTGATTTTGGATCATCATGGTTCAAATCAAGTTTTCTCAGTCAGTTTAGAATCAAACGAGCTACTACAGGGAATTCCAGCAACGTCTCAGAGGCTAAAATGAGGTTATGCAGTTTATTCGACTAAAAACGCGTCCCAGAAACATTATTATTGCAGTCCTTCATGTCTGCATGTGTCATGGCTGTCAATCTTGTCACATCACTTGCGCCTACAGTCACACTTTTCTTTGATGGCAACCAAGAAGTTGCTTGCCAGAGCTCGGGTTACAGCAGACAGGGCTAAGGCTGCAGAGAAAGCCCAGGCCGTTTCCAAGCTTCAAGAGGCTCTCCAACTGTCAGATCCACCATCTGAGTACATATCGTACCTGTGTCAAATGTGGCACGGCTCACCTCTGCAAAATTGACCTCATTTTAGCCTCTGAGACGTTGCTGGAATCCTCTGCAGTAGCTCGTTTGACTCAAAACTGACTGAGAAAACTTGATTTGAACCATGATGATCCAGGATCGCTCTGGATGCAATAGGGCGTTCCTGTGGATAGGTTTGATGGTTCTGGCTCTATCACCTCTTTCGAGACAACTTACAATCGCTCGTCCCAAAAATTCAGCAGCATTGGACAACAATCTGCCATGCTAGAACACATTGAACTCGAACTAGGACCTGCTGTGAGGTGGCAGAAAGAAAATATTATTTCGAAAATATGGCTCTATCACTAATTGCGGCGGAATTATTCTGACAGAATGAGCTATAAACCATGTGAATCCGACTAGAAATGAGTGAAATAAATGGGATTCGGTCGTGGAATTCAAAATCTGTCTGAATCGGGAAATTTTCTGTCGCGCCTTCGGTTCCGACATTGGCTGTAACAGAACCCATCTCTGAGAATCTCTACTAATTTCGCTGCTTAACCCTCTTATTTTCAAAATTCAACCAAAGGCTGCCATGGAGGGTAAATTTCAAATGAAGTGAGTGACAATGTGGTTCAGATTCGCGAATGTGATTTAGATTTGAGGGATATAGGGAATTCCGGTACGTGTTACACAGCTCGGATAGTTATTAGTCCCTTAGAGTAACTCAGAAAAGGTCCTATTTATATTCAATTATTGACAGTAGCCTGCACAGGGGAACAGTTACTGTCAATAAGCTCAAATCAAAGGACAAGACGTACCTTCTGGAGCGCGACAGATGTCTGGGTGAGCAAACGACTGTTTGCAGTCGCCCCTGTCTGCAAGGTGATGGAACTTTTGCCAAGCACGACACCCTCAATGTGTGAGCCGGCGGCGGCGGTGACGGAGCCACTGACGACCCAGACGATGTTGCTCGCGAGTGCGCCGCCCGCGAGAGTCATCTGTTTGCCGGCGGCGATGGTGAGGGTGCCGGCTACTTGGAAGATCCAGGCTTTAGAGAAAGTTCATCAGCAAGCCGTCTCAATAGCAAGTAGTAGTACGGGAAACTCACTGTCGGTAGCGCCGCCAGTGATGGTGATATCGCTGCCAATACTGACTCCTGTGGTCCATTTGTATAGCCCAGGTGCGAGGATGAGACCGCCGATGGCACCTGACACAACGTAAACCGAATGATCAGAAAAACACAGGTTATAAAGGCTCACCGGTAGCCAGATTGCTGAAATTGGGATTTACGCGGCCAGTCGCGTCGGTGAAAGCAGTACCCATATCACTGATTGCAGCGGTGAGAGTCGCAGGGGTGGGGACGGCATAGGAAGCTGCGAAGAGGTGTCCGACGACTTGTGCGGATGTAGAGAATTGTCCGGTGGAGTCAACGGTGAGTGAGAATCCTGTGAGACCGGTG
Source organism: Mycena olivaceomarginata (assembly GCA_029378375.1). Taxonomy (NCBI): domain Eukaryota; kingdom Fungi; phylum Basidiomycota; class Agaricomycetes; order Agaricales; family Mycenaceae; genus Mycena; species Mycena olivaceomarginata. The sequence continues at coordinate 153,082 of JARKIC010000759.1, read as the reverse complement.
GCTGCGATTGGGCTGACTGCTACGTTTCCAGCTGCAAAGGTTGTCGTCAGAGCTGGAATGAGAATATAGAGACAGCGAGGACATACTAATTATCGACGGCGGTACTGTTGAAACGCCAGTTTTTGCGAGGACGGCAAAGTTCGCCGCGGTGCGCAGATTGACTGCAGCAGGGCCGACGGCAGAAACACCGCTCAGCGCCGTCTGTGTACCCATTAATTGGGCTGAAGAAGCATACAAATTCGCGGCAAACGTACCAAGAAAGAGATGATGAGCGTGCTTAAGATCATGATTACTAGGGGAATGAAAGGTCTGGAGTGTTGGGTGGATGAGGGAGTGAACTGAAGAATCTAGACATATCTTGAGGGTTTAAATACGTTTTCGAGACTAGCCATCCCGCACGGGCCCTCACATTGAACGTCATCATAGAACTAGTTAGGCGCGCCAATGCGCGGGTCGTACCATTTTTCGAGCATCGTCATACGTCTAGAGATAGTTTTCACGGAAGTTCCATGACAAGCGGACGTATCCTGTGTGTTGTTGAGACAAAAAAGCAGTGGCGAACTCTTTATTTTATTTCGGCGACCATCCATTTTTCATGCTGTACGTGCCGTGAGTATAATGTACGGGAGCACAGCGGGTAAGCGGTTGCAGGTGGCCTGAAGGGCAGACGAAGAACTTTCTCGTCGTCGGGCGAGGTGAGCAGCAAGCAGATCACGACGCCAGAAGTTCGGCTATATGTGCTGTCTGCGTGCCACGTTTTGACAGACGGAATGGTGATAGAAAGAGGTGTCATCGGAACACGATCAAGGGCCAGAGGATGGCCCAGGCGCGCTTCCATATGTCTCATGACGCGCCAAGATTCGATGTGCCCGTCTGAAGTCGGTTCCAAGGGGGATTTTGGAGGTAGGCTTTGGGCAGAGTCGGTGAAAGTGGCTGACTTCGTCCGAAGATTGTCTCGCCAGAGATTAACGGGCGCACTGAGGCCTCGAGCTCACTCATGGACTCCCCCTGGGATCTGTTCATATCTCCAGCAAAGAGCATGAGAATGTAAATAACTTGAGACTAAACGATGCGAGATGATCTGGCCTTCTGTCTCTTCTGTCTCTTCAGCGGCTCAACTCCGTCTTCTGTCTGTCCGGCTTTCTGGTTCTCATAAAGAAACGGTAGATCTGAATTATGCGTCCATGATTGCTCTAGCGCTCGTCATAGATCTCCCGAAAAGAGAAATAAGGTTGGCCTAGTTCCGAGTAATGTTGCTGATCACCTCTTTGGTCACAAATTTTGGTTGTGCTGCTGGCCGCTTAGTCACTCCCGGCTGCGACTAGGCCACTTTTTTCAAGCTATAACCCATGCGTCCTATTTTTCAAAATCTCTCATTGTCTCCCTCATTGTTTCGGTCCCGGCCAGGGCGATCACGATGATGTCCGAGCGGCGGATGTCGAGATCACCTTCTGTTCACCATACATCCTGTCCAACAGGTTCCCGCCGAGATGGCATGACGTAGTCGTGGCACCCATTCATCTTTTTCTACGGACAGAGGTTATTTGACAGGTTGGACGGAACTCCGGATCCGTTGGCCTCATACATTTTGACCGGCCTGCTCTAGACGTTTTGCCCTCTGCCGTGTTCATGGTCTGCAGCGATCCCCCGTTTCTCTCGCTTCCTCATAGTTGCTTGCTCATGACTACGATGCTCCGAACGGTTCCAATCATGATGGATTCTGCGAGTATTTTCCGTCCCTGATACTGCCTTCGACTCACTTCCTTCCGCCTGTCATGACGGAAGGGTGGTTGGACTGAGGCCAGGCTCGGTGTCATAACCCTATGACGAAGTCCTGTCTCCTGAAAATGTATATAAACCCACCGGTCAGTATGTTTTCCTCAGCTTCAGCCCACCTCCTTCGAATACACCAACTCACCATCTCCTTGCCGCAGAATCATGATTTCGACGTCCTCCACACTCTATTTCTTGGTACTTGCTCGCATCTCAGAGAATGCGACACCTACTAACATTTTCTGCTCAGACGGTACTAGGCAGCGTCGTTGCTTTAGGTCCCGCAGCCGTCAACCTCCGCACCGCAGCAAACTACGCAATCCTTGCCAAAGCTGGGGTTTCGACGCTTCCGCCTTCTGTGATCAGTACGTCTTTCAGGTTTAGAACAAACAGACACCAGACCATCAAAACATTCCCTTCAGCTGGAAATGTCGCTGTTAGCCCAATTTCAGCCCTTGGTCTAACCAACTTCTCTCTCGCCCTCGACGGGACCGGTCAATTTTCTACCTCTACTCAGGTTGTTGGAAAAGTTTTCGCCGCGTCTTATGCCCCAACAACCCCTGCGACGCTCTCGGTCGCCGTTGGCGACATGGGCACTGCATTCACCGACGCGACTGGTCGGGTGAGCCCAAATTTCATGAATCTTGGCAGTGGTGAGTTGATAGCATGCGACATATTATAATCCGCGCTTCCGTCTAATTGATTCTTAGGTGCTATCGGAGGTCTTGTCCTAACGCCAGGATTGTACAAGTGGACCAGCGCTGTTACCATTGGAAGCAATGTCACCATTACCGGTGGCGCAGCGGATAGTGAGCTCTCCGACTTTATTCAAGCCGTCAACTCGGCCAACTAGCTGTCCTTTTTTTAGCATGGATTTTTCAGGTTACGGGTACGCTCTCGATCGGCGCGGGCCAAAAAGTTGTCCTCGCCGGTGGTGCACTTTCCAGTAACATTGTCTGGGTTGTGACGGGCGCCGTCAGTGCCGCAGCCGGTGCGCACCTCGAGGGTGTGATCCTTGGGCAAACATCAATTACCTTGCTCACGGGGGCAACGGCCAACAGCCGACTTCTGGCGCAGACTTCTGTCGTGCTCCAAAAGGTATGTGTGCTCTTTTTACTCTGTAAGCGTGTTGTTGATTTGCCTCTAGGCTACTGTCACCAATTAAATTATTGTTCGTTATTATCACGATTTGCGGGTCCTTTGTGTCATAGGTTGTACGGAAGAACAGACAGTCAGATATACCACCATTTATGTATTTAGTTGACCACGAAATTCGAAACGGGAACTGGATAAAATTTCGGGACGGAAACAAATTTTTGCAAGACGGTCAGAAACCTTCTCAGAATGAGGATTTTGCGAGATTCTACGAAAATCGGAAGAGTGGGTACTTGGCCGTATCTCAATCAGCTCGAATCCCGGTAACGAATAGTGGCGAAGCTTTTTAATCGAGCTCTGAGGGATATCCAAGTTGAACACACCCTGGATCAAAACGTAACCTTCGGCAGACGAAGCCGATATCCAGTTCCAATCCTTGCTCCGCCATCAGCCGACTATCGGAGCTCAAAGTTCACCGCGAGCGCTCTCGAGGGTATATCTGTCACTTGCAGTCGTTAATGTCGTCTCTAGGCCACTGACCAACTAAATTATCTCTATCATCCGGTGCTTGTTCCGCGTATGGAACGAGAAGAGACAGTCAGATATCGCATCTACTACTAGTAAGTTAGTCAGGCAACAAAAAAGTTTAACACGTGAACGGAATGATTTGAGGGAAGAAAAGTGTTTGAAAAGGCGGTCAGAAAACTTCTAAGACTCAGAGCTTTAAATTTTGAGCAGTCCGAAATTAGAAGCATCGATACGGGACCCACAGGATCGAGTTTCAAGAACATACGTTGCGGCGAATACAAAAGAAACATACAAAATGGCTATGCCTATGATCTCGGGAGTCGGAAAATGCAGTCCCAATTTCACAGCGTTTTGAATGGAACTAGTCGCGGCATGGCTTCGCGCCAACCGAAAGAGGAATAATCACTTCGAGTTGAAAATCAGACATCTGAATGTTTACAAGACTTGGCCTTTCAAGACGATTAGCCTCAACGTTTGAGATGCCCCCGTGAAATTCTCTAGTATTTAAAGCTCTCCAAGATTGTCTCAAAACTTCAATGCTCAAGTGACTTCAAAACTCATATCGCCTTCGCTTCGGGGTTCCAAACGGCTTAAAATCTCAAGAGTGCCTTCCGTTGGGTTGTGCATGAATAGATAGTTTGATAGGATCCATGTTGCATATACGTGTTTGAATTCAATATTCTGTGGGCTCATTTTGGTCGGATTCTGCAGTAAATAGGGAAGGCAATGTGACGACAACCTTGCAAAATGAAGGTAAATTATCACTAATTTATTTCCAACGTCACTAGAAAGCTAACGCAACTAACGTAACGTATTAGGCCCGATTACCGTGAAATTCTGGGTAATCCGACCATATTAGTAAAGAAGGTCCTTTCCTGATGAGGGCCGGTAAGCGGCTTGTCACTTCCTGCGTACCGGCGGCACTGACTCGCGGTTGCAGATGTACAGTGTGCTACTTACATTCAAGGATTATCCTGATTGAAAGAAAGGGCATCTGTGTATCATATTTAGTTGAAGAATCTTGATTTGACTGACAGAGAATACTGCAATCCAAAAGGCTGAGCGGTGACAGCCCCTCGGACAGATCTACGTCATAAGATTTCTTCTTCCCGCCCAGCAGTTTCTATCGAGTTTCTGTGAAGCCAAAAAACGAGGCTGAGGCTGGCATGGCAGTCGATGCCAGGATGGCGCAGGGCAAATGACATCAGTTCCTGGTACCATTGGTCTCCTTATTCAAAAGTACTCATGGACGAAATGTGTGTCCACTCCTAAGTATTACTGCCCGTGACCTTACTGATATACGCCGCAGGCTGAACATTCTCCTACTATGATAGACAACATGAGAACTATGGGGGTCTATGAGTGTCTATAGATTTGACCCCCCTTTCCACCTTTCTATGGGGTTGGCCAATCTGCTATGGCCACTATGTCTTCTATGTCTTCTATGTGGCGTTATCTGGAGCTATGCGGCAACTTTGTGTTTTCCTGATGGGCCTCTTGGTACGTTACCGCGACCAGCAGATTCCACTCGAGTCTCTTCAACGTGTCTATCGGCCAAGTGCTCAACGGCTCCCTGTCACTCTTTGCGCAACACAGGTCCACCTGCGACTACAGCAGCGAATTCATCGGCATCCCGGGCACCTTGTTCATGATGAACAACGGGCCGCTCCCCCCGGGCGTCTCGGAAATGCTGGAGACATACGGAGCCACCAGGAAGAGTGACTATCCCACCGGAAGGACCGTTTTCTCGAACATCGATCTCAAGCTGACGAGCGGGGTGGCACCTAGTTTCGTGTGGAATATCACCGACGATGCTGCGGATGGGCATACGGCTCAGGTTAATGTCGCTGGGGCGACGAATGGGGAGGTTACGATTGTTTATTAGTTGACCTTTGACCGTGTAGGTTCTGTAACGGAGCGCTTCCCCACGCTCAGTACTTGATCGAGTACACCATGTTTATTATCTTTACTTCCCCTGTACTCAACACTATCTTTTACCGCCTTACGGACTATACCTTGCACTCATCACATCATTCCTTACCTCCATTCCTCAGTACTTACATAGCCGTAAGATCGTAGTATAATACCCACATAGTTAGGCTCTCGGTCAATTCTATCCTTACGCTAATTATCTTGTCGGTTCGACCACCCGTTCCCGTGTGCCCAGAACAGCCCCAGCTCCTCGTCACAGGTTCGCCACACTGCAACGAATGAAACGAGATTCCCGTGAATGTTGTTGTTTTTTGGTAAGAATCCGAAGTTTTTAAACCATCGAAAGTCTGTTCGTATTCGATTGTTTCGGCGGGAAATCTGATCATGGATGGCGAACGAGAGTCTAGAAATAACGCGCAGTCAAAGTTGAACAGGGAAGAAATGACGTCGCGAGGATCGAGGATCGATGATCGCTGATCGGTCTTTCGGCCGACTTTTGCTCTTCTCCCTCGACATCGATGGACGCCTTTGACCCAATTGCCCGCATTGCGTGGCCGAACACGTCCATGGGACGCTCAAGCGACGCACCGCCTGCTCCCTGCCGCCGGCATATCTTGTCAGACCCCCAGGAAACCCTCCGCAAAAAGCTCACGCAGTGCCAATATTGCTTCAAGTCGAAGGGCCCCGATGTAGTTCTTCAACGGTGTGGCGGATGTGAGATTGAGTTATATTGTGTGCGAGATCCCATCCGCGCATCGCACCCACCGTTCACGTCGCGAATTCCAGAGCCAACCCTGCCAACGCGCCGCATGGAGGACGCACAAGCCGAAGTGCGCTATTAACCGCGCGCAGAACCAACGCATCGGCGCCACAGGCGCGAACTTGCTCAAAAGCCTGCGCACCTTCACGGGTAAGCACCGGCCTACCATCTCCGAGGTGGGGGTGCGCGCGCTCGGCGTCCTCGGTGACCCCACTCGCGCAGAGCGCGAACGTTCTGCTTATCGCCCTGAGCCCTCCGCCCGCGGCTGGACTCGCAGCGCGTCGAAACGGTGTTTTGGGTGACGGCGGCGAGCGTCGTTCCTCTTTCGTACTTTCCCACCGCGGACGAGATGCGGGGGCAGCTCACGCTTGCGGCAGACGCCAACCGACGGTCGGGGATGGCCGGCGCGCTTTTTGTGGTCTTGGTGGACACGGGGAGCGGGATCACGAATGTTGTGCCGGTTGGATTTCCCGAGGGGCCAGACAATTTGGACGTGGGAGGAGTTTTTGAAGAGGAGGCTCAATGCGGGTCTTGTACTGTGACGGCCTGTCCAAGTATGCAGTGCGTATGGATCAAATCCCCCCAGCTGCTGATAATTCTTCACTTTCACGTACCGGGTCCTCGAACTCTGAGCGCTATGTTTTTAACCCACAGCCTTATTATCCCTCGATATCTGGATCTTGCGGCGGCTTCTCAGCCGTTTTGGTCTCGCCAAGCAGCCTTTTAATTGCCTTGGTCGCATCACTTTCCTCTCGGCTTTGCGTTTCCTCAATAGCTTCCCGATTTCCATCCAGATATCTGCCGGACCAAGTATAGATTCGTCGTTTCTTGCCGAATTGGTGCTCTGCGAGAGGCCGACGATATAACCGGGCCACAAGAAGGACAGGGCTCATCCTTCTTCACGAGTCTCGCAACGTATTTTGTTCTATTTTGTCTATGCAGTGGGGCCCTTATCGAGAGGATACACAATTCATAGAATCTCATTCGCCCATCAATGCGTCAATGCCAACAATCCATCAATCGCCTCTTGTTCCTGACCACCACAGCCCGCAGCACCCACGCGCCCCAGCCAATATGCTGGAAACCTGCCCAGAATTTCTCCTGGAAATCATGGTAACCATTGGGCTTTCCACTGACCGACAATTTCCCCGACCGCGCGGCCCTGCTTTCATGCAGTCTGGTCTGTAGCGCTGGTCAACCCCATCACAACGACTGCTTTTTCGGCGGGTGGTCATCGACGACCTATGGCCGGCGGCATGTTTTTATCCCGAAGCGATCTTGGCAACCAATCGCCTCTTTCCTCGAAACCATTACCACTGACAGCGAGAAGTCCCGTTGGCTGCGGCGAAATGTGCTCAGCATCGTGTTGCGACCTCATGCGTCTGAAAAGCCGAGCACTCTTCTTGCGATCCTCATCAACCTGCCTAACTTGCGCGAGCTCGATATAATCGGCGTAGCGTGAATGTTTAGCGATGAAGAGCTGTTCGCAGCTCCGAAACTTGAGACCACCCAGTATCCGATCGTTGCGTGTCAATTCGGATCATGCTGGTGCAATTACTTCGATGGGGCCCCCAACCTGGCCTGCTGTCAGACCTATTAAGGTCATTCCTACGGTCCGGATGCTCGATATCACCACCAACACGTTCCAGAGTTTCCGCCGATGCCCGAGCTTACACCGCCGCTCGGGTTAGGCCTTCTATCGTTCAAATTCAGCTCAAAATGGGTGGCCAACATGGGCCCATTTGTCGCTTCCCCTCGTGGGTGGCCGTACCGACTACGAGACGCTCCAAATATTCTCGCAGACGCAATCCAAGATCCCAGCGGATTTGCACGACATTATTTCTGTTCATGCTCCGCATCTACGCTCCATTGTCGTGCAAGGCCAGCTCAAGGACTCGAATATCCTCAAACTTTGCACACATCTCGAGCGGTTTCAATGCGAGACCATTCCCTCCGATGAGCCTGTTGCTGCCATTCCACGAACGATCTAAGTATTGGCAGTTACCAACACAACCCCGGACCCCGCCCTCGTTGCACGTGTGTGGCCGTCCCTCGATTCTGCCGCACCGCCGTCTTATATGTCTGCCGCGTATTTAACGGAGCAGCTTGGCTCGTTTCCGTGTTCCGCTGGATGGGATCAACGGCTCATCCTAGTTTTGCTGAGTTGCGTGAACGTTGCAGCAGCCTAGGAATTGACCTCCGCTCTAACTCTGTGCGTTGTTCATGCCTGATTATTTATTCCCCCCGCTGAAACATACCTCAAATCTCCAGGATAAAGTTGATCTCAGCGACGATGAAGCCCAGTTCTCGTTACGCCGTCAGATGTTGCAACTCTAGGGCGGTCGCCGTTACGGACCAACCCAGTTTCTGGTTCTATGCGGATGCAAATTTGGTATTCACCTATATTGTAGAACAAATTATTGTTTCCTCATTTCTAACGTATATTGCGGTTTCGCATCCTAGAATCCTCCAATCGATGTTCGTCATCGAAAGATTGTTCCACCTGGTACAGTACAAATTTCGTCTGCGGGTATATAAGTACCCCAGTTGAACTTTTTTCGAGCGTTACAAGTCAGGCCCGGCTCCAGTACCTTTCATCTGTATTAGTATCAGGAGCGGAATGGCTCGGCGACGTGACCCCCGTCGCTCGGTTCTGAACATCACAGTACCCATGAACCAATTCACCAAATCTTAACTTCACTCGCAATCCCCTACTAGGTACAATCGATCTCCAAGTACAATTCACAACCGAAAGGTAAGTAAATAACAGAAGAAGGTTTCCAGACACTGATTTTCCATCCCGATATCCGTGCGGTGGTGGAACCTTCGAACCCGCCACCTTTGAGCCGCATAGCCTAGTACTTCTTGCAATACCCATTCGAGTTGGTGATGTAGTCGATGCTGCCGTCGGGCTGGCTCTGCTCTCCGCAGTTATCGGCAGATGCGGCGGTGAGGCACTTGGAGAAAAGCGCGCAGGTGAGCTGAGGACTGCCATTCTGCAAGTACAGGAAATTGTCAGCGAGGGCTCGTTGATTCGTAGACGGTTCTCCCCGCACCTTCCATTGACGTCGTGATAGGCTGGAGACAGAGATGAGTTGCGTTAATGTATGCGATAATTCAACTCACTGTTGATGAAGGACGCATCCGGCGACAGAGTCGCACATGGCCTCACAATCTATGAGACAGAATGTTTGAATGAAGAACAGCTCGATGCGAAAAGTCGCCCGGCTTACATTCGACGGTGTCAACGAGGCCGTAGGTCAAGTAGGAGTAGTCGTCCTGCGCCGCGCATTTCAAGTCGTAAAAGCCGTCAGTCTGGGGGTACTTGGGAGGAGGGGGCGGGGTGTGAGGCGGGCTGGGGGGCGGCGGGGGCGGGAGCGAGGGGCACTGATAGCCCCAGGGGATCAGCTTCAACAGGTCGCAGAACAACTGATAATCGGATGAGTGCTGTTTAATCCACAAACTGGCATTGCCTTACGTTGTCCAAGAGGCATGGGATACCTTGGGGCGGGGATCCTTTGCCGTAGTACCAGCCAGGGTGGTGACCCGCCTTCCATGGGGGGGTGGGCGCGCCGTAGTAGTTCTTCGCAGTGAGAGACCCTGCACTCGCGATGGAAGCGGTGCTGAAGTTCGAAGTAGCCGCGGCGCCGGTGGCGGCGACAACGAGGGCAGGGAGGACGGTGCTGAAGCGCATGTCGATCTCGAGGAAGTAGTACTGTGAGTGAGTCTACAGGGGTGGACGCACAATTATTGGGGGCATTCACGCGGGCTTTTATAGCTTTAACGAGCACCCAGGCCATTCCCCAAAACCATGTCTAACAGCATCGTGTTCGGCAAGTGGAAACCAATTTCGCGAGAAGGCCCTACAAAGGAGATAATGCCCCGGAATGATGGAGAAACGTAAAACTACCTTCTGTTGAGTTGAGTTCACATATGCATGGTCGTAATCTGTTCCCGGCCATGATATCCGCCGTGACGTTGATTGATTCAGAGGGTGAAAATTAAAGTATGTCCATAATATCAATATCCTATTGGATCCTGCGGCGAATCACACCGCTAGTAACCCGCCACAGAGATGGAAACGGCCACACAGAAAGAAGGTAAATCAATGTTCAATTATACTTGATAGTGATCAACTAGGGTGTGGGTCAACACACCAAGGATATCGTACTCCCGCAGGGGTGAGATGCTACCTGGATGTCGATGGCTGACATTCTCAATGCTGTGGAAGTTGGCCGGCAGCATTTCAGTCACCAACTATAGTGCTTTTGATTCGAAAGCCGTTCAACACGGGAAATTAAATGAGAATGCTCAACTCCTGGAAGGTGCCCGGCGACACATTTCTGTTTGACTATAATAACGTACGAGTTGGCACATGTTGAAACATCTGTCTGGGAGAGACTCCCATTGGACGGACATTTGTGAGTTAGAATTGGCGGTGAACCACTGCGAAATACGCCGCTCTCTCATCAAAGATTGGCTGTATGGGCTGCAGGTCGGTGGAATCAACACATGTACAATGTCGTTATGGCATATGTCGATGACATTGGCAGGAGGATGAGTGTTCAATATCTCTGAGTCAGGCAATTTCAGGACCCCTAGACTTGGCATGGTAACTAATCTCCTATGGCACGACTCGGCTGCTCAATGTCAGTTGAATCTATAGCGAGCGACGGGGGAATTTGCGGTCTGCTGGGAGAATTTTATTCCTGAACGCTGCGGCACACCAAGTCGTTTGACGGTTTGGTAAGAAATTCCGTAGAGTGTCCATCGGTAGGGTTCACCTGTCCATTGTCGGAAGCAAAGAACAGCATGGCGTGAATTATTTTCACCACGGTCCTGCACTGCCGATGCATTAAAAACGGTCGAGATGCCGTGCCGTGCCGAATCATGACCGGCCTGTAGTCGTCCGATTGGCTAGCTGAAACGAGCGGCACCATCGGCATCATTGGATCGTAGTTCAATGCCGGCATTCAGAGTCACTTGCGCTTGAGCCCTTGGGAATGGTTTCGGCTGTATTTCCGAGAGTCCCAAAATACCTGAACATCCATCAGTACTTAATAACTTACCCCTGGCAAGAGACATTTGTGCCGTGCCATGCCATTACAGCACTGGCCCGCCGCATCGTTTTCAGCCGCGCGTCACATGTGCCGGTCGAACCTTAATCATCTTTCAAGTCGATGCAGCACTAAGCTGGCCAGTTTAAAACTGCGATGTATATCTCAGTGGTGGCGACGTATGTAAGTCGACTAGTCATCGGATGTCATGGTTGTGTCTGTCGGGCACTATGTACCTGACGTGCAAAGCTCTTGCATACCAACGTCGAGGCATGCCCGGAAGGGAACGTGGTGAAACTCGAAGCCCAGAGTGGCCTTGAGCTCCTCGTGAAATACAGAATATCCCCTACTACCTTTAGGTATGGCTCTTAGGGCGCCCCATCAATGCGCTTTTTCGCAGTGGATCACATTTGGGTCATTTCTTTTCTTCTCGCGTAAGCACTTGTTCTCCCCGCCGAAGATCCTCGGGCCGGGACTTCGCCGAGGCATGCTACTCGCCAAAGTTCTATCTTCCCTAGTCCTTCCCATCAAGCTGGAGCGCGCGGTTGTTGAAATCGCAGCTGTTGAAATCGCGGCCGGGCTGCAGACGAGTAAGTACTCTTTTTCTATTTTGCTGATGTACTAGGTTCCATGGGCATTTGATGGGCATGATCCGTGTCGCACCTAGACCTTCCCGAATCGAGCCACGCATGACCGTGCGCGCCTAAATCCCAAATGCCAACAGAGACGAGGTGTAGGGAGTGGTGCCAGCACAAGATTCGAGAATATTGCCTTGTAGTTTGCGTTCCGCTGTGTATACCATTTAACCACTTTTGCTGACGGGTGACAAGATGCACAGTATTACCACGAAAGTATTTCATATCAATTTAACCCTCGGAGCAAACAATTAATGAAATTCAAAACCAAAACGCGCTGGAATAGTAAACTCCGGCCAGGACGCTCACCGGTAAGTCATGAGCGGTTTCGGTGATTGTTTCAAATTCACGCTTGACTGCGAGTTTCCTAAGAAAGACGTACCTTTCTTCGTAGTGATCTTGACCCTGGTCCAGGAGAACTGCTAGCTTCAAGGGCTAAATTATGTAAAACGGTATTCAATCAAGTTGTTGAAACACTGGCAAGGATCTTGTGTACAGCAGGCGTTCCTGGTACACGGGATTTTTATCATCCCTGAGCGAGGGGCTGAATGGTATAAAAAGCGGCTACTTCATGCATCGAGACTACATTGACTTTACTCTACCCACTCTGGTCAAGATGAAATTCTTTAACAAGGCAAGTAGCCTCAAATCCTGCGCTGCTGTCGCTCCTCATACCTTCCAGCTCGTGGCTATGCTTTTCGTCGCAGTCGTTGCCGCCGTTCCTACGGAGATGTTGAAGCGCGAGGTAGAATCATAGCACTTCAAAAGCAAAAGGAATTCCAGTATACTGACACATTGGCAGCCCGGCAGTTCCCTTGAATCGGAGGCCAGGGGCGTTGTTCATTGTAATGCCATCTGTAAGCCTGTTGATTGCGTAAGTGCTATAATGCTTTGTACACTATATTCGGGCTAACCAGGGCCTACTGCAGGGAAACCGTCCCGTCACGGCTCGTGACTGCTTCGGCAACCCTGTGCTTGTGGGCCTTACTAAGATTCATTGTCTGCACATTGCGTTGCCGTTTCCTTTGTATATTACTTCAGCCTTCCCTGAAATGTCACGATACGCCAGCCAGCCATATGTCTACAACCCTTTGTGTGTGAAGCGAAGCGCAATGTAGAAGCGAAAAACTCCACGGTGTTCGAAACCTTAGACGATATCGATTGCCCCGGTTTTTTGGACCGAAGATCTACTCCATATAATGTCCTTGTGTACAAAAGGAATATTGTCAAAAGACTTGCTGCTGGGGGGGATATATTATACTTGTGTGGTCCAAATGCCTGAACAACGAATTTACTGAAAACAAACAAGCAGGTGTGTAAGGGTGGTTATCCTCACATAAAAGCTACAAGATGCTAACGGAGCACACTTATTCCAGGGGATCGATGGCTGCTAGACGCTGGCATCCGGGGACTGACCGGCCGTAGAATGGCTGGACGTCCGGGCATATGCGACGCGACTTCTTTTGACCATCATTTGCCACACAGGTTCCAGCACATGTGGCATGTTGGAGTATATCAAGGCTGCTAGGCCTCAGAAAGGTATTTTCAGGGTCGAGGAGAACAAATACAGGAATCTCGAACACTAAATGCTGTGGATGAGGTCGATCGAATGCTTTTAAACTGGTTCGCTTTACGCTATTTGGCCAAATTTAGGCCTTCTGAAAGGATTAATCTCGTTCTACCATAATCAATGTTCTTGCAGGGAGACGACCTCGTCGGCTATTTTGTTCCGGGAAGTCCAGCTCTTGATACTCTTTGGGATTTGCCCCCGAAAACTACTGGACCGAAAATACGACCAAACAACCAACATCCGTGGAGCTCCGAAGATCGTGGAGAGGCTGGAGGGCCTTCAGTTCGAACAACAAAAATATCCTCCATTGCAGACGAGGATGCTACTTTCACTTCTAATTTCATCGGTCTTTGCATAGTCTCTCGCAGACAGACACTTCAATATTTTCTAACCTTGTACCTCGATATATTGAAGTCTTTGCCTGTCAAGACGGACTTGTTTGTAGTCTTGATGAAAATCGGACAGCGGGATTACGACCGTTGCGCCGGTGGGATTCCTGAGGCGCCCGGGCGATTTGGAGCTGCTGTCGACGACGTGGGAGGAATGGTTGAAAAGGAGGCTCAATGCCGGTCTCGTAGTCTAACGGCTTGCGCTGAGTAGTGCATATGGATTACATTTCTACCGTCAATGATAACTGGGCATGTTCCACACCGGGTCTTCGAACTCTGGGCTCTAATAGTACGTCTTTACCAAGACCTGCTGCTCAACATGTCCGAAGAGATCTTGCGGCACCTCAGTCTCGCGAAACAACGTTGCAATTATCTTGACTGGATCACTTACTGAGGAATGGCTCAGCCCGACCGCCCACCGTGCACATTTCAGGCAAACTTGAAAGAAATCTAGAAATCCGGGGTTCATCCCCAGGAGGGACCCCAAGTCCATCCAACCAAGCGGAGGATGGGATACAGAGCGATAGGTAGGTGAGTCCAAGTACCAAATTTTATCTACCGAATACTGACCAGCTTCCCACGGTTGGCCCAACGCTCACTCAGCCCCCATATACCAATAAATCCGAGTTACGTGTCTCCCAATTTAATTCGGCCTAGCATCTACTCCGTGTATCAGGCAGTATCACTAGAGGCCAGACCGATTTCCCGAAACATTGAACCTGGCCCCAATCGCCCGTATTGGCGTTGAGGAACGCATCTAAGGAGAACTTGAAAGAAATCTCAACTTCGCCCACAATTCATCAACCGAAAACGTAGGTAGTATTCAACCCCAGTACATTCAAACCAACACTAGATAACGAAAGAAAACCCAATTCCAGGCACTCCAAGTCCGTTGATTGTCCATCCGGGTATATATCCTTGCGATGGTTCGATTCGCTCACCGAACCTTCGGACTGACCAATTTTTTGGTTGCCTAGTAGTTCTTGCAATACCCAGCGGAGTCGGTGATGTAGTCGATGCTGCCGTCGGGCTGGCTCTGACCAGCACAGTTGTCCGCGGAGTCGGCGGTGAGGCATTTAGAGAAAAGCGAGCAGGTGAGCTGAGTGCTGCCGTTCTACAAAATATCTTCAGCAAGAGGTTGGTTAATTAGTGATGGTTCCGCACCTTTCCATTGACATCGTGATAGGCTGATGACAAAAATGAGTTGCATGTTAATGGACGCCATAATGCAACTCACTGTTGATGAAGGTGCATCCGTAGACAGAGTCGCACATGGCCTGGCAATCTATAGGACAGAATGAAAAACGGCTCGATGCGAGTGGTCACTGCGGCTTACCAGCGACGGTGTCGACAAGGCCATAGGTCAAGTAGGAGTCGTCCTGCGCCGCGCACTCCAAGTTATAGAACTTCTCGTCGTATTTAGGGGGAGGGGGAGGGGTGTGAGGAGGGTTGTGGGGCGGCGATGGTGGCGAGGGGCAGTGGTAGCCCCAGGGGAACAGGCTCAACAGCTCGCAGAACAGCTGGAAATCGGTGATGAGCGGTGTTCATATCGAAGCAATGTTGGCTCACGTTGTCCACGAGGCAGGGGATGCCTTTGGGCGGGGAGGAATGGCCGTAATACCATCCGGGATGGTGGCCAGCCTTCCACGGGGGGATGGGTGCGCCGTAGCAGTTCTTCTCAGTGAGAGACCCTGCAGTCGTGATGGACGAGGTGCTGAAGGACCCAGTCGCCGCTGCGCCGGTGGCGGCGACAACGATAGCAGAGAGGAAGGAGGTGCTGAAGCGCATGTTTATCCCGAGGAAGTAGTACTGTGAGTGAGTCTGCAGAGGTGGACGCACAATTTTTGAGGTCATTCACGGGGGCTTTTATAGGTTTAACGAGCACCTAAGCGGTTCCCCATGACCACGTCTAGCAAGCATCCTGTCAGGCGCTTTGAAAAGGAGGTAATGCACCAGAATGAGGAGAAAGAGAAAACGTGAGAAATTACTTTCTGTTGAGTTGACATGGCCGTAATTTGTCCCTGACCATGATATTGATGTCCGCGGCCGCGTTGATTGTTTCACAACGCCAAAATTAAACTATGTCCATAATATTCTTTCGAATCCTACGGCGCATCACGCGGCTGGCATAGGCCATATAGAAGGAAGTTAACTGGATGTTCAACCACAACTGATCATGATCAACTAGGATCCGGGCCAGGAAACGTAGGATATTTTCGCGTCGATGCTGTGGAAGTCTTGATCGCCAAGCATAATGCTCTCGAATTCGAAAGCCGCCAGTGCTCACGTCCTGTCAAGTCGGCGTTTGACGGACAGCTGTTAGTTAGGCTTGCCGGTGAACGAGAGTCTATGCCATCCTCCTCACTTTGTCAGCTCGTTTAAAATATTCCAGGAAATCGGTCAGTTCATTCTTTTCCAAGAATTCTCACCAGTTGAACAAATTCGCATAAACGAATGGCTTCATGCATCCGCCTTGCTGGTCCCAAGTGGGTGGTGGAATTAAGATACTAATGGTTATGGCATCCGTCGATGATATTGGCAGGTGGATGGGTGTTTTCAACATCTTTAAGTCATTTCAGAGGGAGTTACATGGCCCTTGCTTGGCATGATCGCATCCTCATCCCCGATTTCACACCGCCCGAGTCTGTGCTATGTGAGTTGAACCTATAACGAACGACCTGGAGTTGACGGTCCGTTGAGCGAATTGAGACGTCATGTATTTTCCAATTGCACCCTCACAAATTCATTGTATTAGTAACAATTCACCCCTAGGTGTCCAAAGTCCAGCTGTCTGTCGTCAGAAGCAGGAACAGTACGGGATAATAGATTGCTGCCCTTTTGTTCTTTGTTTCTTTCGCTTGGGCGTCCCGTGGTCTTGTGGCTACATCTCATGGGCCCGATGCACCGCCGATATATTAAAACGGTCGGTAGCCGTGGTGCCATGCCATGCCGAATCTAGGCTGAGGAGAATGCGAGGCCGATTGGCTGGCTGAGCCGCGGCATCATCGGCTGATTCGGTTATGATTAACCGTTCTTTAAGCAAATGGCTCCTCGGCTGTGCTATTCCCCCATATATCCATCTCCTTTCGTCTTTCCTCTGCCATTGTTCTTCCCGTCAACTCCTTTTGTCCTCAATTCCCAGCGGACGCCGGACACTGCCTCTTCATTTACTGCCGCCCCGCTGACCTACGCGCAGTATTTTCTTAACATAACGCAATTGAGCGCAGTTGCTGCTACCTACGGCGCAGCCTGATTCTATTCATCTGGTCACAGTTTAGCTTTTGGAAGCCTTCGACGGGATGATATACCGTCCATTTGGACCATGATTGATCCGCTCAAGGTCCGCTCAAATACGACAGCCGTCCTAACATTCCTTCCCTTCTTCCCCCATCATCGTCGACCTTCGAGCATCCTCCATCCGTCCCTCAACTCGTATCTTAGAGTCCGCAAGATCTGTCTAGAGTCAAGATGGAGCATCAAGGATATACATAATGCAACCCGCAATCGCAACTCGTCACGAGTTCTCGCCCATTCTCCAACGCGGTGCAATCCAGTGATTTCTCTTCCATCCATTGTAGACGGCCGGTCAAGCTCTGCAATGCGAAACGAGGATCAAGATCGAGGACACTCAATTGTGGCTCAAGGTTCTTGCGCCCAATCCAAATGCCCTTTCGCCACCAAGATGCGTCCGTCGCCCCAAAACTGTGATTCCTGGTCCTGGTCCCGAACCTCAGATCAACCCTTCCTCAAGACCATCTGAGCATCAAGATTGAAGTCGAACGACGACGCAGAGCTTGATGCCAAATCCGGTTCAAACCCGCTCAATCAACACAAATGGTGTCAGCGCCACGCACTGGAAGAATGGTCCGCCCGCTTCAGTTATTTTTTAACTCGCAGGCAAAGCTCCTCTTTCGGCGCACGTATCGCAAGCATAGGTACGGGCATTTCTGTCACTTTCGTTTTCATTTTATTGACGCGACTCAGTGAGACATTCATTACCTTATGACATGACTATACGAGTGTTTCTGGTACGCAAGGATTGCCCTAACTGCAGTGCATGGTGCGTACCATTCCATGTCTTCGACGGCCTTGATGCTTTCTTTCTTTGATGTTCGGGAGTACATTGTATGTCCTTATCAAATTTACCCCAGTTAACACCAGCTTCATTCAACGCCCGGATATCTCGCGATGGTGCGACCTGATTCTCTCATTGTTGTATATCTGATTGATGAATGGGTTCCCTAAGTCAACTTGTGCAATCCATTTCGCTCAGCCGTAATCATTTTCGCCTTTGTGAGCGGGAAGTTGTGTCGATTCGATTTTGATGGGCCCTGAGAGTGTCGATTCATTGCTGGTGAGCTTTTCTCGGCCACTCGCCACCTGACTTAGATCATTCCTTACATTCTATTTCGACAGCTCTATGCCCCGCCCACGGATTGCTTGAGTCTCCGATTTGACCTGTCCTCTGAAATAGAACGGATCAATCTCCTCGCACGTTACTCTCCACCCGAACCCTTTGCAACTGCTTCCTTTTCGTTCGTATGAGCCGTAGTCGACTTCTTATCACACCCTCCCACCGCCTCATTCCATGCACTCCTGGGTGTAAATTTCTTTGATCATGTCGGAGTCGATAGTCGCATGATGTACGAGTGTGTCCAGATTCCAGAACTGTAATTAAAATGCACAATGCAGCAATACACTGAATCAGTTAACGAGGAAGTCTTTTTGCAAACAATTACTATCTCATAGCTATTAGATGGTGCCTGCCTACGCCGGAGCGAAGCGAAGGCACGTCTTGTCGGAGTTCAATATTCCAATGTGGGCACTGAGAGCCATTTGCGCTCGAGCGAGAGCTTTAAATCCACTGGGATCAATTCCACAGAAAATTCTGTGTAGAATTTTATGATCCGACGGATAGAAAAGATTGCCGAAAATGTCTCTGGAGAGAAAGCAGGGGCGCTCGCTAAAATCTCTCTCTTTATAAAATTACCTGTGTGTGAAGCCTTTAAACTCCGCTCTGGGAACCTTTGCCCCGAACTTTCGGATCCTACTCACGCTTGACAGATTGCGCTGTTTCATCGGTCCGCGGTCCTTTCTTTGCCGCGGCAGACATTCCATCACCACCCTTGAACCTTGCTTGACGGATTGGCGCTAACGGCTCAACAGCTTTCTCTACCAAAATGGCAATAAACTTTGTGCTGTGCGCAATCCGCTCTCCTACTGCGGAGACTGTGCGTCTGCTGCGGAAACTGTGCGCCCGCTAAGTTATCAAGATAGCTGTGGTTTTCGGGATCCTTCGCATGGACAACCCTACTCTGCTATGACGCGTGTACCAGACGCGGACAACGTCTTGATTTTAAAATATGATGGAGACACCTCAAAAACCACGACTCACATTGTGTGGCAGGGACTTCTATTGTAACTAACTCCGCAATGCGAATTCATTGTTCATGTTTATACTCTGACGAGTTCAACGCGCAGCCCTGCGCAGTGCGCGATCACTGCGCGCCTGTAAAGCAGCTTCGACAGCAAATATGGTGATAATTTTGACGTTGAGACATCGCCGCTGCGGCGACTGCGCGCCTGCAATTGAAACTGTTCTAGCTTCCGAGGGCATCAGACCATTCTCCCTTTGCGCTCCCACTGGCTCTGTGCTCCATTTTTTTAAATTAGGTTTGTGTTTCCTTGAATCTGTGCTTCCAATTCGCTCAAGAGAAACTCGAAGGTCTTTTTAGTGACATCTAGCAAGTAGGAGCCGGCGCGAAGCGCCGGCGACTGCTTGTAAACATTAAAATCGACCCCTACTGTATCCTCCTATTTGGCTTTTGATGCCCATCATCGCCAAGATCAGTCCATCAGTCCCGGCATCGCTGAGATCAAACAGGTCGCGACTTGCGCGCGACGCAATTGTTCAACATGCGCGAGGCATCGTGCAGCATTCTCCTGTTTCTAGATCAAACACACACATTTTCACTGATCAAATGAGGGACGGGATGCAGGTAAACATTGCTTTAAATAAACACTAACGGCTCATCATAAATTAGGCGAGTCCCATCCTTCTGGTCAACTTCTGGTATATATTCCAATTGAACCGCACACCGCTTCGGATTAGTCTCTCGTAGACAGACACTACAACTGAAAAATACTCCTACCTCGCATGTTGTAGCTTCGGATAGCAGGGCCACTGAGCGCCACCAAGCTTTGTTCTTGAGTTGTCTCACCGTATTCAAAAACGACATCTTGTATAACTTATACAGAGAAAGATCCTGTTTCAGGAAGCTAGCGGTACCCCAAAAGCAGCCCAAAGCGCAGGATTGAATCACTCGGAGTACGAACGCTGGCGAACCGATGAGCTCGCTTACTCAGTTACTGTCTGCTCGGAATCATCTCGCAGTGCTCCGACTTTCTCCGAACTATCTCTGTAGAATTGATTGTAGAACATTTTGCATCAATTTCTCTGTAGAATTCTCTGGTAGAAACTATCTCCCAGCTGATTCAAACCTCTGGCCTGAGCCCAATCTTCATCTGGTCAATATTTCCAAGTGGTCCCAAGATGCTGGACACCCGTCAATACCTCAGGGCTTACCGGTACACACCAACATGAAACCCATGTGGAAGCCACCTGGCGGCAATGTCAAGATCACATGAATTTCTCAGGTTGAGGTTACATAGCTATCACCTGGACTCCAGAGTTTCCGTTAAATGGATTACAGCTGGATCCAGCTTCCCCCTGTTTCCGGCTGGAAGGAGGATCTAGTGTACAGGTATTCACATTTCCATTTCTCAGTGATTATTGTGCGCTGGTGCCAACACCTGGAATCAGCCATTTGGGCCATGCCATTACAGCACTTGCTTGCACCATTGTTTGAGTCTCACATTACATGTGCCGGTTGAACCATAATTATTGCTCACGTAGTGCGGCACTGAGCTGATTGATTCAAAATGGCGATGTATATCTCAGCGCTATTCGACTAGACCTAGCCAGCCGATGTTTTATCTGTCAAATTTGGACTGCATTCGGTGCTAAAACTCCTGGGACTCAAAAACCAGAGTGTTATTGAGTTCCTTGTGAAATACAGAATATTTACTGAGGGTTTTAGATACATGACAGTGGGCATCAATCTTATCAACGTTGTTACTCTAATTCGAAAGGGTATAATCCTTTTCGGGCGTTTATTGAGATGGAAAAAGCCTTGCATCCTTGTGAAGACCGGTTGAATATCGAGGAGCATCGGAATGATCGGAGAACATGCCAGAACATTCTGGGTCCAGCCGACTAGTACAGGTCAGCATTTCTCGGGATTTCGTTGCTCGCAATCCACGGAAATCTGACGGGGAATTTGGAAATTCCTGGACCGCAGGAAAATATCCGTCGTATGCATCTGGAAAGGCATTTCTATGGCATAGAACTCGTCCTTCTATATAGGTCGGGTAGGTCGCATAGAGTCGCATAGGCCGATATTTGCGTAGATGCGTAGGTCGGGCTCCCCAAAAGGTAAATCTGATAGCCAGCTTTCCAAATCACAGCGAACGCATGGTGCGGCACAGCCAAAATGATCTGATCAAGACCACTGCATAAGTTCTGGCCAGTGCCACGTCGCCGCATCTTTCTTCTCCTCCACGACCACGACCACCCTCTCCACGCATTTCACCCTGCATTGCCCCCTCGCAACCCTTTACTTCTGTCCTCAAGACCTCAGCCCACTCCTCAAGGAACCTGCCCGCAAGGCCTCAACATTCAAGCCTTTACCTCATCAAGCTTCAAACTCTCTGTCTCTGACTTCAAGCGCCTGTCGCCGGTCCTCCTTGGGCTGCTCATTGTCTATGTCCACACAATACATTTTAGCCTATAACATCATTCCAGAATCTCCCTTACTCTTGTATTTTTGCTGTCCTCCTGTACTGGCTGTAGGCACAGATTTGTGTCTCGGGCGGCTTTGTATTCTATATATCAACTTGAATGGATATCAATTGCCGATTAATATTGCAATGTGAAGTGGTACGAGATCTGGCATCAATGGGCCGGAAAAGGCTCAGGCTTGATTGCGTGATGGCTCGCATAGCCAGTTTTAACCGACCTATGTGATTCTATGCGCTTTTTTAGCTGGTTCTACATAGTCTACATAGACCCTGACTTAATATGCAACCTATTGTCCTATGCGGCCTATATAGGCCTACATAGAATGTCCGGCTTTCCAGATGTGTGACTGTGAGGTCACAAATAATGCTTTTACCCGTCTTCGATTCAATTTTGGGTCCTCCCAGAATCACCTACAGTAGTGCGGGTCATAATGCATAACCTCATAATTCATACCTGCCAAAATTTCTCATAATGCATCGGCCTCGGAGATCCACTGAATGGCCTCTCACCACCATAGAGTGGTGCTACTAATGTATAATGCTCATAATGCATTGGCCACTCCGAAATTTGGCAGGGGAACGGACCTTATGCATTATGACCCACTCTACTGTACCACCATTCCGTTTTCGATTTGAGAGCCATGCTACTCACCAAAGTTCCATCTGTTGGAAATACAACCCGTGACCGTGTTCAACCCACTTGAACTCCGCATTGCAAATTCAACCACTGCACATGCTCTTATATTTATCCTATCTCGTTGCCTTGTTTCAGCTCCACCTCCCACATAGACTCATAGCTACAATACCAATTACTTACTGACTCATAGATAAGCAGTATGTATAAGTACCTAGCTACCTCTTGAATAAATTTAATCTGTTCTTTACTTGCGAACCACCCATCAATTTAACCTTCCCATACCATCTTCCCCAACCCTTCCCATTGAGCTGGAGTGCATGATTTTTGAAACCGCAGCCAGGTGGCAGACGAGTATAGGTCCCACGAACCAGATCCGCGTCATTGCTCTTCTTCGACAAAGTGTCCGACTATTGAAAATTTGGATCCCATAGAGGATATAACATGTTGCGTGTTTTGATTCCTCTCATTTCAGTTGGATCACGCTTGGTATTGACGTCGGGTATTCCCACCATCTCCGTGACCGAATTCAACCTCGATCCAACCTCAACATTATGTATGCACCTTTGCTATTGCCCGGGATCGATAAACCCCACATTGCACGTCAGCACATTTATTTGGGACTCCTGACCCCGGTACTGATTGACGCTTAGGTATTGAATCCAACCCAACCCCTAATGCATTCAGAACTTCCAAGAGGAAAGTTTTAAATAAGTAGCTTGCAGTTGAATTTTCAATGGCTGGGCCGGACATCCATCGAAATCATGCAAGCAAGACAAGCCTACACCGGCTCAGTTGCCTGCGGTTCGCATGCACACTTCGTAAATGTGGAGTCATCACTCAGAAATTTATGTGGGCCGTACCTGTTCGACTCGGGTCCGACTCGGAGCCACTTCGCTATCGTCAACTTTTTTCTTGTGTTCGGGTTTTGTATTATATGGCATCCGCTCTTACAAGCCAGACATATGCGCCGACCTTGTCGAAGGGCTTGAAATAATTGGATTCAACCTAACATCAGGAAAGTATGTTCGAGATATAAGTCTAACATGAAATTGAGTTTTCCTATTGCCTTGCAACCCATTTCATCCCAACACCTGCAAGCAAGCACACTGGGGAGAGCAAACTTTTGACCTAGGTCAAAAGGGTAACCAATATTAGTTGTTTCAGTAGACAATAAAAAAGAGGATACACTTGATGTCTTGATGTAGTACAAACCGACCCCGAAAGAGCAAGTGGCAAACACCCTATTGGGGACGACTTTTACTCTTAGTTTTAACAAAGTGTGAAAGGACTGCTGAGAGGTGAACTCTCAGGAGCCCAGTCAGAGAGAAAGAGACAATGTGTATTCAAAACTGCTGAAAGACGTGCCAAACAAATGCTTTCAGCTGTCTTGAAACAAAGAGTTTCATCAATTTTCCTTTGTCTTTAAGATGAAACTCTTTGTTTCAAGACAGCTGAAAGCATCACCGAAACAAGTCGTTTTGGCACGTCTTTCAGCAGTTTTGAATACACATTGTCTCTTTCTCTCTGACTGGGTTCCTGAGAGTTCACCTCTCGGCAGTCCTTTCACACTTTGTTAAAACTAAGAGTAAAAGTTGTCCCCAATAGGGTGTTTGCCACTTGCTCTTTCGGGGCCGGTTTTGTACTACATCAAGACATCAAGTATATCCTTTTTTTTTGTCTACTGAAACAACTAATATTGGTTACCCTTTTGACCTAGGTCAAAAGTTTGCTTTCCCTGGTGTGAAGCCCACCTCCAAGAGAGTATCGGCTCGGCTGCGCGGCATATCCACACTTCGTACGAGGTACGATTCGAGTTGCGCGGACCCCACCTCTTCGACTCGGGCCAGAACCATGATTTAAGTCACGGCGTTTTTTTTCCACTTCATTTTCAATCTTGCATTGCAAGCTAGCGTTATTTTTCCGACCCCGTAAAAGCCTTGAAATAATCGAATCCAACCCAGCATCAAGTACAGCATGTTCGGAGGAAGGCTCACTTTGAAGTTGAATTTTCCTACCGTCTCACAACACACTCTATCCGAACCCATGCAAACAAGCCCACATCCAAGAGAATATCGCCTCGGTTGCGCGCGGAGCGCATCAGCACTTCGTACGAGTTGTCAAATGGACGATTCGAGTTGCGCGGACCCCGCCCGCCCGTCGTTGAGCCCAGCCTCTCCCTCGGTACAGCCAGAACTTCCGAGACAGAATTCGGCAGCGAGAATATCACTGCATTCAGACCCCCCCGTAGGCACAGGTCTGCCGGATCCCAGTAGGCATATGTGTAGGCAGACCACGCCGACCTTTGCCGATCCCTCTGCCGAGGTTGGTCTACGTGTTTCCGGCCGGAATAGGCGGACCTACCTCGGCCAGGGTCGGCCACAATCGGCACACCACCATCGGCTCGGATCGGTCAACGTGGGCAGGCCTCGCGTAGGCAGACACACTAGACCAACATAGACCAACATAGACCTGGATAGGCGCATCTCGGCAGAGATCTGCGAACATAGGCACATGTGTGCCTATGGGGGGGTCTGAATGCAGTGTATGTTCTTCTCCCACTCGACAGTCCATTTCATCCGAGCACACTCGAGCAACCTCACAGCTAATGGAACAAGGCTTGGTGCGCGGTGCGCATCCACACTTCGTGCGGACCCGTTCAGCTCGGGTCCGAGCCATTACTACCATCTAACATCGTTTTTGGTACTCCATTCTTACTGGTTGGTCCAGAACGAGAAGTTGGGATGAGGAGGCATTAAACTAACCTCAACGTGAACCTCCGAGATGTGACTTGTATATCCCTCTCGCCCTGCTGTCATTCCTTTTAAACATTAGAGGGGTTGCGCAACGGCTTTTGGCCATTGTGCAAAGCCGCATGCGACTTTTTCCCTCCCAATTTCTGAGGACTATTGTGAACCCCAGCGCATGTATTCGTGCTACGAAGACATATCACATTGGCTAGTGCAGTGGCCAAAAGGGCTGCGTGCCGCGGTGTTCTTGACAGGATCACGGCAACACATTAAAATGATGACGTCAAAAGAGCAGCATTGTGCCGTTGCTCCCGCTCGAGAAGCCTCAGGTATGGACTGTGCACCTCCGTTGTATTGTCTTCCACGAGACAGGATGGATTCTGACTTAGAAAAAAACACATCTGTCAGCAAATAATCTGCACAACCCCTCTATTCCATCGAACCGATGCAAAAAATCCTACACCGAAAGGACGAGGGCTCGGCTACGCGATGCGCATTCGCACTTCATAAATGATGAAAACTAGTGATTTATGCGGATCCCATCCGTTCATCTCGATTCTTGTACGGTCTAGGATTCGAACATGATCTGGCTCCAATCAAACGCATTCCTCATGCGCCCAGAGCACAACCAAAGAAACCCCCAAGTCCAAACGTAGCATAGACCCTGAGATGGAGACGGTAACCGGGGGGGACGATGAGCCATGAGACCAGTTCGGAAAGTCGGTAGAGCGTACCTAGCTCTCATATGAGGGAGTACGGGTGAGAGCGATTGGTTGAGTTGAAGAATAATTAAACGCGGTGAGTGCGAATCGAAAGGCGCCACATTATGAGCAAAAATAATAATAACCAAGATCGCCCGGACGCAGCAGCGTCATTACCGTGAACCTGTTGAAAACTGGTCGCGCTAAGTAACATTGCGGATATTCTTTGATGAGCGGATTGTAAGCAGCGTCGAGCTTCCATGTTGACGGTGAGGGAGATATTGGTAGAGTCATTCGAGGGCTTTGGATGAATAGGTGAGAAAAGTCTGGAGTCAGTAAGCATAGTTAAAACGAACGTGGTAGTCGGGTGCAGGATCAAAGTCTGACCAAATTGTGTCAATCAAGAGTCAGAAAGAAATGGGTTTGGAATCAGCGCAAATGAACTTCAAAATAATCGACACACCAGGAACCAATATGCGTCGAACCTGAAGGCATAGCAGCGTTGAGGCGTCTATGTTGCGTGCCATGGTCCAGTCTCGGCCATATCGGGCGAGCATTTGCGCGTGAATCAAGCATGTATTGAGCGGAAAGAAAAGCAAAGCAACTGATCATTGGAGGGAAATAAAAAGAGATAACGATGTCTGAGGACAGAAAAAGTAGGTGGAAATAAAAGGGGTCGCTTCGACACGGCTGTGGAAAAGTCGAAACGAAACACGCATTCCAACCAAGCATGCGCAGCCCCGCGGTCTCGCGGAGGAGTGAGAGCCAAGCCCGAAGAAATGGATAATGGAGATAATTGGATTGAAAAGGACAGGCCAAGACAAGAATAATAATGCAGTGTGAAAGAGAAAGACGGAAAAAACAACATGAAAAGGTTGGGAGAGACGTACCTTAGGACATTGGTGTTGGTTCGTCAGAATGAGGCGCGGCTCTGAATTGAACACGCACAGGAATCTATGAATGTATTAGTATGATGACTGGACGCAAGAGATTGCATCCGTGAGACTCAGATCACTCAAAGCACGGAAAGAAAGTCAGAGAGAGAAGAATGCCCGACATATAGGCGCATATATGAAAAACAAATCTGTGAAATGAGAAACTCGGAGCAATGAAGAAATCGTGGACGGAAATTACGATTAAAGTGCAGAAGAACAGAGAATAGTGGAACGGGGAGGGAGGGGCGAGGAAAAGCAGGTCTGGGTGCTCACGCACAGCTTATATTGACAGATGAAAGACGAAAGAAATGCAGAAAAACACAGGAAATGAGAGGAATGAAGACGAAAAGGAAAGAAAGGGAAACAAAACACACACATAGTACTTCATGATGCGGCTCTGCGACAAAAGGATTTTGACATGAGAGGGGATTGAAATGGAACGATGAATACGGGCCTTGAGCACGTCTGCGGGCGATCGCGAAGGTGCCCCGGAACACAGTCAGTTTTAACATTCTAGAAAGTTAGCTAAAATGACGCACGCCAGCAAAGATATTATGGTCAAAGTCAGGAGCGAGAAAATCGTGCCTTGAACACGTATGCCCGCTCTGCAAGAAATTGCGCGAGAAGCCGCGGAGGACCTTCAGAGGCTCGCCGTAGCCCGAGAGGAGGGTGAGATACAGCTGCGAGACCTCGTTGCCCGCGACGTCACCGGTGTTCTGGACGCGGAAGGAGACGGAGAGGACTTGGTCGTAGAGTTCTGAGGGGCCCCCGAGCTGTCCGACAGGCGATGATGTTGCGGATGGTGCGCCGACGGTGCTCGTTGCGTTGGCGGAGACCGGCGCATAGATAGAAACGGAGGCAGAGGAGACGTTCGCCGAGAGAGAGGACGCAGAAGGGGTGATGGTGGAAGCTGGAGTGGAGGCGGTCACGGACTCACGGTTCAGTTGCCGCTCGGAGTAGCGACGGCGCTACTGGACGTGACTGCGGTCGAAGACGCATTTGCAGGGGCGGTATCGCGACGGTAATGCGTTTTCGTCGCGGCGAACCGCTGTACCCGAAGATGGTGTAGCTCAGCCCGAATCCGAACTCGAACCGTGAGGTGATATTCTTGATATCGAACCACCTGTAGAGTGAGACTCCGTTAGCATCGCAGAGGAAACAGAAAAAATAAACGCACCGGCCGTCAATCCCCAGCTCCTCCTTGTACGTAATCTGCGTCCCGTCGATGCTCGTGTACAAAACATCTGCCGGAGAATCCTCGCGCGTTGTATACGGCAGACGCCCAGAAGGGTTCGTCGCCTGCGGGCTATCCGAGAACAGCACTTCCACAACCGCATTCCCGGTCTCCTGCCCTGGCACACCAGCATGAAGCACCGCCGTAACATTCGGATTATCGACCCAATCCTCCACCGTCACAGAGCCGATAGTGTGCGTTATGACAACTGTGTTGGAGCATGCAGCGGCGGTGGCAGCGATGAGCGCCTCCCCGCCGTGCAAGAGAGTGATATTGTTGCAGTCACCCCTCGCCCGAGTCTGCGTTGACAAAAACGAGGCAGGCGTCGGTGAGCCGGGCGACGGTGCCGACCTGCGCGAGGTTGAAGTGGTTAAGGACAGCATCAATTTCGACAGTGGGGTCGATAGATTGGGTGGGGTCCGTGATCGCCTGGAGCGGGTCGACGAGGTACGGGCAGCTGGCGGTTCCTGGGGAACAATTGGTCAATCGCAGAAAAATGAGCGACGGACTAAACGCACCAGATCCCCAGCCCATTGCAAGCGTCCCTTGCTGACATCCGCGACTACCCGAATAATCAATGATGTTTCGAAAAAAAGCTCCAGAAGAACGAAACGCACTCGGTACAATCCATTCGCACCATCCGGGTTGGGACCCGCGTCAGAACCGACAATTGCGATGCCTGTGGAATATTTCAGCGTCTGAGAACACCGAGTCCAAAGTCACATACGCTTGATGTCCTTCAGAGCGAGGCGGGAGCGCGCTCTTTTCCCTGCTGACATCGGCCTCCTCTTGGGACACCAAGCAGTGGCCAGCCCTTGAGCATTTCGAGGTCGTCCTGATTTTGGAGCCGAATAACAGCAGAGTCAGTTCCGGATACACGGAAAATGAGCAGCTGAACGTGAAGGAGAACATAAAGGAGATACCGAATAAGAGAAGGGGAAGATCAATTGACGAGGAGGACAGATCCAGAGAGTCGCCGAGATACGCCAGGGCTCGCTCAGAATGATGTGCTGCCCTGCCAGCAGCGTGAAGGTCAAAGCTCGGAGTCAGCGACATCACTGTCTGCAGGATTAACCACATCCCAGTCAGACCTCGCAATGGCGCAATTCCCCTACACATCTCAAAATCTCCCAAACATGGCATCTCGAGCAGTATCGGTTCTAGCATGGTCAGAGGACCGAGACTGCAAGCAGCGGGAGGAAAGGGCGAGCAGTAAGCAGATGAAGATGAGTATCGAATTCAGGCACACATTGTCACGGCGGCCTGGAATGTCCATAGCCTCAGAGCTACGACGGCTTCGACGGAGTCAGAGGTACGTGGGAAACAAAGTACTGTATCATTTTGACCAAATGTTCACAGGGCGTCACCTGTCACCCCAAATGTTCACTGGACTCAGTGTTCATTTCTCCGCAATCACGAGAAAATTACCATAAATGGAAGTCCGGCATTTGCCGGACTCAATTTTTTTTTTGCATTTTTTGCTCATTTTGAGCCCTAAAATCAGGATGTCACCGTCACCAAGGTCAAGTTTGTTCAGTTCACACCCCCCCGCCCCTGTCACCCGTCACCTGAACATTTGGTCAAAATGATACAGTAATGTACGTGCACCTAGGATAATGGTGTCGATGCGGCCTTCACAGCAATGGGAGTACTGGGGTTTTTCATTCAAATCGACAGGGGGTGTGACGCGTGACCCGATTTACCTATTCGACATTCGACCGCGGCCGAATTTTTGCGTGACACCCCCAAAAATTTCGACAATCTCAAGGAAATTTTGACCTTTTTTGCGCTCCTGGGGGGGAGGGGGGGGGGGAGAGGATATTTGTGACCACTTGGAGGTTCGACAAACGCCTTCGTGACGCGTGACATCGACCAATATTCGACATCGACAGAGGAGTCCGTGACACGTGACTGTCAATTTGAATGAAAAACCCCAGTACTAGTAGTAGGATTATGTAACACAAGAAACGCGCCGCCGAGACAGATTAGGCTTCTCTGCCAGCACCATTTTTGGAAAGGGGAAGCTCGCCGGAGCATTGCAAGTGCGAGCCGCCGTGGAGTGGTATATTGAAGGACAGTGGCGTAATCGTCATTGTCGGAAGCACAGATGGCGCAGAAAGTCTGGCAGATTAAGGTGAGGGAGACGTCGAGGCTGGCCGCCACTGCTGTGAATGCTCTGATTAGATCATTCCATGCAGTGCGTGGCCAACTCGCAGTCAGGCAACGAATTCTTCTCTCCAGTTTTTCATGTCATGCTTTTTCCCCACAGTTCAAACCCCACGTGAAGTTGTGGTGCTGCCATCAGAATCAACTTGCGCTTCACTCGGGTCCATCCGTCAGCATTTCACATGAATACGTCTTCGATGGGACCCCACTGTGCGACTCTCGAGTACTCATGGAGTATCCACATGAATCAGTTCACGTTTGCAATCTGGTGGGGGATGTTGTGCCCCAGCCGCGCTGATGATGATGGAACTGTAGCTCCCGCTTGCAATCCGTGGGTTATTTTCGTTGTGAGCCTCTACATCGCAGGAACTACGTCTCATCGAGACATTTTTCTCGTCACGCAGCTGTGGGTCAAGCCACCTACCTCCATTTGCACGGTGTATGAAGTTTGTACCGAACTGCACGCAGAAGGGAGCTTGTGAACCTTATTCACGCTTATGCTCCTTCGATGCATGAAGATGTTCTCATGCACTTCACAACTGCTTTATCTGACAGAATCCAGCTTTCTGTTCCAAGACTGGAACTTTTCGACGAGCAAGTTGCTCTTGATTGTCAATTCGAGGGGACAAATCCAGCTCAGCTGTTGGATACGTGTAATTCGACCATTCTGCTGAATTTTTACTCCAATTGGAGACATGATTTTGGGCCCCGAATGGAGGGCGTACTATGTTCGGGGACCTCGGGCATACCCTGCAGAGTTGTACTTGCCTGTCTCGAATATGTTGATCCCTCCCCGAATGAGAACTCGCATGGATCTGGACTCCAATCAAACTGTATTGCATACAGTTTTACGTGCGTATTTTGTGCGGGAGTCCCAGAAATTGTTGAGAACTTACCTCCGAGTTGGAGAAGTGCATTGTGTGCCCAGAGCTTGTAAAACCGGCATCAAAAGTGGCCGGCGGTGCTTATGACATGTCACTTGCATGTCACATGTCGGATTTTCAATTCACTAAGGCAAGTTGGTCATTTACACTGAAATTTGCTCAAAATGGCACAAAAACACTGAAATGACCAACTTGCAATGGATATTCCGAACTCAAATCCCTATCAATTTGGGTCAACCAACATATGGATAGGGTCGCATTTACAAGTAGTTTGAGATGGCATATACCATTTTTTGATTTCTCTCAAATCCATAGACTCAATTTTTCAGAAAACCACTGTTTATTTTATTACGAGACGACATTACAGAGTAGGTATGAATAAAATGGTGCATAAACACTCGAAATCATTCACATTTTGTTGTGCAATTTTATTTGAGGTGCTTTGATGCCATCACGGGCCGGAACGATCGTGTGCAGAACTTTTCGTCGCCACTGTATCTGTACGCTAATTTTGGGCGGCCTGATATCAATGTTGAAACTCAATATCAGATTAGGATTAGGGCAAACTGAAATCTCGGCTGATTCAAGTAATTTCAGCTCACATCATTACTAACCTCGGGTGAGCCTAAATTCGGCGATGTGTCTAGCCACTTGACCGTGCGTACCTAAATCCCAAATGTTTACAGAGACAAGGTATAGGGGGTGGTGCCAGTACAAGATTCGAGACTAGTTTTCCTTAAATTGTAGTCTGTGTTCCTGAAATAGCCGCTTTGTATACCATTTAGCCCTTTTTGCTGACAGGCGACAAGATGCACAGTATTACCATGAAAGTATTTCATATCAATTTAACCCTCGGAGCTAGCAATTGATGAAATTCAAAACCAAAACGCGCTGGGATAGTAAACTCTGGTCAGGTGCTCACCGGTAGGTCGTGAGCGGTTTCGGTGACTGTTTCAAATTCACGGTTGACTGTGAGTTTCCCACGAAAGACGTACCTTTTCTTCGTAGTAATCTGGGCACTGGTCCAAGAGAACTGCTAGCTTCAAGGGATAAATTATGTGAAACGGTATTCGATCAAGTTGGTATGAAACACTGGCAGAGATCTTATGTGCGTTAGGTGTTTCTGGTAACACGGGATTATTATCATTCGTTAGTGGGGGCTAAATGGTATAAAAAGCGGCTACTTCAGGCATCGAGACTACATCGACTTCACCCTACCCACTCCCACTGTGGTCGCAGAACTCCGCGAAAAAACCACAGCCGCCGCGAAAATCCAATTTCGCGGCTTTTCGGGGTGGAATCATATATTTCGTAGGGTTGTACTTACCTGCCTGATTTACAGTATTTTTGTGCTTGTAGAAAACTCCGCGAATTTCGTTCTGACTCGGTGTGAATTCCCCCGTCGTGTATCTGGGAACAGCAAAGGTATAACAAGAGCTACTCTAGATCCTCCGGCGTTGCTCCCATCGCGTCGTGGCGCTCACAGAGAGCCCATTTCCGAGGCCCAGACTCAGGGCTCGGGATTCGCGCCACCAAACAACTCAGGCTGTCGACATCGACAACCTCAATCGGCGCAAACTGCCCGTCTTGGTAGTAAGGTTGTCCCCAGTTTCTTGCTCTTCTGCAGCTGCTTGACTGGGCGGATGACTGCAAGCAGCACGACGCGCGGCCGCTGGATCTCCTTGCCCTTCTCGTCAGTTTTGATGGGAAGATTGGCGGTAAACTCGAGAACGCGGAGTAACTGTCCGTAGGTGGCCGTGGAGACCATCTCAACTGGCTTGCGGCGGTGGTTGCGATTCTTGTCGACGTCGTGGTAGAACTGTAAGATTTTAGTCTGGGTCAAATGGATAATACAAGCAGACCTTGATGAACGATGTGTCGCGAGTTATGTTCCCACCCGACTGCTGCACAAGCTGCGCTCCCCGCATCTTAATCACCTCCATCCAAGAATGAGATTCGACCCCAGTGGGAGACTTCGGAGGGGATTGCGGCGTGTGCCTGAGGAGCATCAACATCAAATGAGAGCAGGATGTACTTCTCGATAGCCTTTCGAACAAGTGGCTCGACATCGCCGCGCAAATGCGGTTTGACAACACAGATTCCGGGGTCTGAAAGACAGATGAGAAGGAGAGACTCGATGAAATTGACACCAGAACACGTACATTTCTCGGGAGTATGTCCCGCGAGCTGCTCCTCACGCGCGTCAGAGAGATCAAGCTCTGTGTGCAGCTGGTACTTGAGCTTCACCATGCTGTTCTGAGCGATCTCCCGAAGCCGCCGAGCGAAGCTGGCGTAGGGATTCCGACGGCTCTTGCTGGAGCGCACAAGGTAGCCAACATACCGCTCGGTGATGTAGTTCCAATAACACCACATAGGGCCGGCGTTGAGTATGTCGTCCAGGATGTGGAGGAGGGCGTGTATTGTGAGGACGCAGGTCGAGAGGCGGGAGGTGTTGTACTGGTAGTAGTATCTGTATAATAGTCAGCCAATGCACGCAATAGAGCCGAAAGTTTACTTTTCGTATTTTTGGACCCAGTCGACGATCTTTGCGCGGAGTGTGGTATCCACGTACTCGCGGTCGATTGACATGCTGAGGCAGTCGTTGAAGATGGAGACAAGGTCGAGAAAGTGTTGGTAGTATTTTGGTTTGGAGAAGCGTGTGCGGAGTGCAACGGGGCCGATGAGGGTAGCAAAGAGTGTGTAGGACTCGGCAGTATAATAATGGCGTTGGGTTGCTAGATTCGGAACACGCGCACCAAAAGCAGAAGGTGTAGTGTCGCCCGCAACGACGCAGGCCGCACCGATGGCATCAACGATGGACGACTCGAGACGATAGTCCTCAACGCCGGTATCGAGGCCCTTGAAGTCGTCCGTCCAGAGCGTGAGGAGGTTTTGGATGACATTCTCGGGGATGAGATGCATCAAGTCGTGGCCAAAGGAGTCAGGGAAGGACAGACTGGAGAGCGTAGCGAGGACGGGAAGCCCATTGAGCCCCGTCGCCTTGCCGCGATGTTCCGCCTCTGCATCGTTCGGCGCGGAATCAACAGCGAGTGTGTCCGCAATGAACTCGTCATGCGTACGCAGAGGAAGCGCATTGGGGTCGTATGACGCGCCGCCGGCACGATGGAGCGGGCAGTAGTTCTTCTTGCTGCCACCGGCAACGTCCCGCACACCCTCGATCTTGCACCGCGCGGCAAGGGCGCTTTGCGCTCGGACCGCGCATGCGCATGAGCTTTGCCATCGCCGGCATATCTCCGAAGACGCGAATGAGATACGCACAGAGCAAAAACTTCCTGTTGCGGTCCGCATTGTACGCCGCAACGCCACGCATAAGCTTCCAAAGCTCGTTCCGAAGAGGTATGAGGAAGGAGTCGAGATCTTTAGGTTCCTTTGGGCCGGGGATGACACCGAAGCACAGGACGTGCTCAAGGAGGAAGCGGAGGTCGGGAGGGAGGTTGTAGATGACGCCGATGAGAGGCCAGCATGTCAATTTGCGGTTCTTGAATAGGCAGACACCGTCAGCGCTGAGCCCCAATGCGATATCTGTATCGGCGTCAAAAAAGAAGTGTGAGAACACCTCATCCTCAACGCGGACGTGACGTCCTCGCAAGCGTCGATAATGGAACGAGTCGAAGATGTCCCGGATCTTCCCGCTCTGTGTCTTGTACCGTCCACGATATCCAAGTTTTGAGCACATGGACTTGTCGGCGAACATCGCCTTGAGACGCGGGATGAGGGGAAGATACTCGAAGACGCCGCGAGGACGGCCTTGCGAGTCGTATTGAGCCTCCGAGCAGTACGGACATGCATCGAGGTCGGCGTAGGGACCAACAAAGCAGCAGCACGAGTCCTTGCAGCAGTCGTATTTGACAGGGTCGACGCCGGAGAGGAAGGCCATTTCGGACTGCAGTTGGCAGAGAGTTGGGAGATCGCGGAGTTGGGGAAAGGCGCGTATAAGCTTCTTGTACGCCCGAGCACCGAGATCGATGGAAACCTTCGCATTATGGGCGCGAATTGAGTCCATGGCGCTCTCGGTAAGCCTACAGTCTGCCGAAGGTAAGTTCATTCTGCTCAACATCGAAAACGGCGAGACGTACCTCGTTGATTCTCCTCCGACTCAAGGTACCCGTCCAACAGTTCTCCCGGGCTCAACTCGACACGAGTGAGCAGGGAGTCATCAAGCTCAGGATCCAAATCGTCATCGTCCGCGTCGACGAGCTCTGGCCCGCTGTCCATTCCACTCTCAGTGCTGCTACATGTCTCGACCGTTACGAGACGCGGACACGTGGTTGGGAGTTGATTGGGGAGCGGTGCCGGCGGGCTCGGGACACGCTGGTCGACATCCATGTCTGGGTAGAAGTCCGAGGATGCGGAGGGACCGGGTGGTGGAGAGACGGTGTTGCGATTGGCACGCGATTCTGTACCGAGTTAGTCAACGAGGCCTCATCACGTGCAATCACACACCTTCATCCCTCTGAGCCTTGCGAGGAGGCTGGTCCTCATTCTCACTATCCGACCTCTCTCCCGGGCGCTGCCTCTTGCGAAACTTCTGCAGAATGCGCGAGGTGAGATTGTGGTTGGCAGTTTCAACGTATTTCTTGACGTTTTTCCAGCCGTTCGCCCGTAGATGACGGACTTTGGAGCCGCTGGGGACGTCTTCGCCGCAGCAGGGCAGTAGACCATGGTAGAGCAGATGAGACGCGTGAATGGGGGCGTTGGACTTGTGTGCGTGAGCGCGAGTTGGAGGTGACATCATAGTCACACGGACTCCACACCTCTTCCTCGACGCCCAACACGGCCGCGAGCGACGTGCACACGACGTCTTCAGCCCTACCCGTCCCACATCCACTCTGTGCTCGCCAACCCCATCTTCATTGCCGTCGTCGATGCCTCCGGACGGTCTCGGGATGACTCGGAATACCCTCTCCACCGCTCCATCGCTTAGCGGCGCGCAGGGTCTATAAAGCCGGTGTCCTGCAATTACGCTACCTACTCCCCACCTCCATTATGCCCCCCAAACACACCTCCAACGAAAACACCGACCCGCGACGCAAGGAATTCCGCAACAAAGACACCCACCGCAAGAAGGACTCCCGTCACCTTTCCTCGCAGCGCAACGACCGTCCTCCGCTCCAGGACGCTAACGCTAGGGCTGCTACGTCCTCGGGTGGTGACGCGCCTTCATTAGAAGAGGTTCAAGGTGCGCACCGGGTAATCGCGCCGACTTGCCCTCACACGTCATCCTAGCTGAGCTCGCGGCTACCAAGGCCAAACTAGCCGCTCTTGAAGCACGCCCGCAACCCTCGGAAGAAGCTCAACATGGTCCCCGCATCCGCTACCCCGCAGAACGTGTCGAAGGTGACCATGGTGCAGCTTCGGAAAGTCCTCGGAATGTCAAAGTCGCGCTGGAACAATTTGCGGGTGCGTCGACGCGCTTTCTCTTCTTTCGATGAACTGATGCCTGACAGACTGCGATACGATATGCCCTCACTGCTGCGCGGCTCGACAAGGGCCGCGCTTGGAAAGCTCAAGACAAGGATTGCCTCTTGGCGGCGAGGAATATAGTACGCAACAATGTTTCTGCTCCTTATCCCCCTCACTGACCATCCTTACAGGTCAAGGAAGACTTCCCCGAGATGAAGCGTTTCGTGGGCGACTGGGGTTTCGATCGCATCGCCCAGGAAGCCTTCAGTGGCCGCAAGTCCTACCGCAAGTGTGTCGACAACCCCAACACCTACTGCGGTCGCACTACCGCTGCTCGTCGCGCCTCCCGCCGCCGCCGCTCCCCATCACCCTCCTCCCGTCGCACTCTCTCTCCCGTGGCTGGCCCGTCCGGTGTTGATCGTCGGGCGTTGACACCGCCGTCGCCACCTCCAACCCGGTCCAGCCGTGGTCGTCAAGTACCGGCCGATGACGATGACGAGAGCGACGAGGAAGAGGACGACTTGATGGATTTTGATGAAGAGCATACGGCGGACCAGGAGATGCCGGTGGACGAAGACGAGGACACCATTGATTTCGACAAGGCGCTGGGCAACTCACCGTAGAATACAAATGTAATTCACCTATACAATTGTAATTTTTCGTCTAAACTACGCGTGAGATTCACTGGATCGCAGCGCGGTTTGCCCATGCAACCCGCGATAAATGGGCGAAATCCGTCGGATAACCATGCGAACGAGCTCCGCGGAACACTCCATTCGCGGGGTTCAAACTTGCGAAAAAGACAGCGTCTTTTCGCTGGGTTTTGAGGGGATTTCGCTGGGTTTTGGAGCCCTTTCCGCGTCAAAATCCCGCGAAAACGCAATGTTTTTTTCGTGGGGCGCTGCGACCACAGTGTCCGGTCAAGATGAAATTCTTTAACAAGGCAAGTAGCCTCGAATCCTGTGCTGACGTCGCTCCTCATAGCTTCCAGCTCGTGGCCATGCTTTTCGTCGCAGTCACTACCGCCGTTCCTACAGAGATGTTGAAGCGCGAGGTACTACTAATCCCGCATTTCACAAGGAATTCCAGTGTACTGACACCTTGGCAGCCCGGCAGTTCCCTTGAATCGGATGCCAGGGGCACTGTTCATTGCAATGCCAT
The DNA here is from genome assembly GCA_029378375.1 of Mycena olivaceomarginata. Taxonomy (NCBI): domain Eukaryota; kingdom Fungi; phylum Basidiomycota; class Agaricomycetes; order Agaricales; family Mycenaceae; genus Mycena; species Mycena olivaceomarginata. Next base: position 115,594 of record JARKIC010000759.1, on the reverse strand, counting down.
CTGTAAGCCTGTTCATTGCGTAAGTGCTATCATGCTTGGTATATATTCGGGCTAACCAGGGTCCACCGCAGGGAAACCGTCCCGTCACGGCTCGCGACTGCTTTGGCCACCCCTGTGCTTGTGGGAATTTGCCGCATTACTAAGTTCATTGTCTGCACATTGTATTGTCCTTTCCTTTGTATATTACTTCAGCCTTCCCTGAAATGTCACATGGCACCAGCCTTATATCTACAACCCTTTATGTGTGAAGCGAACCGCAACGTAGAGACCAAAACGCCGTGGTTGATACCTTAGACGATGTCGCTTGCCCCAGTTTTTTTGATCGAAAATCTAATTCCTATGATCTCCTTGTGCACAGAAGGAATTGTGAAAAGACTTGCTGCTGGGTATGTGCGACGCGTATGCCATTCCAAAGTATTTGGCCTTGAATTTTTTTATTCACGGAATGGAAGCCTACAACTACCTACATCGCAGATGTGACTACAGCCAAGGACTAACCACACTCACTGCATTTTGACGGCTCCTGGAGCCACGTCAGTCCAGCTTTGGCGAGCCTTAGCCGAGATCGGTTGAGACGCCTCGGCAGGGTCTGCCCGTGGTCTGCCGGGCAAGGCTGTGCCCAGAGATGACGAGGTGCGTGCGAGGCGGCCTCGAACCACCTAGCACAACCTCTCTCGAGGTGCGCCGAGTCCCTCAGCAGACTGTGTCCTTCTGTAGTCACCTTCCTCAGTACTTGACTCAAATCCAAGCCCTCGTTGCCCATTTTGTCGCATCAATCAGATCAAAAGGCCGGTGGGAAACGGCCCCGGAAACCCGCGACCCGCGGGTTTCCCACGGATCCGGACATGATCCAGTGTCCTCGTAATTTCTGTCAGAGAGAATTACACGGGAAATATGGGACCTAATACTTGGGATGTATCCATTTCACCTAAAGATGAGAGGTATTTGATAGGAACATCAGCGAGCTGAAAGATTCGAAGTCGCAACACCATTTTGTCACCGTGATGTCACGGTCATGTCCTTCCCACGTCAACTTGAGATGTGTTGTGATCACTTAAGGTAGCGGACAGACAAGTACGGTTGCCCCACGTGATGCATTAGCCTTATTGGGAAGATTGTTAAAGATTCACTGTAATCGACCTGTTCTCAGATTGAATTAAAAATTCTGGCTCAACAGTTCTGTGTGAATGTATAAGAAGACTGCTCCTAAATATTTTGAGGAATTTTGGTTAAGAAATGGGGGACGAGTTCCTAAATTGATGTGGCTGGGAAGTGCCATCAATGTGGGCGGAGAATACCATCAATGTCTGATCATTTGGGAACTCGTCCTCCATTTCTCAACCAAAATTTCTCAAAATATTTAGGAGCAGTCTTCTTATACATTCACACAGAACTGTTGAGCCAGAATTTTTAATTTAATCTGAGAACAGGTCGATTACAGTGAATCTTTAACAATCTTCCCAATAAGGCTAATGCATCACGTGGGGCAACCGCACTTGTCAGTCCGCTACCTTACAGGTTGCGTACTTAGCATGGTCGACTCCAAGAGCCCAAGTGATCCTCTGCATACCTTGAGCAAACCTCGGCAGGGTCTGCCAAGGTCCAAGTGTGTCCAGGTGTGCCGAGCAACCTCGGCGCAGGCTTGGGTCGAGGAGCCATCAAAATGCAGTGACTCGATTGGGGGAAGTCCAAAATTTTGCAATATAAGTGTGGGAAAACTGAAAACGGTGAGGGAATAATAAAAGTGCATTTGGAACGGCATATTTTCACAAAGGAGTTGAAGAGTATAGAAGGATGGGAGTGAGACTCGGCTAATTTACGCTGATCTAAGTTGCATTAACACACATCAATCTCGGTATCAAGCTGCCGTGGTTGACTTTTCTGAATTAACTCAGTATTTTGAAGCATTTTCTATCTGTTCCCGATGCTTGGGTGAATCTGTTTCCCCTAGACCCTCTCCTCTCGCCTTACGGCCAATGCTAATAAGTCGATGTTCTTTCATTTGACGTGCAAGCACGAAATTGGGTCCGTGTTGACCCGCCTTCCAAATCTGACCCACCTCGACGACAGTTATATACCTCTGGATTTGCCTCGCTTCCATGAAAGCCAGATAGAGGGCAGGAAGAGTACGCAAGAAAGGTCCGTTCATGACGCGCACAAACGCCTACTTGCAGAGTGTCAATGGTCGGCGACTCATGGGATCCTAATTGCAAGAGTGTCACGACCAAACCACCAGAGACGGCTGCAGAGACTCGGTAGATTTCCGGGTAGGGACTTAGGGGTGGTGTTGCAGTGCGTGCGGCCAGGCCGGTTGGATACGACGCGCTCATTGTTGTGGCAGGAAGCGGAAGAGAGCGGAGTGGCTGTGCAGACGGATCAAATTTCCTCCAATCGTCTCTATTGTGCACCGGCTCCCAATGTTCCTTATGCTATTCGCCCAAACCTTGGAACACCTCTCGCGTCCCTCCGTTCTCGACGACTGTCCTAGAGCTGCAATATACGGGGCTTCATTTCGAAACTGACGGCTAAATATCAATCCTTCTGTGCGCAGGCAGGGTGACCCACTTCTTCGGGCTCGGTAATGGCAAGGATAACGCATCCGCGAGGCTGAGCGTGGTGCCCCGTCTGCCGCGGAGCTTCTTATGCTCCACGAATCCGGGCAGCAGCCCACCAACTCGCCCACTTCATGCGAATTTACCATATCTTCAACCCCACCGAGTGCGTATGCGACTGCGCGTCCTCGTAGCCGATCGGAACACCATTTCTCTGCGTCCACCCCGTTCTTCCAACGGCAATAACAGCAATCTCACCCTCGCGCGCACGCCCTCCCACCTCGGCGCAGAGAACGGGCGCTCGCTACACGGCTGAGCGGGCGGTTTGCCCACATTGCAAGCGATCTCAGCCTCGCTGCGACTCATGGGCACCACCACGGAACCCGCCCTTCCACATCCGCATCCACCTCCCCCTCGACGTCGATGTCGCCTCGTCCTGAGCACAGGCTTTACCATTTCCCTTGTCCACCCGAGGCGGCGCAGGTACATGCATTTCCGGTCTGCGGGCGGCGGCGGGGCAGCGGTGTCCTTCCACCGCTTCCGTATCTTCGGCGGGCAAATCGTCTCCTGCACCTGCTTTCGTTTCTCGCTCCCGCCGTTCCTGCCGATCCTCGTGCTCGCGCCGCCGCCCATTGTTGCTCCGTACACGATCCTTGCGTGCCGTCTTAATTCCCATCCCCCACGACATACACATGCAGATCGACATCCTCTTCCGTCTCCGACCCACACACGCCATATGCCGCGCCCTCAGGCACGACGTCCCACCCGCCTGCGCGCTCGACGACGACGTAGGATTTTCTCGTACTCGCACTCGCGCCTCTGGTGTCCATGTGTCCATGGATGCGGGTGAGTCTTTTGCTTTCGTGTGGCTCGCGCATTTGAGAGCTGATGGATGCCATCTAGACGAGCCGCCGCCGCGGGTATCACTCGCCCTACTTCCATCTCCGCCCCCACCGCGCATCCGTTTCCCATGCGCCCCCCAGATGTCTGGAGCGCCGTCGTCGCGCACGGACTTTGCATGCCTCAGCTTCATGTCGCCATACCCAGGTGCCACGGGCCCGCGTCCAGCATGGTTTTCCGTGGGAGGGCGCGGATGTGGAGGTGTTGCAGCATGATGGGGATATGGGGAGCAGGAGGGAAGTGGGGGAGGAGCAAGAGGAAGAGGACGGAAAGAGGACGCAGCTGTGGATGGTGATTCTTCACCTGCGGACGCAGTCGCCGGCGTTTCTCCATCTGCCGAGGCGGACACGCTGCCACCCGCCGATGTGAAGCCGTCCCCGCATGTGCGCTTCATCGAGCCCGTCACGGATGCATCACTCCGGGATGCGGACGTCGAATCTTCTGCGGATGTGGATGTGGAGGAGCGCGAGCTCGAGGAGGACCTGCTGCTGTCGTCTGTGGGCGAGGAGGAGGAGTATAGATCGTCGCCCACGAGCCCGAGCCCCACGCCCGAGTCGGAGGAGGAGGCTGAAGCGCCGCTCGGAAACGTGCCGCGTGTCCTCACCGAGGAGGCGGTGCCTATGCCCGTCCCTGTCGAGTCCGATGTGTCGCCGGCACCCAGCGAGCAAGCGGTTTCACCGGCGACCGCGCCGCTGTGGTGGAGCGCTGCGTCCCTCTCACGCTAGGCTCCCGCGCCGGCAGCTCTTGCGCGCGAGCCATCTCCCGGCCCCGCCGTCGTCCCTGCACCTCCTCCGGTCCCTAAGGTTTCGTTTAAGGAGTGGCAGGCACGGAGGAAGCTCGAGCGAGCGAAGGAGGCGGAGGTTGCGCAGGAACGCGAGCGGGAGCGCGAACGAGAGTGGGAGAGGGAGCATGAGAAGGATGCGGCGCAGGGCGAGGACAAGGAGAACGAGGTCGTCCCCGCGAAGGCTGAGGATGGCCTCACTCGCATCCTCGACGGCATCCGCCGCTCTGCCTTCGGCGACAAGCCACCGGTGGCGGAGCTGCTAGTACCTTAGGACGTCGAGATGGCCGACGCGGTGCCGTTGGGGGTCGCGCCTGCGGTGGTGCCGTTTGTGACGCTGGATGCGCTCCAGCTGAAGGCGAAGATGGTTCCCGCTCAGCATGACCGCTTTCGTCGCGACCGGGAACGAGCATCTCTCGCCGCTCGCGGTGTCTGGCGCCGTGGAGTCCCGCACGCCTTCGCCGAGCCTGCCGAATGGAATCAAGCGCGAGGCGTCGCTCAACGATGTGGCTTCCCCGGTCGTACTTGCGCCTAAATCGCCGCCTTCTGACGTCCCCGCTCCACCGTCGCCGCAACGACCCACCTTTCATTCGCCACCGCAATCCGTGCGTCATTCGCCATGGAGCCGCAGTAGCGCTCCAATAGGCAGGGAGGTCCTTGGAAGAAACACCGCCCATGCATATAATCAATCCCTTGTGCTGTGCTTGTTCTGTCTTCTCTATTTTTCGTTGGGTTTTTGTCGATTTTCTTTTCCTCGTCGCTTTGTCTCTGATACTTTATACTTCCCTATCTCTTCCTCTTCCTCTGTCTTGCTCAAACAAACTTGTGCTGTTATAGATTATACCATGTTAGTGATGAGCTTTCATCTAGGTCCGACCAGGGGATGGACTTTCGCTGAATGTCATCAATCCGACGAACGAAGATGGTGCGGACTCGCATAGTTTGCATACGGCAGGTACCAGGAAGAGTGTATATCGTTGGTGTGCTGCTAACTGTTGACGTTCAGTAATGGTCATAAAGGCTACCCCCAATAGCATAGGAGTAGAAAGTTTCACTGACTTTGGTTGACGTATATTGCCTTCGTCAAGACCACAAACTTTGGGGGAATTCTGAATCTTCGAAATTATACTGTGGCGGGGGCTTAGCCGATATTCAGTTTCTCGATTCAGGCCTGACTAAGACGTCCAGATCAAGAGCTCGTAGCACTGGCGAGCGGTCGCATAAAACTTAAAAACATGAAAGTGTTACAAGCTAAGCAACTGGCGACTGGCGGTCTCCAAACGCTCCAATTTCTTTTCCAGCTCAGCCCTCTTTCCCGCAACGGCAGGATTCTCCTTCGCAAAATCCCTTGCAATTCGCATAGCATCGGGGCCGTTGAGACCAAGCCCTTTCATCAGCGTCGGAAGGATGTCTCTCCCGACCCCGCGCACGAGGTCGTGGTCAATTGCAGCAGGAATATTGTCTGCAACCCTCTTATACGCGACTACAGTTGGGGATGTAGGCCATTAGAACCCCGAATCAGAAAGAAAGAGGGCAGACAAACGTACCCTGGAAATATGCACGCACATCGGCCATGATGTTAAACGCGGGTTCCATTGGATCTTTGGGACATAGTTTCATCAAGTCCTCGGCACGGACCTTGAGATCGAGAGCAGAGAGATGGTTCAAGATCTCGGAAATTCGGGCGGAGGGACTCAGCCTCGGTGATGGGGCCTCCTCGAAATAGTCATACCCTTCCCTTGCTGAATGAGCTTCATCCCGGGACGGCTGCTCCTCTGCTTGGTCAAATCCGGGGATAGCTGCTGCAAGAGTAGAATTCCTGTCTCTCTGGCGGAGATGCTTGTAATAATTCAACAACTTCTCCTTGTAATCGCTCAAGTAATGGTTATTGAGCGTCTGAGGACCGTAGTCCTCGTACTGAATATGCTTCGCTATGGCTGCTTGAGTGATATTTGCTCGCTCCTGTATAAAGGATTGGACGACGACACTGCAGAAAAAAGGGTGGAATGAGCTCTTTGTTTTCGGAAGAAGATCACTGGCACAAACTGTACACGGTGTTCCAGACCTCCCTGTCCAAACATAGAAAAGTGGGTAGTAATGAGTGCCTTCACTTGTTCTGAAAACGTTTTGTGCACAGATGCGCACAGCACCTGAGCAGGATGAGTCCAACTACAGGTAAATTCTGCGATATAGGCTTTCTGGACGGCGAACGGATAATGACCTGGGAGCTCTCGAGAGCGAGCACTTGGAATGAAATCAAAAAGAACTCGAAAACATGAGGGACAAAAGAAATACTTTTCTGCCCTGGTGAGGACCTGATCGACATAGATAGGAACTCGTGCAGTGATAGAAGCCTGTTCATTGTTCGAAGGAGGGAACCAATGCTCGTGCCCCTCCTCATCCCGCAGGAAATCGGGGTCGGGAAACATAGTTTGAATTTTGCCTCTCTTCTGCCCGGACTCGAAGGGTCTGAAATCTGGTGCTGTGCGGCGAATATTGCGTCTGAACTCCTCCTGTGCAGGACGAATGGTTTGGATCAGCCCATCTGCGTGAGGTACACCCTCGATCATTTGGTCCAGCTCCCGAATGAATGAGTGCACCAGGGTCGTAACTTCAAGAATCGCATCATCGGACGGCGGTTTTGGTAGCAGTTGGATGCTGGCGCGAGTTTGCTGTAGTGCCGTCTCGAGCTCAATTTGGATCTGCGGCAATCTTTTCAGAGAAATTAGCTGGGAAAAACGACAACACTTGAGACTATGCGCCCACCGCTTTGAGATAAGATCGGACAAGATCGAGCTGAGGCGATGAACCAGATTGGATGTGCCCAGATATGGTTGATGCATCGAATCGAGCTCGAACCACGGCGAGATGGAAGAAAAGAACTCCTTCTCACGTGCTCGAGCTGCGCTCCAGGTGATCCCTTGTTTGAGATCCTGTGAGCTGGGCTGCTTCACGCAGTACCAATTGTTCTCCAAGGCATCTCGCTCATTGCGGATGAGAGAGAGCCAGCTCTCCTCATCTCCATGCGGAATCCTTGACGTAATTAGCCTTCACTTCTGTACACAGACGGTGAGCACACCTGTCAGGCTTCGTGAGTACACCTATAAGATAACGACTCAGGTTCCAGTATAATCTGAAATTGAACAGAATCCGAACCGATTGTACGTTTACCCTCTGGGTCATGTTTTTTTGTCAGGTGATGTGCGCCTTGATTCTCAAAGTCCGCTGTTAAAAACGGAAAGTCAACACGAAAGGGGGGAGAGCATTTATTAATGAGACCCACTTTCACAGGCGACAGTCAGCAGAATTATACAGTTCGGCTTTGAGATATAGGATGTTACGAGACTTTCCACCATCGCGATGTCTGCTTCATTTCCGCTCTTGCTACTAACACCGGGGCAAAAGCCGACGCACCTGGATTCCAGGTGCCTCCGAGGCATGTGGTCCGAAGGCTACAATGTGGAATACAAAAGGCCTACAAAGGTCCTTAGGTCAACAAAGAACGGACAAAGGAGGGACAAAGGACAGGCAAGATTTGCTGGGTGGTGAAAATCCTGCCTGCCCTTTGTCTCACCTTTGTTAATTCTTTGTCCACCAGAGGACCTTTATCGGTCTTTTGTCCACCAGTTCACGACCTGTGGAGAACATGCCCCGGAGGCACCTGGAATCCAGGTGCGTCGGGGTTTGCCCCCGGTGTAACACTCGCAATCAAGCCTGAAAAATGTTTATCTCCCAGAGGTCAGGGAATACACTGGGCACATTACCAGGCAAGTCGACAAACGAGAGGTCTGCAATTTCGGGCCCACTGATTTGAAGAGATATGTAGTTGGTAGAAAAAGAAATTTCGGTTGGCCCGCTGTCATTGTCAGTCAAGAACGTTTGAGCGGCCTTGCTCGGGCAGAGGATCGCCCGCTGCGCTCGGCGGATCCTGTCCTCGACCTCGGCCTTATCGAAGATGGGATTCCCGAACACTACGCTACGGGTTTGCCCTAAGAATTGGCCATTTTGGTCCCTAATATAACGCAGCTCAACAATACACGTCCATGGGCCCTCCGAGCACGACAGGCGACATTCAGTAGGGCATCTACGTGGCATTAGTAGGTACAAAAGGGCGAACAGCAGAACAGACCGAGTGCAGGTTCCCGCAGCACGAGGAAGCGTTATTCCCGAGATGGATTCGATGAGAGATGATTTCCCTGCACTCTGAGACCCGATGACAACGATTTGGGGCAGGTCGATGTCTGTTTGGACGCTGAAAAAAAGGTTATCAGGGAAATACAGCGAGTGAAGTGAGAACAGAGTGACCCAGTGCTGTGAAGACGATTCATCAAATCCAACATTTTGCGCCGCTCTGAGGACAGTTGGGGGTTGGAGAGTCCGACTCCGCCCAGGTCACTGCTCGCACCATCGCTGGATGGAAGGAGGCTGGAAGCTGGAGAGGGGGAAGACTGAGAGGTGGACATGGTGGTTTGGTGAGAGGCTCTTGTGGGCCAGTCCATATAGTACATATGATATATCAAAAGACTCTGATCAGAGATGTGTGGTGATATATCTCGGGTTGTAACCTAGAGATATGCGTGATATATCAGCTTAGAGAGGTACCTTGTTTAGGCAAATCACCGCGCTTAGAGCCCTCACGGAAGCGACCGCATCACAGCGGCGCTGTTGGGCAGCGCATGCTGTGCAGCCCCGCCCTTCCTCTTTTGGGCGCTTCCGATATCCTAGGGTTCGTGGCCTGTGCTTTACCAGCGCATACATTGGTCTGATTCTTGTTGATACTTCGGAATCAGGTAGGTCTCGTGCAGTAGGGCGGTTGCAGTTCAGCGGATACACATTGCCACATTTTGGCTACATTTGGCAGTGATATGTCACGTGCATGTTTGAACGCTTCTTCCCGTTCCTCCGCCCCGCTTCTTGCTGCCCTCCCACCGGCTTCCTTAGCCCTTCCATTGCGGCAGTACACGAGGGAGGGCTATCCCTCTCATATGTAGTGTGACTTTCAGCCACTTTGGTCTCCTATTTCTCACTGAATTTCGCTATTTAGATCCTCCGCATTTTCGCTTTCCCTAGCTAGCGCTTCCAGCACCCCCGCACCGGCTTTCAGGGATCTGGGCCAATGCAGCTCCCTCGCTCCGCTGCCTTCTCACTTGCTGCGCTCCGGAAGCTGTGGAGCACACAATTTGCTTTGAGAGGCGAAATCTCTCCTGCCATCTGGGCTCAGCGCATCTTGCCGCGCACCACTTGGACCAACACTTGGACTGTTAGCTTGTCTTCCTGCTACACATTACACACCTGCCTGCTGCACACCGCGCGCAATCCACATGTTCAGACAATTTCTTGTACCCCAACCATCTGCACGCTATTTGCGGCACGTTCCCGCCGCAATATTGCTCGCTACTCATCCCCCAGCTCACTGCTCACTCCCTGCATCCCTACAGTGTGCTCACTTCATTTTCCTAGGTGCCAGCTTGTTGACTTGTTCCGTCTACGCTCTAGAATGCGAACACTGTAGTTCACCTTTTTTACATGCTCTATTTATTCCGTGTTCACCCCACATCTATCAAATTCGATGAATTCTCCTTCTTGCTGAATGTGTGCAGTCAACGGAGTCACTCGATGTTGGAGTAAGAGCGAAATTATTGTGTCTATTCTTCATAAACAGAACTCCAGCACATGTACAGTCAAACATTATCAGAAGCTTCAGCTTATTCATGTTTGAATGGTTGTCATCTTACAAGGAGTTCAGCGGATTTGGGCATGGGAGAGAAGCAGAAACAGCTTGCTACCCTAAAACAAAGATTGTGGCTCCTCCGACCAAACTGGCAGGATAATTTCGTGGATTAGTGGACTAGATGGTGTGGACTGACATTTCGAAAATAATGCCCTGTTCAGAATCAGTTGAAAATGACTGGGGCCTCCGAGGAAAGCGAACATTGTGTTCCTTTCCATTTAGCGCGCGTTAAGCGACCATCATTCAGTGTGAGATATTACCGTATATGGCCAGATCTCAGAGATCGATCATGATCGAGCTCTGATCCGCGCACTACTTTGGGAATGCAGCCCCTAACAAGATCGTTTCAGACACTACTAACAGGCTCCAGGACCTCGGATTGCATTTCTGGCAAAGCCATTTCGTTATTGTGATCCATGCGCACCTTCTGACAAAATCCTGGAGCCATCCACAATTTATCTCCTGTGTTTACAACCAAATGACCGAATTCCAGAAATTGGTTCAATACTGGCTCCTGGAGAACACAAGGGCCTCCACTTGTGGGCATACAATAGGGCTTTATATACTAAATGATATTCTGCTACTCATTCAGCATTATGACCTCATGAAGGTTGTGAATCGTGCACCACTGTGTCAGGATGTCGAAGGTCGTTCCGGGTCGATTTCCAGTGGGGCGGCATGGAAAAATGAGATTCCACATCGTCTTTTGCATCCAAACAACATATTTCAAAATCAGGGCATGTTATATTTGACCATTTTTTCGCCATATTTCGGGGCTGTGGAGACAAGGGGGAGGTATTAGGCCATATTGAACCAGCAAAGACAGACGGATGCCATCTTGGAACATGGTTCTTCAATTTGAACTGAGGTTTCCTGAACCAAAAGAGCATAGTTGTTGAAAAAGTCCCAAAAAAACCTCATGGTTGAACTATGGTTTGGCGTAAAAACTCGACGAAAGCCTGAGCGGTTTCAGTCTGCCCTGACTATTTCCATTTCATCTAGGAGAGGTGCCACAATTTTGACAAATGTTGTTCATATGCTATAGAGATAGTCTGTGAGCATTTTTCCCGATTTTTAGATGGTTGCTGGATGTCTGTATGGATGGAAAACTGTTCGGGGGTGATATTTTGGCGGGAACAAAGATTGAGTCATGAATATAATATTCCTGCCTGGTTGGATTTCCCTAAATCTTGAACTGAGGATACTAATAGGGTCTTTCTTCCTCTAGGACATAAGCACCGCTTGTTATTCAATGAAGTACATGCCTAGAGCTCGAAGTTCTGTAAATTTCGGGAAATTCCGACAGCGGCCCGCTGCCCCGAGCCAATAGCATTGGGCCATCAAAATGGGCGCTTGTTACGAAAATTAGACGCTGGGCACAGAATGGCATCCCGAGGTGAAACTATATGGTCTTGTGGCTCTGGATCAGGTCATACACTAATCCCTCACTGACTCAGAGCTCTCCGGACACAATTCAACTTGAAGTCATACTTGCACTTCTTGTTCCTTTCCACGCACATATGCCCCCATCCACACGTTCAACTGTTTGACTGAAATGCTTGAGCAGAAATTGCACACATCACAAAAATAAGGAGGATCCCCTTGAAACTCCCTGGTGTGTCAGAATATGAGAAAGTGAGCAATGGCGCTGAAGGAACACGATGCCCTTGGTTCCTTTCCCTACGGCTGCCCCACGGCGGTAATTGCGCTCCTAACACTTGACCATTGGATGTATCCTGGCTCTTGCACGGTCTTCAGGGCGGGGAAAGGCATCATTATCATTCCCTCATCTTGAAATTTGGGGAATTGAGCAAGGGTCCACAAGCGACATGAGATGCGGTGTTCCTTTCCGCTTGCTTACCACCCACCATTTCAAAGTTCTCGCCAGTATCAGCGTCACATCAGGTACATTGCCCAGGATGTGCATTCCACAATGTTTGCAGTGACATTTCAAAGAGTTCTCTGTCTTAGGAATATTTATAAAGCACCTGAAACTCCCTGTGGAGGACAGAAACTGTGTTCCCTTTCACGTTCTTATTTGGAAGTGTTTCCAGTAATTTCCGCAATACCTCGCTCTAATTCCGTGGAGTACTGGACTGATGTGTGCCACAAGATGCGGAAAACGGTTCCAAAGATATCCCTCTCAGAATTGTTGAAATGCGAGCAAGAACTGCGAACAAATGTGAATTTCATGTTCCTTTCCACCTACCGGATGCGAACAGTTTCCATGATTTTTTGATTGGGCCTGCTTTGCCACCAAGTGGCGCCTTTCCAATGTCCATGTACCTGACTCTGGAGATTGAATTCCCGAACGATTACTGTCTTCGAAATATTTCCAGAGTGGGTGCAGCTTTTCAACGACGCAAATTTCGTTGTTCCTTTCCATCTTTCTTTCGGCATTGTGACCGATGTGATGGACGTTACGCTCTCGCCTTTCACCACTACTGTCCTTCGGCACAAACGATTCTACGGGACTCTTGGTTCCCCTTTAGCTGTACTAATGCGATATCCGACTGCTGTGGCCCCGCTTTCTCCCCTCCTGTGTCCTTCTGCTGGAACAAATGCCCTGCAACTGGTAATTTTACCTGGCGTCATCTGCCAGCTCGCAAACCCACAAGACCCGGGCCAATCTGCTTTCTTATGAACCGAATCTTCCGCAAGACGTATAGGATGGTCTTTTCACCCTCCCTTTGGGTCTTGGACCGATGTAGGGCTCGAAATGCTGTTATTTGGGGTGGAATGGTCGCATTCGCCAATCTCATGCATTAAACAGCCAGGGAATCGGGTTTTTCGAAGATCTTCGTGCGTCCCAGATCTATCTTGAATTTTCGAAATACTCACTGGGGGATTTGACTCAGTTTTGCAGCGCAAAAAGCACCTCTCGGGTGCCATGTCACTCATGAGTGCACGCCGTCTCCTGCCCGCCACTGACACCACCTCAGATGAGTGGGCACCCCCCACATGCGCTCTGCGCAGCGTCCTACGACGCCGCGGTGGTTTGCGCATCTGCGTACTGCTCCGAATGGGCAACGGCCGTGAGGTACCTGGCACGCACCACTCAGCGGCTCGACAATGGCTGCGCACATATTGTATCACCCTCACCCTCACCCTCGCTGCAACCGACCGACCCCCCTCCCCCCCCCCACGCTGCCTCAGCCAGCGCGGGGGCGTCGCGAGCGAGAAGGCTGCATGTGCGGCATCCCGCGCAGCGCCGGTGCCCTACCGTGCACCTCGCAGTGGCTATTGTATCGCCCCCACGCTGCGCCAGCTAGCGCGGGAGTGTCGCAAACGAGCCGCCCCGCACGGTGCCGGTGCCCTGCCGTGCAGAAACTGCGCGTGCACCTCGCGGCGGCCCAGTGATGGCTGCGACACCCTGCGTACACGCCCGACTTGCTGCCTCGACACGCGTGGCGCCGATATCCGCGTCCGACTCGCTGTGTCCCGCGCCCGAATCACCGACGCCCACCCATCGCGTCGATACCCGTGCTGGGCTCGATGTCCCTCTCGCCCGCGCCGCTCTCCAACGTCCCGTGCTCGTGCTGCGTTTCACTCGCCCAGGCCGATTCGCCGACTCGTCGCCTCGACGGTGGTGTCCACCCTGACTCGCCGACTCGAGCCTGGACGGTGGCGTCGGCCAGACTCCACGACCTGCCGACTCAATACCCATGGGCGACACTGGGATTGACCACCTCCCCCACACCCGTGGCGTCACACCCGACATCCCGCTCCTGACTCGCTGGCCCCGACTTGCCGACACGCCGACGGCGGCAATGTTGTCGCGCAGTGCTGCGAGCACCTCTGTTAGCTCGCTCCACCCCTTCGTCCCCCTTCACGCCACCGTCTTCAGTGCGCTTCGCGCCGGGGAGGCTGAGCACACCGATCCAGCACTGGACCCCGAACTCGGCAAGATCAAGGACTCCGCTGGCGAGCGCGAGCTCGAGGTCCGCGGCGCTGAGGCGGCGGCTGAGCGCGGCGGCGGCGGTGTGCAGGGGTACGAGGCGCAGGTGCGGTGCAGGCGCGGGGCGCGGGCGTGGGAGCGAAGCGAAGGTGATGTCTGAGAGTGTTGAGCGGCGTGCCACAGGGGTGCGAGGCGCAGGTGCGGTGCAGGTGCGGGGCGCAGTGCGCGGTGCCCGCGCGTGAGAGCGATGGGTGGTGTGAGGGTGACGGTGTCGAGTCGAGCGAGGCAGCCGTCCGGTGCGGCGGACGGGGCGTCGAGGGCGTCGTGCAGGAGGTTGAGGATGAGGAGCACATTTTCTAGATGACCTCGAGCTGCACGACTTGCCTCCGTGCTCTCGCTGGGTCGGCAGCTCGTAGACGCTACGGGGAGGGTCCAGCGGGCCGGTTTCGTGAACGATGGACTTATTAGCTAGAATCATTTAATTGGCAATTTTGCTGTATTTCTTTTCCTGCATATTAGCCAAAGTTACCAAATTAGTCAATGGTGATTTATCAGCCCGCCCCCGCCGACACCTCAGCATCATCATGACGGTGGCAATGACAGGTTACGTCTCGCTGAGCCACTCTACTGCATTAGTATGTATCTCTAAGCTGATACATCATGCATATCTCTGAATTACCGACCTGGATATATCACTGCCCATCTCTAATCAGAGCAGGTGATATATCACCCAGCCAAAATCTGGTGTGTGGGCGCACGAACAGCATTTGTGGTGTCAGAACAGTCACTCCGCTGATAACATCTGGAGCCGAGATTAGTGTTCCATAATTCCGGCTCAATCAGTTCAAATCCAAAAGAGAAAAAATAAAAATACTGCGCAATTTCATTCAATTCGGCGGTCACGCGTCACGCACCCCCTGTGCCGCGATGAATTTTGGTCTCGGTCACGGGTCACGGCGCCCAGTGCCGAATGTAAAATTCGTGACATCAGGGCCAAATCTCCCTCGGATGTGCAAAAAGGGGAGAATTTGCGAAAAATTTTGTCTTGAATGCCGAATTTTTGGAGGTGTCACACCAAACTTCGTTGGTTGCCGAAGTGCCGAATCGGTATTTTGGGTCACGGGTCACAACCCGTGCCTAATTGAACGAAATTGCGCAGTAACTTGAACCACCCTGGCCCGCCGATCCTCCCCGCCTACCTAAAACGGCAAACGGCGTTATTGTAACAGCAGCTAACAGCGTTATCAACTAATGCACGAACGTCGGACGGCATTCTCATCAGCAATACCCGGGTCGGCTACGTACCTCTACGTAGACCTACGTATTCCCATAGGTCCTGTATTCCCTGTATGAAGGTCCCCCTTTACGTATTCACACGTATTTCGGCTCGGTCTACGTATTCACACGTATTTCGGCCCGGTCTACGTATTCTCACGTATTTGGCAGCCTGTCTACGTATTCTCACGTATTTGGCAGCCTGTCTACGTATTTCGCCGTATTTCGCTGTATTTCACCGTATTTCGCTGTATTCCGCCGTATTTCGCTGTATTCCACCGTATTTCACTGCAGTTGAAGGTAACCTCATGCCAATTGCAGAATAGTATTCAAAATGAACCAAATTACTGAACACACCGAAAAAGATGGAAAACAAATTGTATTAGGAATCTACAACGTAGTGCTACCAGTGAGTAATGAGGGGACTGAGTCTGACCTGAAAGCGGCCACAGAAGGAGCAGGGGCACCACTCAAACGTGGGCAGCAACTCCAGCAGGAGGAGGAAACAGCCGTTGTTGCCGATGGTCCAGTTGGTGTTGCCTATGAACCACATGTTACTTTACATTTCTCTCTTCCAAGTTAAAACAGACCTTCGTCGACCTGGTGGTCCAGGAAATATTGGCCACATCGACCTCCTCACAGGTATCGTGGATCTCCCAGCTGCGCCAGGATTTAGTCATGTGGGGTTGCAAGTTGAAATTACGTACCTCTTGTTGTCGCTGTCTACATTCTCGGCTCTCGCCTGCACAACAGGGTTACAAAGAATCTTCCAGGATGTGTTGTCGCTGTCAACCTGAACACACTTGTGATAAGCGTTAGCAGACAAACACGACATGAGATTTCGCATACCAAATCAGGAGACACTGCGCGGGCAACTGGAGTCGGCACGCTGCCCACAATCTTCCACAAGGTGTTGTTGCTGTCGACCTAAAAAAGTAGACGGGATTAGGACACCTTAATCAGTGCTGGAATTGCGTGTACCAAATTGGGAGACACTGCGCAGGCGACTGGAGTCGGCACACTGCACCCAATCTTCGACGAGGTGCTGTCGCTGTCGACCTGTACAAAAAATAGACATGATTAGGGCACCTTGACCCAGTGCTGGAATTGTGCGTACCAAATCAGGAGACACTGCACGCGCAACCGGAGTCGGCGCAGTCCGGCTCCCGATGTGCCAGGATGTGTTATTGCTGTTGACCTACGAACGATAGAAGTAAGCATTGGGGCACCAGCCCTGGAATCACACGTACCAGGTCAGGGGGTCAGTGCGGTCCAGCTCCCGATATGCCAGGAGTGTTGTCGCTGTCAACCTGCAGAACGATGTCAGTTCATGGGGTATGCAATTGGGAGTTCGACCTACCAAGTCGGGGGTCGGCACAGCACACTTCCTCACTGTTAGTCTGGAATGCGAACAGAGTGTGGGTAAGTATGAAATACGAACAAGAACGGTGACACACTTACATTGGCAATAGTCCACTTGCTGTTTTCCTCGTCGCCCGCACGAGCCCGATAGAGTGTGCAGAAGGTACTGTACTATTTCACTGAATTCTCCGCGACTGTGTGCAGGCAGTAGCACACGATCCCGCACGCCCAGATGTCGACGAGGCGCGCGTCGTAGGCTGGTGAGGGTGTATGTTAGTGTGTTATCCAACAAGCTCGGAGGAGGGGAGAGAGAGGTGGAGGATGGGGAGAAGGGAGGAGAAGGATGAAAAGGCCGATCCGTATACGGACGATCGAGTCGGGATACAGCCCACCCGCAGTGCAGTGTCCGCCTTCACACATTCTCGTTCCCACTACAGCGCTCGCGCACCGCCCCGCTGTTAGCACAAAAAGCAGGTCACAGCGCGCATTCGTCTCCGTATCCGCTCCCATCCGTCTCCATGTCTCCGCATCGAGCTAGACCACGACACGATGAAATAAGGGGAGGAGGACCACGTCGACGAAACAAAGGGACACCACGACGCGCCGAAGAAAAAAAAAGGGGACAAGAGGCGACCAGACTCACGTTTTCCCAAAAACTGCTCCAGCACAATGTATGGCTCGCTCCCACAGGGAGCCCGTGGACATGTGGATCGTCGCTTCCCACAGGAGGTGTAGACGGTCGAGGCGCCGTAATCGCCGATCTGCAGGTGGAAAGAGACGTGGGTTAGCGATCAAGGGTATATGGAAGAAGGAGGGCTGGGGAGGGTCAGGGGAGGGGAAGAGGTAGAGAGAAGGGAAGGGAATAGGAACGGGAATGGCGGGGGGAGGGAAGGGACGGGAGTGGACTAGGAGGGACATGAGTAGGCGGGGGCTAGGTGGAGGGGAACACGGAGGGAGCAGGCGGAGGAAGGTGCAGCGGAGGGCGTGAGGCGGTTGGCGCCATTGTACAAGTGCGAGCCGAAGTGGAGGTGGAGATGGTGGTGGTAGACGTGAGAGTAAAGACGAAAGAGTCCAAGACGAACCATGGCGTGTTTCATCACGTGCATGCCACTGCCTTCGGCACAGCACTTCATGCGCAAAGGAGGATGCTGACCAAACAATTGGATTCCGTGTACCGCCACTTCGGAATTCCCCGCCTCTCCCTCATCCTACTCACACGACACGGACTCCACCGCCTGCGACGTCGCCTCGCGTGCAGCCTCTGGCATACGATGGCCGGGTGCACGCACAAGCACGAAGAACACCACGCACACCTCAAACTACTTTCTCCCGTGTCCGCCGCCTCGCGCTGAACCCCATCCCGAACAGCGCCGGCAGCGTGCAGAGCTTTGCAAGGGTACTGCGCGCGGTGGAAGGCACGCTGGAATATTGGAGGTGCATTGAGACGAAGCACGAAGGTGAGTTGTTTTATTGATTTTTCAATTTTCGTTTTTGGGAGAGGGTTATTTTTTTTTTACTCTCATGTTTTTTTGGCGGGGCTGAGGTTTTAATGGCGAAATGAGTGGAGACAGCCCACGAGAAGGGACGAGACGATGGTTGCCGGTCGGCTGTACGGCTTCGTTTTCGCACCTGGTCTGGTGTTGTGCCTTCACGCTACTGTGACCCTGCTACTTGGCTGCACTGTGTGCGCTTCGAGAGAAGACGAGTTGCGGATCTGGCGGGGTTGTGCACTTCCGTTGCGATGCATACGTGGTATGCGCTACTGCTGCAAGGCGACCTGGCACCCTTCGTCTGGTCTGGTATGCGCCCACGGCACACGCACAGTCTCGCCTCTTTCTTTCGAGTTGTTTCTTCCTCTCTTTCTCCCGCTTTGTTTCTGTTCTTCTCCCTTCTCCCCTCTCTGTTTCCTCCACCCACCTCTTCCATCTTCCTTCCCTTCCTCTTGCGAAGCTAATTATATACTCCCGCAGCGCACACAAACCACATCGACCTCGCACTGTGCGACCCCGCGCGGCTCACCCGCCTGCAGTCAGTGTGGCTGCATATTATCATGGAGGCCGCTCCTCCGCCTTCTCCCAACTCCCCGGCTGCGGGGCACTCTATCCCAGCGGCGCACCACACGCACAGGTATCACTCCACCCTCGCCCCCGTCCCCGTCAGCACCCCAGCAAATTCGCTGATGCCGTCCTACCTCCCGGCCTACCTCGCGCGCCTGCGCGCGAGCACCCTGCGCGTGGCGTCCGAGAAACCCAACAAATAAATGACCGACGACTCGCTCTCCGACCTCGACCTCGAGTCCTTCTCCTCGGGGCAGCTTAAGACGGCCGAGCTGCACCGGCGCTCGTCGTTGGCCTCATCTCATCCGCGCTCGCCGACACGGCCGAGCGCGCCGGTGCTCGCGCCGCCGGTGGCGAGCACCGGGACGAGCGCGGACGCGCCGGGGTTTGATTTGCTTTCGTCCTCCTTGTCGTCGTCGACGCCAGCACGTGTCCTGCCCGCGTGCAGCAACAGCTACGCCTCCCTCGCCTCGCTCACCCTCTCCAAATCCTCCGGCGCCAAGTGGGTCGCGTCCCTCCTCCCCACCGCGCTCTCTGCGCCCTCCGCATCGATACCTAACACCAATTTGCTGCCCGAGAGCCCTTGCGGGGCCCGACGCTGATTGGCCGCACCACGGGCAGACGATACCGCCTTACAACAACAACAACACACACAACCGCAATCACAGTGCCGTGGCCCCCCACCCCACCCGCGCACCGGTCCCGGTCCCGGTCCCTGACCTCACACACTTCACGCCCTTCGGCGCCAAGCCCACGGACACGTACGCGCCCCCGAGCGGCGTGCCCGGCTTTCGCGGGGCAACCGCGTATGATTGGGATAAGGGGTATTCACGGGCGTTGGAGCGGGATTTGGGTGTCGGCACGTATGAGAGGACACGCGTGCCGTATGCGGACTTTGAGGAGGAGGTGATATCAGACCCGCAGAGACCCAGCCCCACAAATGAGAATGGGCAAGGACGCGGAGGTGGTGGAGTTGGTGGAGTCGGGAACGGGAATGGGGGAGGGAAGAAGGAGGGCATGGGTGTGCTGCTGGACAAGAAGATGAGCGGAGTGATTAGCCTGACGGGGCGAAGGGAGGGGACGGTGGGGGTGTTGACACAGGAGCTGGTTGCGTTGGTGAGTGGGTTAGCTTACTTTATTTTCCTTCTGAGGTGTGACTGGGGCGCATGAGGGAGGAGTTGTGGGAAGGGGGAGGGAGGGAGGAGGAGAGGAGGATAAGAAGGGAGGAGAGGGAGGCGTTTTGCCTTGCCTTGGCGCCGCTCTTTCCGCATCTGCGCGTGCTTCTGCTATCGGCCGGTTTCCCTTCTTCTCGGTGCTTGGCTTGCTTGTCTTATCCATTCTCGTACTCACTATCCACTCTCGTATTATCGTTACAGATCCACGCGCACCTCCCCGCCCTCCTCCGCCTCCTCCGCCAATGGACGCTCTTCTACTCCCTCGACCAGCACGGCATCTCCCTCAACACGCTCTACGCGCGCTGCGCCCCGCCCTCCTCGTCGCACCCGCCGCACCCCAAGGGCGCATTGGTCGCGATGCAGGATGCCGCCGGAATGCTGTTCGGCGCGTGGGTCGCGGACGGGTTGCGAAGGAGCACAAGGGGGGGATATTACGGGGGCGGCGAGTCGTGTGTCCTTCCTCCTTCCTCCTTCCTCCTTGCGGTGTTCTAACGGATGGATGAATTATACTGCAGGTTTCTCTGGCGCTATCTACCGTCGAGTGGCAAGTTCGATGTGTACAAGTGGACGGGCAAGAACGACTATGTGGCGCTGTGCGAAGAGGGCTTCATTTCGTTTGGAGGGGGGTGACTCGAACAACATGTGGAGCGCGCGAGGAACACGTCCGCGAGGCCCTGCATGCCCACCCCGATCGGCCGGTGCTGCATGTTCGACCGCCGCGTCTCAGGGATGGAGTAGTTGATGTCGATGATGGTCTTCAAGCCTCACCCCCCGCACGATTGCACGCCTCCCACCACCGCTCTCACCGCGCCATCCCCTCCTCCGCGGGCCCATCCGCCCTGTCGAACTCCTCTAACAAACTGTGACTCAACACACACACACACGGCGCAGCGCGGGGAAGTGCTTGCGTGCGCACAGCGCGGCGAGCGTGCAGTCGTTCGCGCTCGTGACAAGGAACATAGAGAACAGGTCGCCCTGCGTGTGCGCCGTGGCAAAGCTGACACCGAACGTGTACACGAGGCCGTGCAGGCCGACATTTGTGAGGCGCTCATACGCGAGAGGTGGCTCGACGTCCTCATCGTCTGTGCGAACGAGCCGCCAGTCAGCATTGAAGGCGACGGTGGTGAGTGCAGGGCAGAGGGCGAGGATGTGCGGGAGGGGCATGGCGGAGATGGAGTAGAGGTCGAGGAAGAGGAGGGGGGCACCGTGGACGGCGAGGAAGGCGAGTATGTCGGGGAGGTCGACATGCCGCAGTGAACGGAGAAATGGCGCAGGGCAGGCAGTGACCAGCCTGTTGCCTGCTCGACGAATTCCTGGATGTGGAGACGCACACCTGTCACTCACCATGTCACCACGGCAGCACCTCCCCTTCCCCGTTCCCAGCTGTGTTGTCCGCACCCTCCGCGCTGCCCCTCCCATCCCATCCTGCATCCACCTCAGCCCCGCACTCTTCCCGCACGCCCGTTCCACCCCGCATCCACACTGCTGCCGCGCCCTCCTCCCGTGCACTGCCATACCCGTCCTGTCCCGTCGCGCCGCTGCGTTCTCGCCATGCACCTGTCCCGCCCCACAACCTCGTCCCTTGTGCCCCCGACGACGTTCATACAATCCACGCCAGGTTGCTGCACTGCTGTCTGATCCCATTTCCTCAAATGCTACTCGGCCGCCTCACCTCATGCCGGCACCGGTCGTGGTGCTACTCCGCTTCACCTGCATGCCCATCAACACAGTATCCCACTCCACTCCCACGACTGCCCTGTTTCTGTCTGACCTCTGTCGTCCATACGACTTTGCAGGCGCTTGGTCACATTGATCTTACAGCTGCAGCTGCTGCGTGAGCTTGAGGACGAGGCCGAGTGTGAGCGTGAAGGAGAAGAAGACGGAGAGCTTTCAATCACCTACTAGTACCTCTGCATTGTAGAGCCTATATTACCTTGCCGTGTTCTCCATTCATATCTCAATGTTATTGTACACAACTGTGTATCTTCAATGAATGCATTGCCTTGGTTATGCATCTGAAAGTGAAGGATAGATTGGCTCGAAATATGGAAAACTACAGAGGTAGGCCTGAAATACAGACAACTATGTAGGATGGCCTGACATACAGGCAACTACATAGGATGGCCTGGAATACAGGCAACTACATAGGATGGCCTGTAATACAGGCTACTATGTAGGATGGCCTGTAATACAGACAAATACGTAGGATGGCCTGAAATACGGGCAAATACGTAGATCTACGTAGACAGCCTGGGAAATACGGCAAATACGGCAAATACGGCAAAAATCAGGGATTGCTGATGCTGCGGCGACCTGCGCAGCTTCAACTTGAACATTCGCGCCAAACCTTAGGACCTAACCATATTTCGCCGCCGCGAACCCCGGACATTACATCACGCTTGCAGGGTCACAACAGAAACAAGAACAAGACCAAAACAAGACAGGGAAGTGCATGTGGTCATGTGGTCGAGAACCAGACGTCGGTGCGAACGTGCACTTAAGATAATCAAGATTTTCCCGCCGAGTTTTGTCAATGATCGATATCATAGCCTTTTGATTCTAACCAGGGAATGGATCAGGAAAAGCACACGTCGTCGTCCTGCATGCAAACTAGCTGGGGAATTTCCCTTCCCCGGGCCCCCCATAGCCCGTCGTGCTTTTTCCTATATATATCCGCCTGAAGTCCATGGTCAGACCGCTGGCTGTACGTATCCCTCACTAACACCGCCTCTTCGCAGGCTTGTCCTATTGATGAGCGACTTCCAATTAGATCCAGGGGATCCTCAGCACGTTTCCGCCTGTTGCGCCGGGCACTCTCGTAAATAAGTTATATCAATGATGTGTGGACTTGTAGTGGACTTAATATATTCGTATTGGAACTCACTTGTACTTGAATTTAGGAGACGTGGTCACAGCGTCTGCGAGCCGCAATATCTGATGGCGCTTCAGCCGCATCGAGGAGAGCACGGAGGCAAGCGGTACCACAGAATCACGCGGGCTTCAGGCTGCATCACTGAACTGAAGTGGGCTACGAGTATCATACACCCAGAGGCCACATGCATGAAGGAAAAACAGGAAGCGGCACACTCACTTCACATACGCAAACTTATCCTCCACCATCCTCGCCCGAATTCAAAAGCTTTCATTCTTATCATCAGACTTGTCCCGCGCGTCTGCACCATTAGCTCCACTTCCCTCAAAACCAGGAAAAGTAAATCGCGGTCGTAGAAAGAAAGACAAGCGTGACAGCTGAATCCGTACCGTGGAATAACAAAAGAACGAATGAAGGAAGAAGAAAAACTCACTACTATGCTGCGCCGGCTGGATGATGAAATTCCTCACCCTCACGGGCTTGACCGGCGAGCTGTCTGCCTTGATGGTGCGTGCCGTGGTGCGTGCCGTAGACGGAGACGCGTTGGGACGTGAGGTGTCGGCGTGGATGACGTGTAGGCGGATGCTGTGAGAGCCGGAGCGAGTCATCGTCAATGACTTTCTGAGGATCGGAAAAATGACAAGACGAAGGAAATGAAGGAATGAAAGGTAGAGACGATTGAAATAAACGGAACTGGACGGGAAATGCAAAAGAAACCAAACCCAATAGAGTAGATTGATTGAGAACGGACCGTAACGCGTTTTCGCATTCTCGATAGAGCGAGGAGAGACAGCCGTGGCCTGGAGGCATCGAACAGAGGACGCTGCAATTAGGGCTCGAGCCCGGAATATTTTAGCCACGCAGAGATGGTGTGGAAGCAATGTGGAAGCATTAGAGCATGAACATCGGGTCAAGATGCCAGTTGTCTGAGAATACGGCAAACATGAGAACTGGAAGAAGGAAACTTACCTCGGTTCGGAGGTTGGATGGAATGAATGGGCTTTCAGCGGAATAAGCAATCATGAAATGGACGGTTTTGCGCTCGGGCGGAAACTTCGAGGATGTAAATGAATATAGATTAACGTGATTGGAGCAGGACGGACCTGGCCTCTCCTGAACATACGCTTTAACAAATGAAGCCTTCGTTATTGAAGGATGGCTTGTGGAGGATTAACGAAGCCAGGGAGGGTTAAACTGGACGTAATCAAATCAGGTGAACGGAATATGAGGTCGTGACGAAGCAAAAGGAGCACAACCTCATCCACGGTGAATATACCCAATCGAGTCTGGACAGTCCGAGTCTTACAGAAAGATAATATCGTTGTGTCAGCGGGGGCCGGAGGTCTGAATAAATCAAAATGAATCGTCCCGCAGATGAGCCAGTACCTCAATGTGAGACACATGTCTATGGGAAAGGAAACTGATTGATTGAGAAATCTAAAGCTACGTATGTTGGGGATCTCCAAATCTGAGCGGGTGAGACAAAATAGAAGCCCGAGTTAGAATAATTTATTCGACGTGAACACACCAGGTTGAAGGTTGTAGTTCGCAAACCAGAGCAGATAAGACGGTGCGTCGCGGTGAGGTATCCGCGTTTTGACGAAGTAACTGCCGCCCGAATATTGTAGTCTCAGGGTCGTGGAGAATACACCGGGCATCACAAGTGGATGGAAGGTATACACGCATTTCCGAGACGACAGTCAGAAGCCGAAAACACTCTTGAACTGAGAACCGGCCAATAATTCCAAGTGAAGTTTCACACAAAAGAGGGAGGCAGACAGGAGGGAACAAGCCCCAGAAAAAATTGGTATGCCTATGAAAGTCAGATAGAGGGTTGGAAGAGTACGCAAGAAAAGTGGAATACCCCCGTTCATGACGCGCACAAAGGCCTACTTGCAGAGTGTCAATGGTCGGCCGCCCGACTCGTGGCCCGTGGGATCCTAATTGCAAGAGTGCCACGACCAAACCAAGAAGACGGCTGCAGAGACTCAGTAGGTTTCGGCGTAAGGACTCGGCGGGAGTGTTGCAGTGCGTGCAGCCAGGCCGGTTGGATACGACGCGCTCATAGGAAGCGGAACTTGAAGAGAGCGGAGTGGCTGTGCAGACGGATCAAAATTCCCTCTCTCCTCTTGCAATCGTCTCGTCAAATCTCTATTGTGCACCAGCTCCCAATGTTCCTTATGCTACCCCGCCCAAACCTTGGAACACCTCGCTGCGACGATAAACGGCTCCCTCTCCCAAGCGGCCGCCGCCCTTGCATCCTCCAGCTCCCGCAAGCCCGACGCCAACCCTCTTCCTTCTCATCCAACACTGATTCTAAATTGACGTCGATTAAAGCCGACATTGCCAAATCCGCGACAAAGCCGTGCGGTACCTTCTTGATGGCGATGCGAACCCCGACCGCAGCAGCGAGGAGATCCACCTTATGGACGTGCGGCTGCCGGGGTGTGGGCGTAGAGGACGAGGAGCGCGTGGTTGCGGCTGCGGCGGATAAACCGTCTAGCTCGCACTCCCACTCGCATCATGGGCACCACCATGGGAACCCGCCCATCCACATCCACCTCCCCCGAGGCGGCGCAGGTACATGCATTTTCGGTCTGCGGGCGACGACGGGGCAGCGGCGTCCTTCCACCGCTTCTGAATCTTCGGCGCGCAAATCCTCTCCTGCACCTGCTTTTTTTCTCGCTCCCGCTCTCGTTCCCGTTCCCGCCGATTCTCGCGCTCGCGCTGCCGCCCGTTGTTGCTCCGTACACGATCCTTGCGTGCCGTCTTAATTTCATCCCCCACGACATACACATGCAGATCGACATCCTCCTCCGTCTCCGACCCACACACGCCATATGCCGCGCCCTCGGGCACGGCGTCCCACCCGCCTGCGCGCTCGACGACGACGCAGGGCTTGCTCGTACTCGCACTCGCGCCTCTGCTACGCGCTCGAGTCGTTTTGGCCCGGGCTGGGCGACCTGGGCACCACCGTGCTCGCTGCACTCTCCGCCAGCGTCCCCGATACCTTCTGCGATGGGGATGAAGGATGGGGGCCGGAAACCCGAGCGGAGGTGGGAGCGAGGACAAGGAGGGTGTACATCGTGGATGGGCTCGAAGCCCGCGCAGTACGTGCACCACACCTACGCATAAAAGGCGGCGTGGAAGAGAGCGGGTCAGGCGCCGGCGTCGAGCGGGGAGGTGTTGTTCTCTGGTCGTATGCCCCATCTGTGTCTCCAGCGGCGTGGAGAGGGTGCGAAGGCATAGGCGGGGGGAAACAGATTTGATGGAGAACGTGACTTAGAGCTGCTGCCTCGTTTCGGACCGTCGTGTCCATGGATGCGGGTGAGTCTTTCACTTTCGTGTGGCTCGCGCATTTGAAGGCTGATGGATGCCATCTAGACGAGCCGCCGCCGCCGCCGCGGGTATCACTCGCCCTACCTCCATCTCCGCCCCCACCGCGCTTCCGTTCCCCACTCGTACCACAGATGTCTGGAGCGCCGTCGTCGCGCACGGACTTTGCGGGCCCGCGTCCAGCATGGTTTTCCGTGGGAGGGGGCGCGGATGGAGGTGCTGCAGCACGATGGGGATATGGGGAACAGGAGCGAGGTGGAGGAGGAGCGAGGGAAAGAGGACGGAAAGAGGACGCGGCTGTGGATCGTGTACGCAGTGGCCGGTCTTTCTCCATCTGCCGAGGCGGACACGCTGCCACCCGCCGATGTGAAGCCGTCCCCGCATGTGCGCTTCATCGAGCCCGTCACGGATGCATCACTCCGGGATGCGGACGTCGAATCTTCTGCGGATGTGGATGTGGAGGAGCGCGAGCTCGAGGAGGACCTGCTGCTGTCGTCTGTGGGCGAGGAGGAGGAGTATAGACCGTCGCCCACGAGCCCGAGCCCCACGCCCGAGTCGGAGGAGGAAGCTGAAGCGCCGCTCGGAAACGTGCCGCGTGTCCTCACCGAGGAGGCGGTGCCTATGCCCGTCCCTGTCGAGTCCGATGTGTCGCCGGCACCCAGCGAGCAAGCGGTTTCACCGGCGACCGCGCCGCTGTGGTGGAGCGCTGCGTCCCTCTCACCCTAGGCTCCCGCGCAGGCAGCTCTTGCGTGCGAGCCATCCCCCGGCCCCGCCGTCGTCCCTGCACCTCCTCCGGTCCCTAAAGCTTCGTTTAAGGAGTGGCAGGCACGGAGGAAGCTCGAGCGAGCGAAGGAGGTGGAGGTTGCGCAGGAGCGCGAGCGGGAGCGTGAACGGGGGCGGGAGCGGGAGAACGAGAAGGATGCGGTGCATGGCGAGGACAAGGAGAACGAGGTCGTCCCCGCGAAGGCTGAGGACGCCGCAACGACCGACCTTTCATTCGCCACCGCAATCCGTGCGTCATTCGCCAAGGAGCCGCAGCAGCGCTCCGATAGGCGGGGAGGTCCGTGGAAGAAACACCGCCCATGCAGATAATCAATCCCTTGTGCTGTGCTTGTCCTGTCTTCTCTATTTTTCTTTGGGTTTTTGTCGATTTTCTTTTCCTCGGCACTTTGTCTCTGATACTTTATACTTCCCTATCTCTTCTTCTTCCTCCGTTTTGCTCAAACAAACTTGTCGTGCTGTTATAGATTATACCAAAGTATGTAATGACTGCCGCCCGTATTTTGCGAATCCAATTTAGTGAACGTCGACCACTTCCCTTATCCTCGTCTAAAAAGTTAGTAAATGGGGTAATCAACCCAAAATCCACTCAAACAAATTCTCTGCCCTTCATGTACCGCCCCAAGATAGATAAGGATATGATTCTTTCGGCTCGAGTGGCCTTGAAACTGGGGGCGTTACGTTGGGTAAGAACATTTTGCTAGATCAGTACCTGCCCTTACATCGGTGGTCCCCAGGAGTATCGTGTCAAGGTGCGCCTTTATTCCGAATCCATGCGTAGTAACTCCGAGACTCGTTAAATCGTACAACAACATATGGAATAGTGGGAAAACTTCGACTACGACCAGTGAGCCACTCCTCGCATAGAGCAGGCATCGCGTACTAAACTTCCGCCCAGCTGGGAGCCTATCTCGTATTTCTTCGAGTCTGGAACACTTCTGGAGGTCAACGCATTCTGGGCGCGTGCAGGGCTGGTGGATTGGCGAAGTACTGAGACACTGACAATCGGACAAGAGGCGCGACCGCAGACATGTATGTCGCATTTACTCGTGTACCATCTCCAATTGATTCACCTCCTTTGCAGCACACACGCCCCCTCATAACGCAACGACCTCCCATACGCCGCCGCTGCTTCCCCTAGAGCTCAAGACTCTCATCGCGGAGCAGACGCCTCGTGCAACTCTTGCTAACTTTTGCGCCACCTCACGCGAGGAATATCTGCATATGATGCCCATACTCTACAGGAGCATCGTCCAGAACGTGTGCACTGTGGGGACGCCGGAACTCCGACGTCTCGCATTCCTATTATTCACCCTGGGATCTACCAAGTGCCGCCGCAATCTCGGCCCGTACCGGGCCACTTTGGTTCGGGAGCTGCGCCTACGGTCTACCGTGGGAACACCGAGTTGGCTCGGAGGGGCGTTGCAAAAGGCTCTGCGCTGCACAGCGGATTATGCCCCGGACGGCAAGTCCCAATTGCGCAAGTTCCACTGGGCCGGAGAAGAGATCCCCATTTTGTCCTTGCTCAGTGAACGGCCGGCATTTGAAAACCTGGCCGAGTTATCGGTCGCTCAATCGTGCTCGAATATATCGGAGTTTGAAGTAAGGCCACATAAGGCCTTGAGATGTGTTACTAACTTGCCTCTTCGGTCTAGTTTCTTCAGATTCCGGAGCTCAAGTCTCTCGCATACAAGGAGCGAACTCCGTTTGGCGGCGGTATGTCATTCGTGTGGCATCCTGAGCTTGAATCTGACGTGTTTAGTGCAGAGGAACGGAAGGTGATGGGCCGATTTTGCAGATCCTTAGAGCTTCTCCCAAGCATCTCCCCAGCACTCACTGTCCTCAAGCTGGATATGACATGTGCGGACACTCGTACCCCCTTATTGGAAGAGGTAGTCAACTCCCTCCGGCTACCGTGCCTTGAAGTCACAAGCATCAGTGTGTTCATGGACGACGACCTGGACCCTAATTTCAACCCATTCCTCGAGGCACACCCCACCCTCTACGACGTGTCGGTTGTTTTGGGGAGTCAACCCTTGTGCGACGATGCTTTGCCCCTCCTCCGAACATTCACCGGGCGTGCCGACGATTTTCTCAAGGTTTGCGATAGTGCGCGACCCATTCAAGACCTCGCCGTGACCCTTTTCCTTCGGGACTACAGTGTGGGACGCGCCGCCGAGCGCGGGCGCGCCGTTGTTGCGGCACTCACCAAGACGCCCAACCTACGTCGCTTGGCCATTGTCAATGGGTATGAGGCTGTGTACGATCCCAGGTCGGAAAGCGACGGCAATGGAATCTACATGCTTGGCGTGGATCACAGCACAATATGCGCCATTGCGCAAGCGTGTTCGGGGATCACGCACCTGGAACTTCACCTGAAATCCGCGGTTAGTTGTTCAACGTCAATTCTACACTAGAAAATTGGTGTTCAATTTCACAAAATTCGTAGAAAAGGCAGACGTGAAGGCACTCGCCAATCTTCATGAACTACAATGGATCCGCACCCACTTCTGGATAACCGTTCCCAATGAAGGAGGGCCAGCTACCGATATGTACGACGAGGACTCCCTTGACACTAATGGCAGCGAGGATGGAAGCGAGGATGAAAACAGTCATGCAAGTGAATACGACATCACCTGTGGCCAAGCAACACTTTTATTTTGAGTCTTCCGAAATCACGTTGACCTCCAACTTCTCCCGATGGCGCCAAACTGCTCGAGGTTGAAATCGCAGTCGTCGTGGCCAGAGAGCAGGATCCTGATTCAGAATACTTTGACGAGACACAAATAGAGTTGTCTAAAGAATTTTCATTGTGTATAGTGCACCACGAAGGGAAGCGTCTGACAGTGCAAACATAGTTTCCCTTCACAATTGAATCTTACTTTGGATAATGTTGTGCAAGCTGAAATCAGTTATAGACGCTGGCTGATATCTTTCGCAATGACTGAATGGAGTTGGGTATGGCCAGCCAAGGAATTATCACAAACGGGGTGCCTGCAGAAGATGAGAGGCAAAATGAACAGATAAATAGAGCCACATGGGACAATTGCACCGTCGAGCGAGCAAATCTTAAAGAACGGTTAAATTAAATCGAAGCGCGGGCGTAGAGTTGAAGGTCGCAGCTTGCTCGGAAGAAGAGGAATCCAAATTTGGGCAGCGCAGAGATTAGAAGCACGCTCCGTAGCAGACCACGAGGCCATTGCTTGATGGGGCGTCGCCGAGAAAAAAGGAAAGAATGAACGGCGCACCGACCAGGCAGACATCTGGAACTGATCATGAGACGTGACAGAGCACGAAGGATATACGGGTTTATGCTGGGAAAAGCACGGGTAGGTTGCTAGTATTACACCGCACGCCCGCTTAGGAATGCCGGGAATTTGTGGCAAGCGGTCGGCAGGAGAGAGAGCAGAATGGAGTTAAGCTTTATGGAGAAAGTAACCAAAATGTGCAAACTCGCCGAATGAGCAAATCTAAAAAAAACTCGAATCGAACCCGAGGTCCGGTTCGGGTCCGGTTCAAGTTCGGTATCGGTTCAGAACCGAACACTGGCAACACTAGTGGGGCCCATAGTAAAGGCCAACTTCGGATATCTACTTCAGTTGGCGACGGATAGGAATGGGCAGAGAAAAATGAGTGGCGGTGGTCCATGCCGCGGTGCGTGGCATCGATTGCATTTGTTTGGATATGTGTGTTTGGCAACTTCCTCTTCTCTTTTTTCTTCTTCTTCCTTTCTTCTAAACTTGTTCTGAACTTCGAGATAGCGATACCCCTAGGCCACGCACGTCTCCATCCACCCTCAAAGCTTGAGAGTCTGGACGGTCCTCTGGAACTGGGAGGAAAAAATTCGGGCTGCAAACACTGCTTGGGCTCTTCGTAACTGGTCATGATTTGCTGCTGGATATTGAAACCATCAACTGGCGGCAGACTATAATTTCCATGGACTTTTCCATTTCATTGGCTGGCGGGAGCTCTCTTCCGATTAACGTCCGTGTTTCGTTGAGGTGGGATGCCTTGGGTTTTCACTCGTTTTGTACACTGGTCGGCGCGCCCAATTTTCTTCCCTCAGGCTGCGAGAATCTTCTATGGTCATGTTTTCCGAATCTTCTGCTTTTAGGTGACTTGGTGCAGCCTCGACTGCCCTCCTTCCATTCCCATCTGCCCATTTGGATTTCCGGTGTGGGCTAATGTGCCTGCAATGCCCAAAAGAAGGCGAGCTGCACTTATCTGTGGGTCTGCCTCTTCCTGGGCGATGGCATTGCTCCTCGTGACAAAACTTCCCTGGATATAAACTTCCCACTGTCTCGCCTTGACCACCCACCCAACCTCTCCCAGGCCGATGAAATCCCAATTCCTCTTCGTTGCGCTCGCGCTTGCACTTGCCGCCGCCCCCACTCACGCCTTCCCCAGTTTCGACGGCAGCCGGCACGTCTGGTTTACCTTCCCCGGGTTCTTTCCTACCTTCGAGTCTTCTCTCCCCCTCGGCAACGGGCGCGTCGCAGCCTCTATCTACGGCGGCGCATCCGAAGTGCTCGGTATCAACGAGAACTCGATTTGGACGGGGCCGTTCCAGGACCGCATCGCTGCGACGGCCCTCGCGGCGGAGCCTGTAGTCCGTCAGATGTTGCTGGCGGGCAACCTGTCGGAAGGGAGAGAATATGCGTACGAGCACATGATTTCGAACGTCACCTCGCCCCGCGCTTTCAGCTATTTCGGGAACATTGAGGTCGATTTCGGGCATACGGTAGGGACGGAGATGACGGACTATGTGCGGTGGCTGGATACGCGGGAAGGGACGGCGGGGGTGCAGTATGTTTTTGAAGGTGTGACCTATACGTGAGTAGAATGGAATACGTCGCCACGCGCCGCTGACGAGTTGACAGGCGGGAGTATATCGCCAGTTATCCATCGGGTGTTTTGGCGGCGCGTTTTAATGCCAGTGCAGGCGGGGAGTTGAATATGAACATTTCCATGACGGGCTTGATTGAGATTCTCTCCGTAACAGCGTCTGCGGCGCAAGACAACAACACTCTGACCCTTAAGGGATCGAGCGGACAATCGGTCGACCCCATACTGTGGACTGGACAGGCGCGCTTCGTTCCCGACGAGGGGGCTGCGGTCTCGGTTTCGGGGACGAACCTCATCATCACCAACGCGTCTACGGTCGACATGTTCTTTGACGCCGAAACGAGTTACCGCTACCCCAGCGAGGCAGAACGGGAAGCCGAGATGCGGCGCAAGATCGACGCGGTTTTTGCGCTGGGTTACGACGCGGTCAAATCCACTGCAATTGCAGACACTACCGCGCTCTTGGGCCGTGTGACGCTCGATTTAGGCACCTCGCCCAACGGCTGGGCAGCCCTCCCGACGGATCAGCGTCTCGCAATCGCGCGAAACACCTCGGAGGACGTGCAGCTGAGCACGCTCGTCTTCAACTTTGGGGCGATACCTGCTCGCAGCGTCCTCTCGGCCCAGCAATGACGGCACGGTTGCGT
Organism: Mycena olivaceomarginata; assembly: GCA_029378375.1. Lineage (NCBI taxonomy): Eukaryota > Fungi > Basidiomycota > Agaricomycetes > Agaricales > Mycenaceae > Mycena > Mycena olivaceomarginata. Next base: position 83,383 of record JARKIC010000759.1, on the reverse strand, counting down.
TGCCCGCCAACCTCCAGGGAATCTGGAACAACTCGACTTCTGCGCCGTTTGGGAGCAAGTACACTATCAATATCAACATCGAGATGAACTATTGGCCAGCGGGGCCGACAAATATGCTCGAGACAGAGTTGCCGCTGTTTGATTTAATCAGCGTGACGATACCCCGGGGACAATCTGCGGCGGAGAGGATGTACGGCTGCCCGGGAACAGTCTTTCATCACAACCTGGATTTGTGGGGCGATCCTGCGCCGACGGACAACTTCACCGCGAGCACGATGTGGCCCTTTGGGTCCGCGTGGCTCGCCTGGCACGTCATCGACCACTACCGCTTCACGCAGGACGAAAACTTCCTGCGGGACGTTGCCTACCCGTTCCTCAGCGAGGTCACGTCCTTCTACGAGTGCTACGCCTTTGAAAATGACGGGTACAATGTCACGGGGCCATCCCTCAGCCCTGAGAACACCTTCACAGTGCCGCTGCAAGAGAGCGTGCCCGGCGCGGGCGAATCTGTCGACATTGCGCCGGCCATGGATGGTCAGCTCATGACGGAAATCTTCCAGGCCCTGCTAGAAGCCGCTTCTGTGCTCGGGATTCCCGATTCGGACCCCGCCGTCGCAGCCGCGCGGGCATTCCTTCCCACCATAAAACCGCAGCAAATCGGCTCGCTGGGACAAATCCTTGAATGGCGGGTGGAATACACCGAATCCGACCCTGGGCATAGACATCTCTCGCCGCTTTGGGCACTCATGCCGGGGCGCGCCTTTTCTCCCCTCATCAACAGTACGCTCTTTGATGCCGCTCAAGTGCTGCTTGATCGACGCGTGTCCAGCGGCTCGGGGAGCACGGGCTGGAGCCGCACCTGGCTCATAGCCCAGTACGCTAGGTCATTCCGCGGCGCGGACGCGTGGACACAGCTGGGCCAGTGGTTCGCCCTGTTCCCGTTGCCATACAGCCTCTACAATACACTATCGGGCGGGTCGGATGGGGCCTTCCAGATCGATGGGAATTTTGGGTTTGTTAGCGGCGTAACGGAGATGCTTTTGCAGAGTCATGCAGGTGTTGTGCACTTGTTACCGGCCTTGCCGGCGCAGGCCGTGCCGACGGGGTCAGTGACAGGGTTGTTGGCGAGGGGGAACTTTGAAGTGGATATTGAGTGGGAGGATGGCAGGTTATCGAATGCGAACATTACGAGCCGGAGTGGCGGGAGTTTATCGCTGAGGCTAGGAGACGGTACAGGGGAGGTGTTGGTGGACGGAGCGGCGTACACCGGGCCTCTGGCCACGACCAAAGGTACGAAATACGTGGTGATGAGGGCCTGAGGGCGAAGGAAATGTCTGCGTCTCGCGCACTACTCTGTGTTTATTTTCAGTGCACTGGATTTTGTGGTGTGGGACCTAATGAAGTTGTTGAGGTATTCCACTTTGGATATATAACTCAATGGGATCCAATGCCGCCAAAATTCTGATTACCTGTTGACTGACGACTGGGAACACAAAATGATAGGATCGTAAACTGGGCTATCCTGTCAGACACTGGCAGTGAACTTGTCGGGGTACACAGACCAAAGATCGATTTCGGGCGAAATTGTCGGGATTTGGAACAGGCAAAATGCAAAGATTTTCCAAGATTTGTCGGGATTGGGATCAGGCATTTTGGTTGACTATCCGGGGTCCTGATGTACATCGCAGACTCGTAATAATCGCAGGTCGACTGTCGCAATCGAAGCAGTCTTTACATGCTCGGGAGCCCGTTATCTGCGCCTATTGTTGACCCAAATGGCGGACCTATGTACCCCTGAGCATTCAGAAAGATCCAGAACGACGACAGACTAGCAACGGTGCGCTCCACTGGCCTTTGATCAACCCGTTGGCCAAAGTACACTGCTGCCACGCCAGCTCGGGTACGGCCGGTCAGTCATTGGGAAGCAGGCGAGGCAGCCAAAAGGTACAACTGACAGGAATCTAGTTTCCACTCGAGGCACTGACTCGATAACGGGAGGATCCAAAGCCCCCGCAAAAATCTCGGTATTGGATACATACCAAGCTGTTTGCGAAATGATCTAGCTAAACGTAGCCGTGTCGCACAATGCATTCTTCTTGCCCTCGCCTTTACCGGCGCCGCCCTAGCCTGGGCCATGTTGCGCGTGGCGGGCACGTACACGACCATGCAAAGTGCGAGATCCCCTCGCACCGCCCTCGCGTCCATTGACCTGAGACAGCCTCAACACCCTCCATACGACCGATAGCCATGGCTGGCTGCTCGGCCACCAAAAGCTCGGGGTAAGACTTCGAACATATATGGATGGATTCTCTTACTATGCATCATGTTCTTTTTCTACCGCCTCGAAATTCAATTGGATGCCACTGCTCGAAGAACGTCGACATTCGACATCATTGGCCGGTTGTCTCTAGATCTTCCTCTACCATATGGCGGTCCGCATGCACATTTATTCGGCCACAAAACCTTTCGGTGATTTCGGAGGTTCCGCAACAAAAATAGCTGTTTTGACGCCCTCCGCGCTAGAAACCTTCAACAACCGCTTCTGTTACCGGGCGAATTGGGGAGGTGCTGCCGTACGCCATTGAGAATCGACTGATGGTTCAATGAGTACAATCTGAACGAGAATATAAGGAATACCCACCCGCCTGCAGCTACCCACCGGGCCAGGAAAGCAATTTGAATCAATGGTTCAGCTCTACACCGTCAAATTCACCTGGCTTGCGCGCGACACTGGATCTCCGGGCTACTTGGCAGTTGTGCTGCCACTGAATTGTAGTTGGGATAGTCGAAGAGGACTGAATGACGGTTCACAAGCCGGTCAGAGTTCCGTGCGCCCTGATTCCCAACGTAGAGATCTGGAGCTGGCTGCGTGCCGTGAGACTTCGCTCAGCTTGAAGGACAATGCAAACCTATTCATTCTCCTCAGCAAGCCCATGATCAGTTTGAGCAATACAGATGCTTTATCTTCTGCTCATGGACATACCAAGATACTCAACTCAGCTTGAGATATCTTTATGAATGGCACAAAGGCGGCCGTCCCACCATTATTTGGATAAAGTGTAAGTTACCAGTCTGCTGTTCACATTGAGTTATGCTGTTCAGTCTCTGGTATTGTGTTTAGGAAATAGTTCTTTACCAAAAAGACCCACACGTTAAGTGGTAGACCTTTGAACCGTGAGAAATACAATTGATTGCGATATAAATACGTGTGCAGGAGGCCCCCGCCACTAACTATTCTGTCGGTCCGCAATAGAGAGTAAATTGATGCCCAAAAGCTGGCATATCTCGGTCTGGATTATAGATTAAAGCAACGTCTGGAGAGATGAATTCGGTAGTAAAAGAGCGTTGCAGGCCCGAAACTTTCAATCCATAAGTATCGGTGAGGCCTCAAGAATTTGGTTCAAGTTGGTACCCGTGGGCTCGAATTTGGTTCAAAATATACCCCAGAGGCAAAAACCAGACTATTGATACCCCACAATGAGCAAGAGAAGAAAATTTCGATTTTTTTGACCCAAAAACTCGGTCCGAGATAGAGTCGGCCGATCCCCGTCTTGCAGTTTTTCACTTGACGGTAGGGAACTCAGAGGAAGGTAAACCATAGATAGAAGATCGGAGCTGGCTACGAGTACCGACGAAGCAGGTAAAGTATGGATGGAGCAATAAAAAAATCGTCGATACAGCGATCTAGGGGACGCGTAGCTGATCGGTGGATAAGGGAGGTGGAGCGCCGGCGCGACGTGCTAGCGGAATTTGCCGTGGTGCAGGTCGGTGCACGGCGTTCGAGGATGCGCAGCACGGTGAAAGAGGCGACAGTGCGGAATGGCGGCCGTGGATACAGACGTCGCGCATACGCAGGATTGCGCAAATGGGTGCCGACTCGCCGCTGAGAGAGCGCGGGGAGGTGCACGCGCGGCGGTGGGTGTGGGCAGGGCGCGGAGAGGCGTCGCGGACGCGGCCAGGTTCTGGGACGCGTCGTCGTACGTATTCTACGCGCGCGGGTCGTATCGACGACGTGTGTCATGTCGTGCTGGCGCTAGTGTCAGCGGCAGTGAATCCGTCAGGTGCGTGGGCGCGGTGTACGTATTGTGCGCACGTCTGGGGCGAATATCGTGAGACGCGGGCGCCGGCGGTGATTGCAAGGAGAGGATTATCATTGGGTGTGCGGGGGGAGAGTCGTTGCTGGGCCGAGGGGCCAGCGGCGGCGTGTGTGGGTGCTGCGGGACGTTGTAGAACTGTGGGTGAATACTGTACGATTTCGACCAAGTATTCGCCCATTGTGACCTGTGACCATAAGTATTCATTTGCCATCAATTCATCAGCGGGCAGGACTTGTGACCCCGATTCCAAGTGTTTGTTTTCAAAGTATTCATCGAGATTTGTGTGGGCTGCTGGCCGGTTTCGCGTGCAATTCAAGCGGTGATTTGGAGTGGAGCGGTGTTGCAGAGGATACTGAACTTGACAAGAACTTGATGTCAACCCTGCCGACCTCCCGCATGCTACTCGCCGTGCGAAAAGGAATGCGAAAGCACCGAGTAGTTATGGTGGAGAGGACATGTGGGACCAAACTGTGTCGTAGACAACCTGATTTATGTATGCTGTGCTCGATAATAGCGTGAAAATGATCCTACCATGCCCACGGTTGCGGATTCGGGGAGAAATTTTGAAATTTTAGTCCTCAAAGAAGTTTATTCGGCCAAGTATTCATTGGTCCCAGTGACTAGTGACATATTTACCAAGTATTCGATTCATCGAGCGCTGTGACCCGTGACCGAATACCCGGTCGAAATCGTACAGTAGGGCCAGTAAGATAAAGTTAATTGCCTCGAAGAAAGCGAGGTGGGACGGATGGGATAAGAGGCGAGGACGTACATATCTTGAATGCTAGGGACGCTGGCGCTGCATGAATGAAGATGCAGCGACCGTTATGGAGGCATCGTCCGCAAGTCACTGCATTCAGGCCCCTGATCGGCAGAGGCTGCCGAGCTTTGCCGCCATCTACGCGACGGGGTCTGCTGCGGAGGCTGTGCCGCACGCTGCCGCCATCTGCCGTGACGCGGGCGGCCAACCTCTGCCGTCCACTGGCTGCCTCTTCTTCCGACCGCGGCGCCTTCTCCGTTGCTTATTTTCTCTTGGATCTTCGCCATTTGAGCTTCCTGGCCACTACTCCCAAGAAAAACAGAGCTCCGGGCAAGTGTCAAGCGCATGAGAATTATTTCTTACTCAGGAGAATTTTGTCTCTCACCGACTGATTTCCGAGAGCTTAACGCTGTTTTGAAATGGTGAGCTGGCCGGAGATGGCCACATTGGGTCAGTGTTTCTTTCTCACTGACCAGTGGCTCAAGTCATAAATGGTGGCTGAACTTGGTGTTCATTTTTCGGCAATCAGTGGGAAATTACCCTATATAGTACAAGCGCTCGCCGGCGCTTCGCGCCGGCTCCCACTTTATAAATAAGCGATGCCTGTCAGATGACGGCAGAAGTTTACAAATGGAGATACGGCTTCGGACGGACAGAGAGGCTTAATTTTATAAAGAGAGTGATTCCGGCGAATGCCGGACCGAAATTTTTGGCATTTTTCGGCCTATTTGAGCGATAAAATTGAAAAGTCACTGTCACTCATGCCAAAAATATTCAGTTCGACCGTCCATTACCTCACCTGAACATCGAAACACTACAGTATTTTACGGACCGAAAAATCGAAAATTTCTCCGCAGATTTGCTCTATTCCGGACCGACTTTACCCCAAGTGACCGGGGGCCTCCCCAACTCCCAAGTGCAATTTGTTAGGCCCAAAGCTTGTTGTCAAGATTCGGCAAGATATTTTCGCTAACAAAACAACTGCTCTGCAAGCCGCGCAAATCTTTAAGCCCATCCCAGCAACTTGTGTCGACTCTAGCGCTGTTCCCGATGGTCTCCCCTTTTCACGTTCGTGCTATAGTATATATGTATCAATTCCCCGACTCTTATCCTACTTCGATCCTGTAGCATGCACCTCATATCGTATGTAGTGTCAATGCAATGTTTTTTATCTTTTCCTAAGTCTACCAACCTAAGGAAGAACATGTAATGAGCTCGTAACACAAGATAATGCAGGACAATGGTCGATAATTGTCACTAATTGGCGGAAAATCATTTGGACTGGCGCAATTTGATAATTGTTGATAATAGCCCAATTATCAACAATTGCCGGCAATTATCACCAATTGTCAATTTGGGGTTTTTCCTGATGAGCAGCGCCTTCCACGTAAACATGTACCAGTGACGACTCCGAGAGGACTGGTCCATAAAGCGAATTCAACGCTTATTCAGGAGTCCTCCTTGCGTTCCTCGTGGCTTGATACAAAACATCCACCTCCTCATTGCCAGAGAAGTCGGAGATAGGTTGTCGCACGATGAAGTCCGTGAGATGGCGGCAGCGTCCAGTGTAACACAGATGCGAGTGTGGTCTGCCCAGTTTTTTTTCGGGTCCGGAGTTGGGCATTCGACGTGAAAGTTTCGAACGAGCGGCAACAATCCCTCAGAAGCGAACGTGTAATCAATCGTAGATTTACCTCTCGGCTGATGGAAGTGTAGCGACCCGGGGAAGCCGTTTCCAAAGAGGTACCATTCAAGATGCAGAGGCCGAATTTATCGCATTCCAAGATGGCCGTACCACGTGTATTCTCTACGACATCAGACGAAATTCGTGGCCAAGCCTCCAAAAATCTGAGGACTTGCTGACTTAGTCCGGCCGTCGATATCCGTGAGGAGTGAAACTGGCTTGTCAGCACTCGGGGTGCATAGCGCGACCGTTTCCCAAAGTTGCTGAATTGGCTCCACGTCGGTCCAGCCTTCCCATCGCGACAATATCATTCCGGATAAGCAAAGCGATCCCTCCGCCACGGCGGTGCGTCCGAAGCCGGGGTTTACGGAGTAGCGAAATGAGGGAATACCCACAAGGAACGTCCTCCTCACCCGGGAGCATGTCAGTTTCCGCAAAGAACATAATGACATACGGTTTGAGGAGGGAATGGAACTCAGTGCTCGCCAGTTTGAGGGTAAAATCGTGGTATATATTTCAATACATAATATTTACCTCTGCGCCCGTCGCCTGCCCCGTTTGTTCACGGTGTGAAGGAGGAAGACAAAGTGCGTTCCGAAGCGGAAAATGTTGCGTGCCGAAGCGGAAAATGTTGCGTGCCGAAACGGAAAATGTATTAGCAAATGCGGAGCTGGAACCGTTATGGTTGTAATGACGGGAGAATGCAGTTACTAACGCTACCCCGGGCCGCACGAGTCGGAACAAGAACGTAGGGAAAATACAGCTCCTCCTCAGAAGTTTCGGTCGTTATTCACCGGCCACTCTTCCTCTTCTTGCGCTAGCACGTAGATTTTCGGGTCGAGTGGATGTCTTCCATAGGTACTGTGGAAACAGGATGGACTAACAATGGATCTTTGGCAGACCCACCGAGAATGACTATGAAGTTTCAGACAAACGGCGCTGCGTGAAACAACGTCATGCAGGCACTGCCACTCCGCTCACCTTTTGGTCGACCACAGACCGCTAGCCATCGCATAAAAGCCTGCAGTAAAAATATGGCCCCCCTCGTTCGCTTTCCATGGATACTGATACTCCCCACGTAATCCAGACGCGCACCAAACACCTCTCATGGTACCTGAACACCCATCCTATCATTCAAGCCCCCATTGGCAACGTCGCCGGCGACCGTGCATCCTGGACTTGGGTCGTACCACCCTCAGCTGACCTTGAGAGCGAGCTCGCCGTTGAAGAGGAGCGTATCCAGCGCTATGGCGGTAACGACCCCGCCGAGCCACCGCCAAAAGACTTCGATCGTAGACCTTCTTCAACTTTCACGCGGGATCACCGAAGTCGGAGATTCTCAACAGCAACGCGAGCTTCGACTTCCGCACTTGTATACCCGGAAGAAATTACCTGGGATGGCCCCGACGACCCAACCAATCCCCAAAATTGGTCCGACGGAAGGAAGCGGGTGATCACTGCCACGATTGTCGCGATGACGGTGTGCGCGACATTCGCCTCGTCGGCACCGGGCGTTGCGGCTCGTTTCATTGATGCGGACCTTGGTAATTCAAGGGAGGTGGGCGATCTGATAACAAGCATGTTTCTTTTGGGATATGTCCTCGGTGTACGAGGTTTCTTTTCAGCTTATATGCACATATGCTTACATTGTTGTGCCAGCCGTTATTCTGGGGTCCCGGAAGCGAACTATTGGGGCGGCGTCCCATATTTATCTTCACCATGTCGATATACACTATACTTCATCTTGGCCTAGCACTCGCGAAAGATGTCCAGACCATATTGGTCATGCGGTTCCTCGGTGGTTTCTTTGGGGTTGCTCCACCCGTCAATGCCGGAGGTACGAGTCTACTTCTTTCTCCTTGCAGAAATGGTTTTCTAAGGTTATCCACATAGGCTTAATTGCCGATATCTGGAATGCCGAGAAACGTGGAACGGCTGTGAGCCTGTTTACCCTCGGCGTTTTTGTTGGACCTGGTGAGTCTGAATCGTTGATCTATTTTGTTGTTTCTCCCTCTTTATAAAATTACGCTGTCCGTCTGAAGCTTTTAAAACTCCGCTACTCATCTGACCTCTATTTTGATCCGACATTACCCCTTTATTCATGTCATTCTTATGACATATGTCTCGGGATCTCAACTGAAGTGCTGGGGCGCGGAGCGCCCCAGCGCGCTCTTGTACCCATTAACATGACCTTCAACAGTCGCCGGTCCTCTCGTCAGCGGCTAGTAAGTTTTTATCGTTTCTCACAGCCTCTTCCTTGCTGATATCGGGTTTCCAGCATGCTTGAGAGTGGGACAGGTTGGCGATGGGTCTTCTGGGTGATGATGATTTTTTCGGGAATAATGGCAGTCCTCACCATCTTCCTTGTCCCGGAGACGTACGCCCCAGTGATCCTCTACAAGAAGGTTGGTTTGCGTCACCCTTTTCCTGTGTTCGTGTTCAGCCTTACTAACCAAACCCCGCCTCAGGTCAAAGCGTTGCGGAAGGCCGATCCCGTTGAGAACAAGAATCTGTTCGCGGCGTATGAGAAACAAGACTGGTCCATCGGCGGGGTTATCAACCGGACGCTCTTCCGCCCGTTCCATATGCTTTATGTGGAACCGACCCTCTTCCTCATCACCATCTACATCTCCGTCGTCTATGGCGTCCTTTACGCCCGTGCGTCTGCTCTCTCAACCTCTGTCCTTAAATGACTGTTGATTTGACCTACCTCACCCCATCCAGTATTCCAAGCCTTCCCGATTATATTCGCTAAACGCAACTTCACGATCGGGCAGGACGGACTCGTATTCCTCTCCGTCGGCATCGGCTGCGCCTTGGGCACAGCGGTGGACATGTACCTGGCGCGCAATACCCCGACGCTCATTAAGACCTGGCGCGGGTTCCCGCCGCCAGAGGAGCGCCTCAAAGGCGCCATGGTCGGCTGTACCAGCTTCGTCATCGGCATCTTCTGGCTCGGGTGGTCCGGCCAGTATGGGGGCGTTCCGTGGTACGTCCCGGCGATGAGCGGGGTCGTGCTGGGCTTCAGCGTCTGCATTATATTTATCAGCTTCTTGAGCTATCTCGTCGAGACTTATCTGTACGTCGTGTTTCGGTCTTGTTCAAGCGAGCGGCAACTAAAGGATTTTATTTTGCTTTTTTTAGAATGTACAGCGCTTCTGCCTTTGCGGCGAACACTATTATGCGCTCGCTCTTCGCCGCTGCCTTCCCGCTGTTCACGGTCCAGTTCTACACCAAAGTAAGCCCATTTTCACGTCGTATCTCCTCACTTGCTAATTATACATTGTCTTGTCCCCACAGCTCGGCGTCGGCTGGGCCTCGACAATCCTCGGGGCCGTCGGTATCCTCTTACTGCCCTCTCCGTTCCTGTTTTACAAATACGGCGCGCGCATCCGTGCGAACAGCAAGTATGCGCCGTGTCTGGATTTGAAGGTCGCCAAAGCAGTGGCGGCGGAGGCCGAGGCCGAGGCCCAGGGGCGGACGGTGAAGACCGGTACACTTGCGAACGATCCGGGCCATGGGAAGAAGGTCAGTGTGTAGGAATTTTTCGCTGGACGGTCCCGTTGTGAGAACACAGACTTTGAGAGAAGATTACAGGTACAGAGTCAGATTAGTCGTGAGTTATAATGTTGGGATGAGACCCGATCACGTCTCTTAACCCCTATTCGATTTCCTATATACATCTCTTTCGATCGCCCCAGATACCTCAGTCGTTCTACCTTCTCCGTGACCGACTGAGGTATGCCGTTTACTTACTTATGCTCGTACTTTACTCACGGATCTATTACCTGTAGATACTTATTATATTTTTCTGTCTACAGGTACAGTGGGTGACTTCCCGCAGGGCTTAACAATTCCGGCGGAATTTCCGAGCCTTTTTTGAGGGTGCTAGTGATAGGATCAATGTGAAAGATATTCACGCCGTTTTGGGTTTCTCGCAACAAAAGAGTGCATTTATTCCTTGATGTACTCCAAGTCCAAGCCATATATACACCAGCTCATCCTAAATCGTCCCTGCACCATGTCGGCACATTGGCGAGGAGCCAAAGAAAACCAGACAACTAAAAATGGCGTGCGGCATCAATCCATTAGTTTGCGGGAGAACTGCTCTAAAACAGCGGTGCTGGCAGTAATCGATACAGGAAGGTTGGAACTTTGACAAATGGCCGGTTACGTGAGTCCAGTCCTTGTAAATGAAGGGTAGAGCGGGTTTGAGTACTTGTGACGAAGATGACATGGGCCGACAATCAATGATTTGTGCCCAAAACAGTCATTCACGATATCTTAAGTCTATTGGGGGGGTAGGTACCCCCCAAATAGATTCGACTGATGCGAGAATAAATCGCCACCGTTTCTGGGTTGCTGCATTGATGGGGTCCTGACAGTTCCATCGGCATCACGGCGGAAAGTGTAAAAGATATTCTGGAAATATTTTTAAGTCCTGCGGGAAGTCACCCAGTAGTCGACTAATACAGTCGTTCTACTTTCCCCATGATCGACTGAGATACTTATTATTTCTCTGTCTACATATAATATAATTCATATAGATCAAACACACGCATCTATAGACGAGAAGCTTCTGCTGACTATGGGCCCAAAATTAGAGACCTTGTGTGCGGGTGCTCCTCCGTCTTCACCGCATCACTCAGCAATCGGAAATTACGCCGCCGAGTGTTACACAATCGTATGACGATGTGCCAGGTGCTGAAGGATATCAAAGCACGTTAATACGATGTTTGGGGACGGCATGTAAGAAAGAAAATCACTTACCATGGAAAACGCCGAGGCAGACCGTCGATGCCCGGGGCAGAAACATCATCGTAGCACGACGGGTTAATTCCTAAAGCAGGGGGATAAGCGATGGTTACAGGTATGCGACCAGTATATAACCCTACGTAAAACAATCCGCTGAGCTCCCATTTCTTGCCAAAAGTTTACCCGTCACTGCCACTCGCGCTGGTGACGACGAAAGACTGATTTCATCGCTCTGAAGCAAAGAAAAAGATCAGAACCTCTGCAAGAAAAGTTCCGCCAAGGATATACCCCTCCTGCCTGGTATTTCTTGAGCAGTGTGTTCATTCACTCTGACGGAAGATCTGCTTGATCTTATTCCCTTCCTGCTGTGCTTCATAATGTATAAATCTTGTGGAGGGTTCTATGACAAAGTTAGCTGGGAACATGCTTGCAGTCTGAACACAGCTTACTCCAGGAATTTCCCGATATGATCAACCATTGAGGGAGGTAGAGAACCAGGAGTCTCGAATTTCATATGAAGATTGACAATTGAATATAGGACTTGTTGAATGTTTTACATGAGCTCGGCACATTCATTTTTGTTCCGTTTCACGTTCTATGGCATTCATCACAATATTGGAACCTTGAGAGTGAGGTAACTCAGAGCAATCACCTGTACCATGGCCATTAATGAGAGAACAGTGTTTGAAATGGGCTGAATAATGAATGGGACCTAATGTATCATTGTGCTCATTGAGGAGGGTTAGAGCAGGAGTCAGACAGGCTGTGATGTTGGTGAGACAAATCTCAGTGACAATGGGCTGGCGGGGCATGTTGGAAGGGTGGGAACAGATTTGCGGTCTATGTATTGTATGTAGTCTTTCTGGGCTGTGTTCACTATTTGGACACACAATAAGTATAGCCATCTTGTTCACTGATGAATTTTCTGCGAACAAAAAGATATCAGCATACCATGAGAACACTTTCTGAGACGCCGGTCAATGGCATCGCAGATGTACACACTCTTAGACGGTTCCCGATCCAATTCCGCATCATCGATGATCGTACAGTGATAATCTCCCGACCTGTCAGACCAGAAATTACACCCCTGTGAATGATTCATGCCTGTTGAGTAATGGAAGACTTGTTTGATTTTTATGGGACATGAATTTCGCAAAAGAAGAGGTGTCAAGAGACACATCTTCAGCGAAGATGTTAGAATACCGTGGTCACTGTGTTGTGGGTAATTTCGACTCAGTTGGGAACCATGTTAAGACCAAGTTGAGACAATGCTGATCACAGGATATGAAATGGCAAGGCATCTCATTCCCTTCGGCGTTCTTATTCTCTCGACGGGCTACCTGAATCGACAAGGCAGATATCAAAAGTGTCAGGATTTGGTCTATTCCTAGGAAAAATAGAAGGTTTCAGTGAGGAGGCCATCCAACTTGGACCACATATGAGTATCGCGAGCATTATCAAGAGAGCGAGGTCAACGAACGTAAGTGGTCTGCTGATAATGCGCCGCACCAGCTGGAAGGCAACCTTCAACTTCCGGAACAGGTCGTGGAGGAATCGGGCTTTCAGCGAGATATGTGTTCGCACAACATCGCGGTCGACGGGAGTGATAGATCGGGTCAACAGTGGACTTCAAGATCGACGAGACGAGTTTCCCCAGTTTCCGATAAGCCCAGCACCAGTACCAGCACCAATAAGGGCTCCACAGCAACTTTGGCAGCGGCTCAAAAGGTAGGTCGGATTCCGAGGCATCGTCAGAGTGTGTAAACAGAAAACAGCGACAAAAAAGGTCGATTGGATTGTAGGAATCCGAGACGCGTGCGGAGATTGCATAGTTCAACGCCATACCGTCGATAAACCGATTAGTATGTCCCAAGTCTGTCCGCGAGGTCTTCTCATCCAACTCTATCCGAGTCCCATTCCTCCAAGTTCATAACACCAGCGATTCATTAAGACGTCAGTCCACGGTGGATGCAAAAAGTCGAGCCAATAATGATACCTATGCAGACACGAATGTAAAACCGTCTGCCCCAAACCCGGCCCACCACTTCAGCTCGCACTACCACCAGTCCCATCACCCTCCTCCGCCAGTGCATGGCCAGCAGTAAGCATATTCAAGTGATCATTGAGAAATCGCGTCCACCCCTGTACCACCTCCCGCGGGGGCGGCGGCGAGTCCGAGTCCAAGTCGCTCGATTCCGACAAGTCTTCGTTGTTGGCTGCGGCAGCGGCTGGGACTGGGCGCAAGAGCATCCGAGCCAGCCGTCCGCCCGTACCCATCCGCGCGGTGCGGTGCGGTGGGCGAGTGGGCTGAGCTGGTAGAGGTGGTGAAGGACGCTGAATGGGCTGGAGCGGCGGCGAGACGGCGCAGGGCAGAAAGGCATATGCCATGTCGGAGTCGACGCTGCCATGCAGCTGGCACCGTGTCTCCAATGCCCCCAGCGGGTTTCCGCTGCAATAGAGCGCATCAGCGCTGCAGAAGAAGGAGTCGAAACCGAAGACGCGAGACGCACCAAACTCGACATCGCACCCCGCGTATCACGCACCCGTGCAGATTCAGGTGCTTGATCGCCTCCGGCGGAAAGTAGGCGCGCTCCAGAGGGATGACATCCGGACACGCCCCAGAAACGGAACCGCGCCAGTGGTGCGCCGCGCGTGCACTGGTGTGAACGCGCGCCCTGCACCCAGTGGAGTGCCTTTGGCGCTTGTGTGGAGGCTCGAGGGTCGGCGAGGGAGGCGAGGGCAGGATCTGCGGTAGTGGCGTCTTGAACGCATATGAGACATCGCAGTCGATGCCATTGTCAAGGCCGCAGAAAAGGACCACGTATCCCCCCTCGATGTCCTGGATGGAGTCGGCAGTGATGGAGTCAGGGTCGGGGCGCCGCGTACCGCGCGGTGGGGGAGAAGGCTGGAATGCGCGGTCCGGTATGTAATACCGCGGCAGGCCCGCGTCGGGGCTAGGCGAACGCCGTGGTGGTGAAGGCTGAAATACGAGGTGTGGCGGGACTACATGAAACAACGGTTGCAGGTCCACAAGGTCCTGAACGGGGTCGGGGGCGTCGGGGCGCGGCGAACGGCGCTCGGGTGAAGGTTGAAACAGGCGGGATGCCCTGGCATAGCGTGGCGGACCGTCGATGTTCTGGCTAGACGCGGAGGCGCCGCTGGGAAAAGTGGTGCTCTCGGATCCACGCCGCGGTGAAACCTGGAATGCAGGTGTGCGTGGGTTTGGCCGTGGTAGTGGGATCAGTCGTGACGTGCCGGACGGCGGGGAAGCAGGAGAGCGGCCGCGGTGGCCAGTGGACGACATTGCTGTTGGGAAACAAAAAAACGTGGGAGCAAATGTGTATTTCGGTGACGGTGTTCACATTTGTTGCCGAGCTCGGGAGATTCCGACGAGCTGAAGAAACTTGTCGAGATTGGAGGACACAAGGTATGCCTTCGCTTCGGTGCAAAGCACCTGGGCGAACACCTTCGTTTGTACGTAACGGCCCTGTTAGGTAGGTTCTTCTGTACTAGTAAGAACTACCTAAGAGGTACCCTCCTTCGCATGGCGCCAGCTGTCAAAGCACGTGTTGATCCCTTTCAGCACTGTTGCCGCTGTCGCCGCTGCGCCATCGTCAGCTCCATCGCCTCTTTCACCTCCTCGCCCAAGACATTTTCTTCCAGCGAGATTATGAGATGATAGATGTGGAAATTTATTCAAAATATCAACATCATTTACTACTAAAATGCCCTCGCAGGACATCCCGCACAGCGGTGGTGGCAGGTGTAGGTGGGAGCGCGGCGGCAGTGGTACCGGCGGGTGCAGCGGTGCAGCGACGGGGGTGGCGGGTGCGGTAGGCCAGCAGCGTGGGGGGCGGCGGGTGCAGGGGCGGGTGCAGCGCGGCAGGACGGGGTGCAGCAGCTGGTGCAGCGGGGCAGCAGGGCAGCGGCGGGGCGGTGGGGGCAACGAGGGCGGGTGCAGGCATGGCGGTGGGTGCAGTGGGGCAGCAGCGTGGGGGAGGGGGGGGGGAGGGGCGGGTGCAGCGGCGCAGCGGCGCGGGTGCAGCGGGGACATGGGGGCAGCGGGTGCACCGGGCGGGTGCACCGGGGCAGCGGCGCGGGTGCAGCGGGTGCAGCGGGGGCGAGTGCGGGCAGCGCCAGGGCTGCGGGGGCAGCGGAACAGGGCGGCAGGGACAGCGGAACAGGGCAGCGGGGGCAGCGGAACAGGGATGTGGGAGCAGCGTGTGCGGCGGGGAAGGGGCAGGGGCAGCGGGGTAGAGCGGCGGGTGCAGCGACGCAGCGGCGCGGGTGCAGCGGGAGCGGGTGCAGCAGGGCAGGGGCGGGGCGGCAGGGTCAGCGGGGCAGAGCGGCGGGGCAGGGGTGCGGGGGCGGCGTGGGGCGGCAGGTGCAGCGGAGCTGGGGCGGCGGGTGCAGCGGAGCAGGCGGGGTAGCGGGGCAGCAGTGGTGTGGGGGGCGGCAGGGGCAGCGGGGCAGGGGCATGGGGACGGCAGGTGCAGCGGCGTCGGCGTGTACAGCGGCAGCGGCGTGGGGTAATGGGTACAGCGACCAGTGCAGCGGCGGGGGTGCGGGAGCAGCAGCGTAGGGGCGGCGGGAGCAGCAGCGTCAACGGGTGCAGTGGGGCAGCGGCGTGGAGGCAGGAGAGCGGTCTCAACCCAGATGATCAGCCATAGCTCCACCAGTGACACCCAGACCAAGTACGGAGGTGGCGGAGGACGCGTTGGCGGCCGATGACGACGACCCAAGCAACTTTGGCGCGGGCATTCTTGCTGGATTGAGGTTTGAAATACCACGGCAGGTGAATTTCCACTTTGAGGCCGGGCTACAGGGCAGAGAACTGGCAGAGATGGTTGAAGAAGGAGAGTGACACCGGGGGCAAAAGCCGAGGCACCTGGATTCCAGGTGCCTCCGGGGCATGTTCTCCCCAGGTCGTGAGCTGGTGGACAAAGGACCGATAAAGGTCCTTGGGTGGACAAAGAATCAACATAGGCGAGACAAAGGGCAGGCAGGATTTTCACCACCGAGCAAATCTTGCCTGTCCTTTGTCCCTCCTTTGTCTGTTCTTTGTTGACCTAAGGACCTTTGTAGGCCTTTTGTATTCGACATTGCAGCCTTCGGACCACATGCCTCGGAGGCACCTGGAATCCAGGTGCCTCGGCTTTTGCCCCCGGTGTGATGGAGGCGACGCATGCCACTCACGTAAGCTTGCCGTCCTGCCGCCGCCGGTTACCTCAACCGATCAACCAATCGGAGGACGAATAACGATGAACATTCTGCAATGTTTTATTCTACTTGTCCCTCGTGCTCAGCATACGGGTTTAAACCTTGTTTCCGACCCTAAAGGTATGCCCCCGTTCAACTGTATTTAATTTAGATTTGTTCCAAGGGTTTGAAATGGTGTGCACGAAATCGACCGAAAGATGCTCAAGTTCCAATTAGGTTCGTGAGTTGAACTGTGCTATCTTTCATGCACCGCCCAAAAAAATTAATGTTGCACTAAAAACATGCTGAAACATTGCAATAACATGGTAAACTACCCTCTGACTCTCTGGTGTGCCACTCCCTTCTGTTCTTTGGTCAGTAAGATATGTATACTCACAACTTGTTACAGTCGAAACACTTGAATCTGGATGCAATTGCAACCACTGCACATGCGTGCAAGATATTGAAAGCACCAATCTCCTCAACCCCCTCCGCATCTTCCGTCGAGCGTCGAAGGCTCGGCTGCAAATGCAGTGCGTTGTTCTAATGTTTAGCGAGATTTGAACAATTATAGCTGATTCATTGAGATAATATGATTCACACTGCGAAATCCTCTCCCGTTTACTTTGCAGCTCCTAATCCTTGTGGTTTTAAGTAAGACGGGTGAGCCGCCGATGTGGGCCAGTAAATCTACGTGCGGTGTGGTACAATGGAAGTTAGTGCAGTGTAAGACAGAAGGACCATGCGCACCAACGAGCCAAATCCAGCGTACCGGTCGGCATTAGGCCGCAAAGTTCAGCAGCAACGGCGCCGCCGCCTTGCGCACCGCGCATTTGGCATCCTCTCGCGTCGAAGGCCCTCAACGAAGCCGACACCCATGCCTGCACGCGCGATTGCGGTGAACTTCTGATGCACCTGGTCCTCGATGTAGAGCCCGGCGACGCCGGCGTGGGCGTACAGTGTTCACTGTGTCATTCAGCGTCGATCTGCTGGACCAAATGTACCGAGCGGCGGAGGTGGGGGAGATGGTGAACGACAATGGCGAGCATGGCGAGAGTGACGGCTACGGCAGATGTCTCTATCGTCAAGCCATAGCCGCAATCCCGTTGAACAATTCGGATTTGCGCCAGATGCACCGAGCCGCGGGGGTGGTGGAGGTGACGAATGAAGGTGGCGAGCGTGATAGGACCTCGCCGCCGAAGCCCGTGTCCGTGTCCGCGATAGCAGGCACACGAGTTTAGCCACACAATCATATCCCTGCGTTGAGCTGGTCAGCAGGCAGGGTGGGAAGCTGCACGCGGGGATACCAAAGGTGGTGAAGCGCGAAAGGTGCTGGTGGCGGAACATGTACATACGTCCCAGGTCCAATTTTCCGCGCCGTCGGGCCATAGTTACGGCCAAACTGCAGAAAATGCGCCAGATGGACCGAGACGCGGAGGTGGTGGAGGCAGTGGCGGGGTACGAAGGTGGCGCGTGGTGAGGGTTAAGATTTCCTTGGCTAACAGAGATTTTGTATTGTAGGAGTTGAGAGTTGGAACTGGAATTGTTTTTACTGACCATGTTTTGCGGACGGGCCGAAGGGGATGGTGCCGGCACGCCAGGCGCTGCGCTTGTTGCAGACCGCTGGCCGAGAGTTTCACGGAGTCGGGATGAAGCTCTATGGCACTAGTGACATATATGACCGATGTAGGCCATCCGAAGCGCGCAGAGAGCAAGAAAAAACCAAATAAGGGCACGAAGGATCCGGCAGTGGTGCTGTATATGGCCAAAGTGTAGCGCTTCGAGCTGGGACCGCACGGGGTAGTGATCGAGTACGTTGATGAACCAGTCGACGGGAGCAGAGACAAAGCCCTGCGCAGTGAATTGCTCGACGATGGTGGTGGTAGAAGAAGGAGGTGCCAGTGTTGCCTAATTGGGTTAGTCGAGAAGCTGCGTAATTGACAGCTGTCGCCAAGACGAACGAGGTGGGGCCTCGAAGGTAGTTTCTACTAATACAGGGGAACCCACCTAAGAGGTCCCTTACGGCACTTCGAAGGTGTTCGCTGAGCTGGTGCAAAGGAAATTAAATTGCGGGCTTGCCACATGTGGTTAGAATAGACTATGTATCCGGTGGCTTATATGCGTGATCTAACTCGGAGTACTGTACATTATGTACATTAATCTAGATGGATCGCCAGGATAATAACCCGATAGGCGTGCGAGTGCGACTTATCGCCAGAGATACCGTCGTGGGCGCTGTGTGCAGAAACATCATCCAGAGGAATGGCTCAATAATAATTTTTTTTTTTTGACGTTGCCTCTTCATTGTGTCGGGCGGCCGCTAGTAAACCAACGACACAGACACGCAAGCTCCTGACAATTTCCTTTTCGTTGGGCTCTATGCTGTGCACAATGCGTCATTGCGTGGATGGTTCAACCTGCTCACCCACGGGAATTCATTAACAACAGACTTGTGAGACCTACATACCAGAAAGTGACGCGCAGAATCACAATACAGCCATAAATTTACATGGCTAAGCACGCAATTCAGACACCAGACTCCGGCGTTGTGATGATTTTAATCACTTCGCGACAGCCTGATACCTCTCTGGCCCACGTGTCTCCGGTTCGTATCCAGCTGGTACCGACTGCGTCAAATTGTACCTCACAAAGGCGTGTGTACAATCGGCTAAGGATCGCCATAGCCTGATGTTGATTTGCAGGGGGCAAATTGTAGCGCTGTTCCCTTAGAAAAAGAATTTCGATGTTGGGAGGTAACGAGAGGAATCCGTCCACAACCCATCCCAAAACGTTCTGGTGTGGTTGCTGTTAACAAAAAGCAGATAATTCACAAAGCACCCACCCCCACGCTGTCCCCCACGTTGTGTCGCAAGGCCGAATGGGCCTTGACGGTGTTCAATCTTTTCATCCTCGTTTGCTCCTTCACTGTGATGGGTGGGAGATCCTCCGATTCATCATCCGAGATGTCATCGGGTGGAGTCCCCTTGAATGCCTCTTCGTCGTTGAGCTCCAGCGACCGGTGGTCAATGGTATTCCGGAAGTAGTCCATACCGAGGCTGCAGCTGATGCGGGTAGCAAAGAACGGCGGGAAAGTGAGGGACAACTCGGTTAACTGCGGGAACAGCGATGGAATGGCTGCAAGGAAGTCGAGTATCGGTGATGAGCTGGGTGCATCGGAGTCGATTGCCCATGATGCAAAGGACACATAAAGGGCTTGCAGGGGCACCGCACTGCGCAAGATATCCATGCACAAGGGCATGAGCGAGTCCGTGCTGAGCGAATCGACGATCGCTACGCTGGTAACCGGACGCCCAGGGACTAGTGCTCGGACAATGCCCGAGGGTGCGGTGAGATTTCGCAAAAGGGGAATGGTCCGCGGCGGAAAAACGGGAGATGGGCCCCGGAGGTCTTCGATGGTCAGTGTCTCCAGCTGTGGACACTGAACAAAGAACCGTAATAGTTGAGCGGTATCGCGGACTCGGCGGTGGAGGGATAGGTTCGCCAGGCT
The DNA here is from genome assembly GCA_029378375.1 of Mycena olivaceomarginata. NCBI lineage: Eukaryota > Fungi > Basidiomycota > Agaricomycetes > Agaricales > Mycenaceae > Mycena > Mycena olivaceomarginata. Next base: position 63,380 of record JARKIC010000759.1, on the reverse strand, counting down.
GCGGAGTGTGGCCGATCTGAATCCAGAGAGTACGGGGGATATGCCAGCACCAGTGCTGAGCGTGCGTAGGGTGTCTGGATTAGCAAGCCGGACGGAGTCGGAGTCGATGGGGGAACAGTCAAATATTTTCAGAGCCTGTAAGGCAAGAAGGCCGTCCGCAGCAACTATGTCGCAATTCCGAAGCTGGAGGTCCTTCAGTGCCAGTAGAGATCCCAGAGCGGCACGAGAAGGAGGGTCGATTATCGCGAGTCTGATGTGCAAAGACGTGAGGTTCCGATACAGTTTCAGGGTGGAGAAGAATGTCGTCACGACGCGGAGGCTCAGGGTGTCAAAAAGGTGGATGTTTTCAATCCCACGATGATAATGACTCCATACTATCCGGCTGAAGGTGACGTTCCAGCTGTGAACCAGCTCGGGGAGGAAACCTTCTGCCAATCTGTCCAACCGAACCGCTGTACGGTGCAGATGACGAGCACGATCTACCCAATTATCCGTATCCAGCCCCTCTCCCAGTGCTGCCATGTCCAAAGTTTGCTCCCGAAACAAGTGCGGGAGAACCAAGGCTCGAAAGAGTCGGCACACCAGGGAGATTCGCCGCAGCTGCTGCAGAGAACACAGGGCCCAACATGCGATCCAGACTTCCACAGGCACAATGTGGAGAAAGTCCGTATCCGTGTTCATCGTGGTGTGAGATTGAGTTAAAAATACCGGTAGCGCAATCAGAGTTCAGGTCATGGCAACCGGGAGTTGTGCGCATTCTTAGAGATACCTCCCGCGTTCAACGTTGGCTTCGCCACTGATGAAGGATGCAATTTTGATTGTGGAGTCTGAGGGAACAGTGAACGTCGAGTGACTCTTCGATGATGTGGACGTCCAGGACATTGGGAACATTTTCTTGGCCGAGAGAGAGAGTCAGGCGAGCTCAGGAGAAGCGGGAGGGCTAACGCTTTCCCTTTCAACTTGGAAGCGCGAGCAAATACAAGCTGTGCAGGATAATCAGCCGGCGTACGACGGGGTGGAGACGCTCATGCACACGAATAGCGGGTTGAGGTTGACTGCAGGAGGAGGTTCCGGAAGAGTTGCCGCCGAAGTGTGAGGAGGATTGAGTTTGAAGGTGTTGACATGTAAGCCTCGAAATCTGGGCACATGACGCACTCAGCGTGCGACGAGCAGTTGATGATCCTGTAGGAGGGAAAGACTGATGGGTTCGTAGCAATGAGGTTGATTAAAGTTTGCGTGAAGCCGAAACCGGCCAAGGCGAGTGTTACAGTCCAATTGCGGAAGACAAGGACCTTAAGCCTCCAACTAATGACGGCTTGTTCTCTAAATGCGCTAAGACACTGCCAACAGATTCCACTTCACAACATACCAACAACATATGCGAATTGGAAAGACGGATCGAGGCTCAATGCGATGTTATTGAGGACGCTGCAGCTGCGGATCGCCAAAATCACCGTCAGATCCACATAGTGCGAATTTGTAAGTAGATAAACCTCTAAAGAAAGAAAATCGGCAAGTCAATAATGAAGTTAAACGGTCGAGGTCAGTGCTCTCACTCTCAAAGTTGCATATCGCCACGCGACGCCAAAGATGACGACGATTTGGTACACCAGCGAAAGATAACGAAGGGGCATCAAAGAGAGGAACAGAAATATTGGTCGGGTCTAGCGTGTCGAGTAGACGTTAACCTCAGGATGCAATTGTAAATGTACGCTACTACAGATGGGTAAGCAGAGGTTAAATGGCATTCAGGACACATCCTACCTGCCGCAGCAACGAGGATGTGATTCACCCAAATGGTGTTGACCCTGAGATGTGCCTTAGACGGAATGTCCGTAGTCGTGATGTCGCGAAGATAAAGTGCGTGGTCAGGTGGAAGTACACACGCCTGTTTGACGGTCTCTCATTCCACAGAGTGGTGAGGTGAAGGGACCTGCTACGATCCAGGACTCCGTCCCTCACTGCACGCGCAGTTCCGCGCCTCCACAACGCTTTCGGATGTGTATCCGGATGGGCGCGCCGAATGCGTCGTTCGCGACTTCATGAGTTCAGGTGGAACGCAAACCTGACAGGGAGTGGGCGCCAAAGAAGAAGCACGAGGAGAGGATGACCCAGAACGTCGACATGCGCGCGCCCCACGGAGCTCAGTAGGAGCGGCCCTAGATAATGAAGCGCAAAGCGCGAATCGGACAGACGGGGAACCCGCGCTGCTGGACGTCGAAACGTGCATCCGAGGATAGCATCAATGAGGGCAAAGTCCGGGAGGAAAACAAAAATGCAAGATGAGTCGACGAAGATAAAAGTAGATGGGAACACGTACCTCGCGCGACTGCCGCCGAGCACACCCTCCGCGCCTCTGCTTTCGCACCCCATCCCCGCAACGAGCCAGCGATCCAAGATGTCTGGAGGGACGAGAGTGTGCCGCTAAGAGCAAGCAGATGAGTGATGAGAGCGATTTTTGAGCAATGGGAAACACAGGAACATAGGAACAGAGAGACGGGGGTGGAAGAGCGGGCAAGGAAGACGTGGAGAAGGAGAGGTAAACTGAGAGCGAAGAAAGGTGGCGGAAGTGATGATAAGACGAGGAAGGTGTCGCATTTCGCCTAGTTCTACCGCCTGGCCCGCCCAAGGCGGGGACTACACAATCCTCGTTTTCTCTTCCAGAGTACGTACATGGGGGTCTCTTGGAAGCGGCGGCGGGCGGAACAGGGAGCTGAAGGGGGTCCCCGATATAGGTGTGGGCGGGCAGCGGTGCGTCGAGCACGAAGGATGAATGGGAGCTCGGAAACTCGATGGGAAAGATCCGGGGTGGAGGATAGATCGAGGGCGAGGCGCCGCGACGGGTGCGAGGGTGGAACAAGGAGTGCGGACACGATCTCTCAAGCCGTGGAGCGCGCAGAGTGACGTGGCGCCCCGCGCGCTGAATGCATGTCAACGCTGCGGGATGAGTTGTGAGGGGCGCCGATGCAGATGGATGCGGAAGGATGAGGAGACTTACAGAAAAGGTCGCAGTCGTGGCGCGAGCGGTCGTGTCCGCCGAAGAGACACAAGGACAAGCCCACCAGCATGTACGTGCGCATCGTACTCCCCCAGAGTCAGAGCGCGTTTGTAATAACATGGACGGATTGTGTCGTGGAGGCGAACCAGGCCAGTCGCGCAAGCAGTCGCGACGACAAATGGTAGAAAATTACCAAAAAAGGCTAAGGGCCGACTGTCGGGTCAGTCGGACGATCCCTGTCTTGCAGTTTTTTACTTGACGGTAGGAAACTCAGAGGAAGGTACACCATAGATAGAAGATCGAAGCTGGCTACGAGTACCGACGAAGCAGGTGAAGTATCACTGCGTTCAACCGGTTCCTAGACCGGCAACCGGCGAGGCCCGCTTAGGTCCGACGAGCCGGTGCGCGCCTAGCTAAGGCGATGCCTAGGGCCATAGCAACGTCTAGGCACGCCTAAAAATAGTTTTTCTAGGTGTGTCTAGGCGTTGCTACGGCCCTAGGCATCGCCTTGGCTAGGCGCGCGCCGGCTCGACGGACCTAAGCGGGCCTCGCCGGTTGCCGGTCTAGGAACCGGTTGAACGCAGTGTATGGATGGAGCAATTTAAAAAAAATCGTCGATACAGCGATCTGGGGAACGCGCAGCGGTCGGTGGATAAGGGAGGTGGAGCGCGGGCGACTTGTCCGTAGGGAAGTGGGATTTGCTGTAGTGCAGGTCAGTGCACGGCGTTCGCGGATGCGCGGCAAGGTGAAAGAAGCGACAGTGCAGAATGGCAGCCGTGAATACAGACGTCGCGCATGCGCAGGATTGCGCAGATGGGTGTTGATTCGCCGCTGAGAAAGCGCGGGGAGGTGCACGCGCGGCGGCGGATGTGGGCAGGGCGCGAGGAGGCATCGCGGACGCGGCCAGGTTCTGGGACGCGTCGTCGTACGTATTCTACGGGCGTGGGCCGTATCGACGACGTGTCATGTCGTGCTGGCGCTAGTGGCAGCGGTAGTGGATCCGTCACCGGCGTCGTGGACGCAGGCAGGTGCGTTGGTGCGGTGTACTTATTGTGCGCGCGTCTGGGGCGAATATCGTGGGACGCGGGCGCCGGTGGTGATTGCAATGGGAGGATTATCATTGGATGTGCGGGGGGAGAGTCGTTGCTGGGCCGAGGGGTCAGCGGCGTCGTGTGTGGGTGCTGCGGGACGTTGTAGAACTGTGGGTGGATAGGGCCAGTAAGATAAAATTAATCGCTCGAAGAAAGCGAGGTGGGATGGATGGGATAAGGGGCGAGGACGTACATATCTTGAACGCTAGGGACGCTGGCTCTGCATGAAGATGCAGCGAACGTTATGGAGGCATCGTCCGCAAGTAAGGTGGTGCGAGCGGATGTTTGAGGAGGTAGTTGGAATGCGGCGTCAACCTGGGTGTATGGGGAAAAGGAAAACGGACCATGCGCCACGAAACCTTCCGCTTCGGTGCCAAAGACGATCTTGGTGACCGACTGAAGGTGATCGAGTAGACGTAGGCCACGCACTGCTCGTGCGGTGCCGGCGGCGCGCGCATCGAAGTCGACCGACGGGCGAGTACATGACGGACGTGTAGGCGGAGCGGCGAAGGCCAACGAGGCGCAGGTGCGCGCCCCGGAGATGTGGATTATGAGTGCGAATCGCGACGCCGATGCCCAGGCCACCCAGTATCGACGTCCTTGCTCCGCGTGTGCGATTGGTCCGCACGTCCGAGGCGGGTCGGTGTGAGAGGAGCGCACAGGCAGGCCCTTAGAAACGGTGTCGGCGGAGCACGCGCGACAGGATTGCCGTACTACTGTGACGCTGTGGTCACTGGACGACGTCGGTGTGAAGGTCGGCGGAGAGTCGTATCGAGCATGTCCGTGAGTCATGACGGACATCGCGCGGATGTGCTCGGTGTGTATGCGTAGTCTGCGCGCGTGTAGACTGTGGACAAGCGTGCCGGTGGATGGTCATTGCGCATCTGGAAAACACCTAGTACCTACCTAGGTCTTGTAAGGGTCCCCTAGGCTTCTAGACCCCTAGGCACCCCCCCTTTCTAAGAACAGCTGCCTAGAATAGGATTCTCTCCATAGAATCTTTAGAGCCCGAGACGTTTAGAGCTCGAGAGCTCCTAGAGTCGGGCTCCACCTAATACGCCGGCATCTTTGATGGTTTGCGACGGCCGCCATCAGTTATCGTTCATCGGATTTTCATCGGACTTGTTTCGAGTTGCACAGAAAAAAATGAGAAACCAAATAATATTTAGTTCTAGGGCTACAGAATACATAGTAAAAACAACAAGACATAGTTCCCAGTCCACAAGCATCGGAACCGAGTGTCGTGGGGCATCAGAGAATATTGTGATCGTGAATGTGATTGATGAAAGTTGCCGAACATCGCCAGCGGACAGAAGATCACGGCGTTAAGTGGGGGGAAGAGCACAGGAGCGGCCATGAGAATTTTTTTGACCAACAACGAAACGAGCTTGTACAGTAGCATAAGACAATATGTACTTGGGAAACTCTTGATGCAAGACTTGATGCCTTGAGAATGAGGCCTCAGGCTTGAGGGGCGGGACTTGGCAAGAGCAGCACAGTTGAGGCAGACCTGAAGGCAAAGTCGACGGTAGTAGTGGGAAGAAGGGAAGAAGTGCGATGATATTTGATGGTTTCCGCTCTTTATGACTTGCACGGGTGCCGGTTGCGGTGCTTCCATGAACCGAGTTGATTGTGTCCGGGGCATTGATTCCAGGTAGAATGCGATAGAGAAGGGGTGAGTATCTAGAACAGGATGTCTATGGTAGAGATGCAACTCTCAGAAGTTCTAGGAAGATAAGCGAGATCTAGGAACATCTAGCGAGACACCGCCACTCTAACACGTGGGAGTATTTCTAGCAAAGAAAAACCGATTTGCAGATGCGTGTGCTTGGCAAAGACACGGTGGGAGGAGCATCGTTGGATGGGGTCGTACTCTTCATATATGATCTGAATCGTCGTCCGGATGGGTGACGGCGCGTGAGTGGACGGGGAGGGGAGCACGAGCCGAGTGCGGGTGAGGTGGCGGGAGATGAAGAGAGAAATGATGGGCACTGTGCCAAGCAGCAACACATCTTTACGACGGTTGGATTGCACCTTATTCCCACGCACCTTTTTGATGCGCGCAACACTTTCTTGGTGCGCGCTACATTGTTTCAACTATTCCGAAAGTATCCCCAGCCTTTCAAATCCAGAATTGAGTTATAGTTCAGCTCGGCTGTAGTGTTCTAAAGTTGGTTTCTAGCCGAATGGGAAAGGTCAATTCCCGCCTCATATCCGGCATGATAACAGCACAAATTAGTTAGAAAATATTAGACTTGTGGATGATAGCTAGAGGCTCTATGACTGCGGTTGCACTCGAAGTTCCCAGCGGCGAACGATTGAGCAACAAGGATGGGCTCGACGAAATATTATGCATCTTCAGTGGAGACTTCGGTTTGTAACTCGGCTGCTCGGCAACTCACGCCCTTGACTCCAGCTCTCATCAAGCTCTCATGATGAAGCATTGAAACTCTGGCTACAGGCCTCATTCACAACTTGGCCATTATAAAAGTTCAGTGGGATCTCTCGCAGAATATGCTCTGCATTCCGACTGGAGCAAACCTTGGACGCGAGTCGCATCTATACAGCGAGGTACAAGCTTGGTCCGCATAGAGTGTCTGTCTACGAGAGACTACTAGTCGCGCGACGTGCTGCGTAGGTCTTTTTTTTTTTTTTTTTTTTTTTTTTTTTTCATGTAACTTCGATCAGCAGGCGCGTTGATGTATCTGAGATGCTTCAATATTTCGACAGGCGAATCTCTCAGCTGCATGTCCGTCGACCCTTCAACACCTGCGGAGCTATGCGCCCGTATTACGTTTTTGGATTCAGCTCTGGCTACCACGCACTTCGACAACGTGCCCCCAACTTTTGTGACCGCTGTGCTTGCTGCTCCCGCAGTCACCACTCTGCCGTTCCAATGCAACCCATCGGATTGCAGGGCTCAGTGCGGCGTCGGGTGCGGCGGCGTGTGTGTCCAGAATGCCCAAACCAGCGCGGTGGTACACGCATTTCTGCCACTTCTCGCCTCGAACTGACACGGTTTCGTGCAGGAGTGCTTGTGTGATTGTTGATTCTACATACCGCTTGCCGTACGTTGCACAGCAGAACTCACTCACCCCTGTTGCCTAGTTGTGCATCCTAATCTATCCCGAAAGGCGTCCACATGCGCACGATAGAGACCCCAAGATCATCCAATCGTCCACGCGGTCCTTTTCAATATCCATGGCTGTATCACTCTTACTACGCCGTTCGAATATTCGGATTACTTTTGCTCGATTGAGCGGTCTTGAGACATTGTTGTGTCGATCGACCAGAAACATCTTCCTTTCCAATGCTCTGGCATAGTGGAATAGTCCGAACCTGAAACAGAGCCAACCAGCATTGTTTTCATTCCTTCCTCAGAATCAAGAGCCGAACGGCGAGAGTCGCCGCGTGATTGCCGGGACGGCATGGCTATGCATATAGCCCCAATTAGGTTAAACAACCAGCCTTAAAGATGCAAACCTCCACACCCTCAAGCCGTGTGCCCAATCAACGAGCCTCGGAAGCTGAGCCGCGACGTACAATGTTAGAAAACGGAGATCTAGGCAGAAACCAGCCCAAAGGTAGAAAAGTGTTGCGCGGGATTAATTGTGCAAAGCGACCGTCATACATCTTGGTCCTGACCGAGAAACTCCTAGAATTACCTACCATTCCGTTTTCGATTTCAGAAGCCCGCATGGCACTCACCAGAGTTCCATCCATGCTCCGAATTTCAGTGCGGCACCTATATCTCATGACTCCTACGTCCGCCTCAAATCCCGCACGCGAGCACCAGATGATGGCAATCATATTCACGATGGGACGTACATGGCTTTTGATTCGAACCACTTTTTCTTGTTCAACTTCAACTTTTTTGGTTTGAACCATTCTTTTTGGTTTGATCCATTTTTGATTCAAACCGTTTTTCTCCTCACATACAGTTGCAAATCGCGAAGCAAAACGTTCAGGTTCGACCCGCAATTACAAATGCAGCACTGCCTCAATTGTATGATTTCTTGTTATGGGTGGGACAGAGGGCATCCTAGCTTCCAACCAAACAAAACTTTCTGTGATTTGGTGCAGTGGTTGTGGAGAGCAACATTGATTTTTCCCGGAAGCCAAATGTGAGTAAATAATATAGAAGCGAAACAGTTCCAAAGAAGCTCGTGCATAGCAGCCATGGCACTTGACCATCCACGATAACGATATTCTTAATCTACGACCTCCAAACCCCCTCTCAGAATCTGGTTCACCCTGGGCCTGGCATGTGCACCTGCAATATTGATTGGCATGCCTGACAGTAACAAATGAAGGACATTGAAAGCCTTGGATAATGCAGACTCTACAGGAGGTGTTGAGCCAATTCCTGTTGTGCAATTGGACTTCATAGAATGTAGATTCATGTCCTGAAATCCAGGCTTTTTTATGTGGCCCTATGTGATGGACAATGCACCGTTTCGCTTCCGTGTTGCGTTTCGCTTCGCGGTTTGCGACTGTAGCTCCTAGACTACTAAGTAAATAATGCAGAAAGCCTTCATTCCTATTGACTAGACTAAGATATATCACACGCGGTTTGAACCAAATGGCTCGAACCATTTACATTCCAATGTTAACATTGGGAATGTAACGGTTCAAACTTAAACCCTGCGACTGCTGGTTGTCGAGAATCTCAGTGATTCAGCGCTGAAGGAGAAGCTTCCTTTCTCTAGCTTGAGGCTCGTTCTTTGATGAAACTCAAGCTAGAGTAAGCAGAGAAATAAATTGGAGCGAACCAAAGGCAAGCGGAGAAGGAACCGTCATCCGAGCACCGCCGATCGTAACTAGAACTTGAGCATCATCTGCTTTATCCCAGCACTAGCAGGAACCCGTGCTCCGCAACGTGTCGGGTACATACATTTGTCACAACTTCCATTTTGAATTGTCTTCATGTTAGTCGGCCGATTCGAAATACGATGAAATGAAGTAAGTAGATTATAAGTACTATGTATGGTGTGGAATAAAATGAAGTAGATGATAAGCACTGTATACGGTGTGCAATAGTAAGTAAAGGAGTCTTGGCGACATTGTGGAAGCACGAAGATTTTATGTGGCATGGATCAGCGCGGAGAAGAAGACGGAGCGCCCGACTGGTTTTTGTGACGCTTGACCCAGTTGGGGGTGCTGTCGAACGACGGCGTCGGGGTGAACTTCCTTTTGCCATTCGACGACGATGCAGCTAAAAGAACACGAGTTAACAACCATTTAAGAAAATGATGTCCACGCACCTGGAGTAGTCGGGCCTGCGGTGACATTGGTACCCAGGTAAACGACATTATCAACGTCAACGATAAAGCGCCGTGTGTGCGGAGAACCTGGGACCTCCCGTTTCTCTACTCCAACCAAGAATCCGGACGCCGATATAAATCTGTTAGAGAATGGCACCGGTTTCTTGTCTGGAGACCAACGGGGAGAGTTGATGATCCAGCACGACGCCGGAAACACCGTGGTGGGCCCACCCTTTGCAATCTGGGTATACTGCTCGCAATCGATGTCAAACTTGCCAGCAGCCTTGTTGCCGTTGAAAGGAAGGCCACAAAAATTGACATAGGCACGATAGTCGGTCTTGATTTTGGGCATACGTAACTTGGCTTCCGTTGGCTCTGGGTCTTCGCCATCCCAGGAGCTCTGGATGGAAGCAGAATCACCGCCCTCCCCGGTGTCCTCCTCTTCGTGAAGAGGCATGAGCTGAGAGAATAAATTACAGAACACCACTGGATTGAAAAATAACACACCCATTGAATGTCCCCGACAAAGTCGTAGTCGGCATGATCAATGTCTTCGCCGAGTGAATATCCTGCAGCTGACTGGCCAACCTGGCAGGGAATCAGCTTGGCATATGAGCTGTATCAATGCAACGCACCCATGCATGGACAACATAGAGGCCAACCTGACCGAAGTCAAGTTCACTGCCAGTATTGAAATAGCGGAGGCGACCACAGGTGCCGTTGACGACATTCTTGCCTTCCTCATCTTTTGTAACATTCAGATAGAATGAAGCATCAAACATCCAGGTCAACGATCTCCCGACTCGCTGGGGGTTGGTCAGGAAAGCAAGTCCCGTCATAGAAACACCAGAAGGCATGGTGGTAGAAGGGAAGTCGGAGGGTGAGAATTCTGGTTCCAGTTTACTTATACGCTGAGCGGGAGCGGGGGTGACATAGTAGCAGAATATGACGTAGAAGTAGAATATTCGAGAGTTTCCTTGAAATCCTGGGTTTCGTAGAAGTGATAGCCAGTCAATAGCCTGATCAGCTAAATGTTTGTACCAAAGACTGCTGAGGCCAGACTGAGCTGAGTATAAACAGCACAGAAAAGAAACTGAGAACTGAAAAAGTAGGTAGACATAGAGGATGTCGTCAACTGAAGACTCAGCCGAAAAGGTCAACTTGTGTGACACCGTGACAGTGTCCCCCGCTCGCCGCCATTTTGGGCCAAAATATTGCAATCCTTAACGTTACCCAGGTCGAGGGCTACTTATAGGAATTAGTGCAAAAATACTGCTGATACCTTGGTTGGAATAAGAATATTTGAAGTGGTGCATAGCAAGGGCGGAGTTGAACTTTGTGAGCATGCAAAAAAGCCGTCGCAACTCAACCCTACTGTCACAGCGGGTGACGATGTCACAGCTTCCCGCGAATCGAACGTTGAACGCAAGACACCAATGGGAACAAAATATCTAGTCAATTAAAACCTCTGGATATACTACATTTTTTGTTGTTGGTGTAAGTATGGTATCTGCAAGGAGAACTTTGATATGATGCTCGGAAGTGGCTCTTGACAACGCTACATAGAGCTGTCCATGCGAGAAGACCGGCACACGAAGGTCAAGACCAACAACTTTGACCGATTGACCTTGTGCCTTGTTGATGGTCAACCCAAAGGCAAGCCGGACAGGGAATTGACGCCGACTGAATCTGAAAGAAAAATCTGCTGTGTTTGTCGGGGTCAAAGTAATCCGAGGAATAAGAGCCGTCTCTCTGTCATGATCACCACCAATCAGCCTGACCTCTAAAACACGGTTCGACATTCGAAGTAAAATCATGCGAGTGCCATTGCAAAGACCACGGGCTGGTGCGAGGTTTCGGAGGAGGATCAGAGGGCATCCGACCTTGAGAGTAAGCTCCCCAGGTGGAAGTGAAGCATTGTTGACGGACCGAAGGAACTCGACTGGCAGTGGGGGCTCTCCATTCGGTTCACCATCAGCTCCAACCTCCTCGACCATCTTGTCAGCGCTGAAGTAAGCCTGCTCTTCGCCAGCCATCTTTGAAAGCACATCCCCATTAATCTCCGAGACGTCTGCATTGCGAGGTGCGAGAATCATACGATTCAAAAAGTAGTCTGGCGGTGGTGGTGGATTGCTGGATATGCCCGGATACACAAAGTCCATTAAGTCCTGTGGACCATCGACCTGCATTTGAGGGCGTAACTCGACACAGCCCTCACCATCGAGGTTACGGCCATGCCCAACATCCAACAGCCATGCAGCAAATTCCCTCTCGGACTGTCCTTCTGACTCGAGGCGCATGTTCCTCTTCAGGATCAGGAGCTCGACGTATTCCCAGATCATCGAACGCTGAATGGAAGCATTGACAATTTGCTCCCGAGATCCCTTGGGGACGACAGGGAGGATCTGCTGGAAGTCACCGCCAAAGACCACCGTGATTCCACCGAACGGATGGGGATCGTTGCACAGGTCACGCAAAGTGCGATCAACAGCCTCGATGGCCAACCGGTCCTGCATACCGACCTCATCCCAAAATATAAACTGTGTTTTACGAAGGAGGTCGGCTCGCTGGCTGTTCTTCGGAATGTTGCAGTACGAAGTGTCGGTGAGCCCATCGACAGGGATTTTGAATGTCGAGTGTGCTGTACGACCACCAGGCATCAACAGCGCTGCGATTCCGGAAGACACGCTGCAAAGGACAATGGTGCCTTCGCTCCGTGCTTGATGGCAGGCAGTCTTGTAGACAAATGTCTTCCCCGTCCCTCCCGGGCCATTGAGAAAGAAGATCTTGCCTTGTTTGTCGTGTACAGAGGCGATGATTTTCTCGAATGCATCTCGCTGCTCTTCATTCAGAAGAGCAATGTTGTGCTCTGCCCGTCTGCCCTCCTCCTCACGGTCGTAGTCCAGTTGTTCGGCAATCAGGGGGTTGTCGACGTGTGCGTCCCAGTTGATTTGGAATGTCAGCATGGATGGGAAGTCCTTGAGGCTTCGACCCTGCTCATTCAAGATCTTGTTGAGCAGAAATAGCCCATAGTCGTAGGCGTCGTCACTGGTGGGACGTCTCCCCATGATCTCCAAACGCCGGCAAAGATCATCGCATATATTCCCGCGGAATTCCTGCCACAAAACACCCGGGCGAGTGGGCTCACAAAAGAGCAACAGTGTCGCAAAGAGCTAACGTAGACGACTCCCTGTCTGCATCTCCCCAGCTTCCTGAAGACACTGCCGCCATTCACCATCATCCTCCAAAAGGCCACGGGCAATGCACACATTGAGAAAGGTATCATAGACGACCCCGTTATGTGTACGAAGGTCTTGGAATGACTTTGGGCCTTTGACGACAGTGAGCAAGGTGCGCAGATAGAATCTTTCGCCACCATTGGGGGGAACAAAGTACATTCGCCCGATGTGGAAGGAGTGGATGCCCCGCTCGTTACTTTTCCATTTCCCCCACCTACGCACGTACCTTACGATCGATCGGTCTCACGACCGATTATTTGTTTTGTACGTAAATATGGCCAATCATTACCTCCTTAGACCCGAACTACGAGCATCCCCGCGACCAGTGACTTGAGTACCCCAACGCGGGTACGTCGCCAGTGAACACCGAACACCCGAGAACGAGATTACATCACATATCGAACATTTCCGAGCAGCACCCGTACTTCACGCCCACACACACTTATCCCCTTTCTCACGCCATTTCTACTCTACGCTTCTACGACTTCTTGGGACCACCCGACCGCTTTTCTCGTTCACCCGTGCACCCTATTTCCGGACGACCGACCCACCTATTCTGTCTACCAACAGAGAACTCGTCACTGCGACACCGAGTGCAAAGCCCTGCTTGCGAATGGTCCATCGCTTCTCGTCCTTCCCATTCTGCCACGTAAAGTGCTGTGGGAATTCCTGGTATGTGTGTTTTCTCGCTTCAAGACCAAGTGCGCCGGTGTCTGCATTTGCCTCAAAAAATGCGGTCAGACACGTGCGTTCGCCGGCAGCACGTTGCAGGACCTCCTGCGGATCTTCATTTGGGTTGAAAGTGACCAAATGCTGGCCAGGAAGATGCACCTAGATTGTGTTTAGCAGATGGTACACAATAGAGCTTTCAAAGCAACATACCTGCAGACGCACAATGTTTGGAACCTGGTCATGCATGTCAAAATGAAAGATGCGCCAAGCCACCTCGGAGGCTGAGATGTACCGCCCTTCAATCCACCGCTTGATTTCATCCCTCCGATTGACCTCAATACCGGCTAAATCTCCGCCTTTGTGAATATACTTGAACGCATACTTGAACACTCCAAGGGAAACAGCACACTCGACGTTGATGTGGCAGTCGTACTTGGCTGAGAGATACGGATTGTAGGGAACAATCCAGGAATTGTCGACCATGTATCCACCGACATCATAAGAACGACCGTCATTCGGACGATAGTATTTTGGGTAGCCATCATCGTCCATGCTAGTGTGGTCCTGGAAGGGCTTCGGGAATCGCTTTGTGCATTTCCCGTTCTCCATGCACGGTGCCCTCGGATTTGCTGCACCGCATGGACCGTGGACCATGCAGGTCTTGATTGTGTGAAAAAGGAGCGGCTGAGTGTCAGGATCTGGCCATCGAGCCCAGATGGCCGAATCGATGTCTTCTGGGGTTAGAAGTTTCTCCCCGTTTTGCAGAAAGATGAGGAGATGGATATGAGGCAGTCCCCGCTTCTGAAATTCGATAGTGTAGACATATGCCACTGCCCGACCGAAGATCCTGTTCTTGTAGATGTCATCGATGAGAGCCTCCTTCTTCAGTTGAAATACCCGGGACACCAACTCTGGCCTATCGTGAGCAGCCTGCCCCGGAAGCAACTCGCGAGTGATCTCGATCCATTTTGGATTTGTTGTGCATGTCAGGAAAATGTCCACCTTGCGGTAATATCTCGCAATGGCCATCGAGTCTTGGAACCGCTGACCCATATGACACGGCCCACCAATGTAGCTCGAAGGGAGGACAGTACGTTGCCCAAGCTCGTTGAGATCAACATCATCGTCACCGGCATGAATGGCGTCTTCGAGACCACTGTATAGTGATGCCCGCAAAGTCCCCTGGTTCATGCGGAAGTACTGCAATCGATTCTGATCCTCAGACGCCCACATATCCACCAGATAGCGCTGGAATAAACGGGTCCCGCGCAAGATCATCGAGAACTCGTTTGCGCGAGCGTGTATCCTGTATGCGACATATCTTGTCTGCGTCAGACGCTTGGGATTATCCCGGCCCGGCTCGTTTTGCCTCAGGTCAGGATGCCATCCGTTCTCCCCGTGTGGAAACAGCAGAACATAATAAAGAGGCGTGTATGCAGGGTGGAGATTGCTGATTCGCAGAAGAGGGCCGTCGCCCTTCCGGAGAATGATATCCCTTGCTTGCATCTGCGACTGGTCTCCCGGGAGGATTACAGCGACTTCATCTGCTGTTGGGAGATTGCCGCGTCACCGGTGAGCACCCGGAGCCACCCGGAGCCTGACCTCAGCCTCTTCCGTATTTGGATGCTGACTGAGGACTTCATGAGCGTGCATAAAGATGTCGGCATACTGGTGGTTCTCGGAGATTACAGCTTGCAAGATGTCCATGGTATCACGGCGAAGGTTGCTGTTGTTTCGCATATGGTAGTCCAGTGCAGCGTGCGGCTCGTAGATATAGAGTTGTGCATATGACGGTGTATGGCCTGGAGTAGGAATGAGGGAGCCCGCCCTATGGAACAGTTCTCCCTGAATCTTGAATATCGGTGGTCCACCCCCGGGGTTCACCGACTGATCCTCCGTGACCCCAAGGGATGTAAACGACAGGGCAATATTATACTGCCACATGTTGTTCCGAAACTCTTTTGCTTGGGCACTGTCGTCAACAAAGAGCCGCTGCAGAGCGTCAGGTGGTGCATGCAGACACTGTATCTCGACTTTCCCATGATTACAGCACATCCCAAACTCTGGCGAGTCCTCGGGCAACTTCACAATCTTTTCCGCCATCCAGTGCAGCGTGTCGCAGTGCCTACACTTGATGTTCATGCGGCTGAGGTCATGCCGCTCATTGGGTTCAATATAAGGCTGCCGCGCTGCCCCCAGAGCTGAAAGGGTAATTAATTAGTCAATATTTAGCACACCTAAAGGGCCATCGTACCTGCTCGCTGTCTCGGTGGTTGTCGTCGGGGCAGCTGCGGGGCTGCTTGTTGTGTTGCATGAGGAGTAGGCAGATGTATCACAGCCCGAGCTTCCTGCTTGTTCCGACGGCGGGCCTGTTGGCCCAGTGCGTGCTGCGGGTTTGGAGGAGCTCTTGGACATCGAGGTACAGCACCTGGGTTTCCGGCAGCTCTTTCTGCAGCTTCACGTTCACGTTGGCGACGTTGTGCCAGAGCGCGAGCATTTGGAGCAGGTGTTTGCGTGTCCGGAGGTGTAGCTAGATTCAGTGGCCGCTGTAATAAATTCAATACCGGATAAACCAAGTGTATCCTGTGTATACTTACTGCATTCCGAGACCTTGAGGCACCTGCTGTCGGCGAAAGCGCACGATTTTCTGTTTGCCCGGGAATGCGTCGTCAACGATGACTGGGCATCTCCTGCAATGCAGCCTGACGTTCGCGCTCAGCATCCCTTAGCCTCGTACTCTCCTCCTCCAATGACAGCCCCATGTCCCGATATTGCAATGGTGAACACTGCGGAAGATTGCCCACGTTGTGTAAGGGACGTCGCAAGGGACTTCGTTGCAAACATTGCTGCCATGAGCTTGAATACGGAGAGCACATGGCGGTGTTGCGTGCATCTCGAACACTGGGTGTATGACAATGAGCAAGTGAGGACGAAGACGCCGTTGGTGGAGGAGTTAGCCTATGTTGCAAAAAAAAAAAAGTCAATGGCCCGTTCAGGAGATGCAGAGGCAACATACATGACCAAGAACAGCCCTAGAGCGTAGAGTAGAACCCAGACAGTCGTTGTGGTGTGTATAAGACACGTCGAGAACACGCGAGTGGCGCGGGGATAAGAGCAACTATGAAAAAACTTACCAGTCACACAGAAACTCGCAACAGTCCTCGCAGCAGTAAATGAGAGCAAGCAAAAAAAAATCTCATTAGTTCCAAACTATATTGTACAGGCTTACTCCCAGAACTACAATCAAGGGCTCTATCACTGTATCGCTGTATGGGTCGTTGGGTTGTCCAATGGGAAGTCCGTATTCAAGAGCGGATGTCATTGGATGCTTTGGCTGTACCGGGGGGTGCGAGACCGTAACGGTCAGCAGCGTCAATGCGAGGAACGGAGACGTTGTTGCGTGTCGGATGTCGTTGGCGGTAAGAGACACATTGCTGTATGGGTACGTCGGGTTGTCTAAAGGGAAGTCCGTGTTCCAGAGAGGATCCCATCGATGCCTTGGCTGTACCATGGGGGGTGCGAAACATTAACGGTCAGGCGTTGACGCATTTGCGCGTCAGATGTCGTTGGCATTGGCGGTAAGAGACGCAGACCACAGCCACCTGATTGAAATTTGTACGATAAACCTCATTGGCTGTCGACGTCTGCACGTGACAGCCTTCATTTGTATAAGTAGATTCCTATGAATCGTAATTAACCTCTCCTAACGTTCGCGGTCTCGAATGTCGAGATCACAGGTGACCCATAAATTATGATCTCAGCTGAACAAACAAATGGGGATTGAGAACACTCATCACATTCAGTACGAAAGGACAGGAACCAGAACAGAGTTTCTAGCATGTATGTACGGACTATGGTAAGACAAAATGAGCACGGCGCTCACGCTGATGGGTCCTACCCCAGGTTCACCGGGGACAGGAGGTGGGGTCCTGACGTTGCTGCTGTATTGGTGTCATTGAGAGCGCCCCCGAGGAAGGAGGGCAGTATCCCTGGGAGCATGCGGACAGCGTTTCCGTTGGTCACAAATTACGGACGGGCGACTCGCGCGCAAAGGAGGGGCGAGGGTATGGTGTCAGGCCCGTGCCCATGCTCGTCATCATAGATCCAGAGTGAGGACATTGGATTGCTGGAGGCGTGCATGCCGCGCTGTAGCGTGTGCAACACGCATATAGGCGGAAGGAGAGGGTGGGGAAGGGAGATTTGGGCTGTCGCATAAGATGGCGGAAGGACGGTGTGGATGCGCTATGCGCAAGTGCAGCGATAGTGATGACGTGGCACCACCTCGAGGCGACACCGGTGAAAAACAGCCATAGCATCGAGGCGGGGGCGGGTGCAAGTGAGGGAAGGACACAGGAGGGGTCCCCGGGAAGAACGACCACGCGAGAGAGCCTAGGACGAAGAACGACACTGTATTTGACAAATTGGCACCATGACACACAAGACGCGCGGATCGAAGGGGATGCCGCCGAGGCAGAAGTAGGACCGGAAGGAGTTGCATAGGATGTAATGGGAGAGGACTGCCAGTGAGGAGGGAGGATGGGTGGGGGAAGAGGAACGAGGGATTGATGGGCACGATGTAACCCTAACCATATTGATCCACGACGAGCTCAGAACAAGAGGAACGGAATAACTGAAAAGAAGAATGATGGGCAGAGGGTAGAAGATGGAGGGAGGCGCGAGACCATGATTGAATGGCTGGCAGACATGAGTATGGAGGGGAGCATAGGCGATGACGGAGGGCAGACTGAGGGGCCTAAAAGAGAAGAGAGATCGTTAGCATCATGAATTGAATTTAGACACCATTTCCTACCCTCCGGAATCAGAAAACTGTCGCCCGCCCTCGAATGCCTTGCGTGTTCCTTGGCCATCTTTTCATCTGGCTTCTCCTGCTCCGATTCGTTCACAATACTAGTGGGCAAAAATGAATGGTGCAGAAATTGGCATGACTGGTGGACTAGTGGGTTGCCAAAGAACTAGGACGAATGATTAGACGGCCATGTAGGAAGAGGAACGATCTAGATCTGGATCTGGCCACTGTGAGCATGGCACTCGCCCACTGAGCACTCAAGACTTCAAAATGGCGGCCAACGTGGGCATTTGCCGAATGAGGAACTGGTCAGAGAGATCATATCGCTGCGCTATGCCTAGGCATAGATTAGAGAAGTTGGAGAATTCAGTGCGACGGCAAAAAGCAAGACTGATGTTTAGCTGTAGCGTTCAAATCAAACACGATTCCGTCTTGCTCCAAACTTTCATGTCTTCATCCGTCACTGTCAGAGAATCTGCAAGTCTGGTCCATCTGAACTCAATTTTAGAATTCTCTGTGTACTGTAGAATTTCATTCAATTCGGCGGTCACGTGTCACGCACCCCCTGTGCCGCGATGAATTTTGGACTCGGTCGCGGGTCACGGCGCCCAGTGCCGAATGCAAAATGCGTGATATTGGGGCCAAATTTCCCTTGGAGGTGCAAAAAAAGGCAGAATTTTCGTTGAATGCCGAATTTTTGGAGGCGTCACGCCAAACTTCGTTGGTTGCCGAAGTGCCGAATCGGTATTTTGGGTCACGGGTCACAACCATATTTGCATGTTGCTAGCGTTTTTCAGTCACTGTCGCGGTGCAAGATTTCTCAAATCGTCAATTTTCGCAAAGATTGTTGCAAAGCTCAGGCTCCTAGAGTCCAGATCAAATGTGCCGTCCCCGTAAATCTCTTACATTTTGGTCCCACAGGACATTATAATCACTTTTTTCTGAAGAATCTTACTGCTACCGACCCGGGGACTCTTGAGGGTGCTAGATCTTATGCTAGAGAACAAGCTCGACGTCGATCTTACGCTGGTACGTGGTCCGATGAAATATGAGATCGGCCACCTCGGTATTGGCCTCCCGAGTGCAGTTCGCAGTGAGAGTTGATGCTGCCTTGTATATTCCATGGCTACTAGTAGATTTGCGCCTGGAACACAAACGCGCCGGATAGCCCAGCGGAAGTTAGTTACAGCAAAATCTTTACCCCTTTGCATTCAGTAACATGGGACCAGGCAGGCAAAGACCTCCACCCTGAATGGCGTTTTACTTATCTCGTCCCTGTTTTCATTTTCCAGAGAGATCCGCTAGCACCGAATCAACCGCAGCGATGCAAGAATCGAGCCCGGCAGCCCGAGAGTGAGATAGCATAGCACGGCTGGAGGGGAGTGGGAGCGGGGAGGCGATCACTGTAGCGCAAACAAGAAGAGAGCGTTCGCTGTATGAACGCCGAAGTCTGCGAAACAGTAAACCATTGTTTGAGCATGTAAGTCAGAGAAAGTTGGCAGGCGCCGGAAGAGACGCGTAGCGAACCGTGGATTGCATCGGAATAGCGGCATAGAAATATGAGTATCCTTCGAAATGATATAGCGAGGACGTTAAATACGGTGCAAAAAATAAATATGGGAGCAGAAGGCTAAAGCTTCAAACCACGGCCGGAATACCGGGCCTTCAAAGCAGCGATCCAAGACTGAAGAGAAGTACGGGACGACCTGGATTTCCTGGCCCGTGGCCGCGGGCCGAGTAAACCCTGTTCGCGGAGATGAAGCTGAAGGAGAATGTCCTGAATCGAGCTGAGGAGGACTGGAAGGTGGGTCAGCCCTATTCTACTCCAGAGGATGCATTGGAAATGGCGGAAGTCATTGCGTGCGGAGCGCGAGACGACTGGCGGCCACACGGATAGAAGCACTCACATTTGACATGCTGACTATCCATCGTGCTCGCATAATGTGCGCGTATTTGCTTCGTCGCAACGCTTTGATTTAGGGACACGAATCGGTGCAGGAAGTAGTCGCATACGGCGTCGAAGTTGTCGCCGCCCGTGTAGTCGGGAAAATAATCCGCCTGATGGAGAAATATATTAGCGTGTGCAGTGTGCAGGAACAGAAAACTTCGGAGTCGTTGGCAGCTGCCAGCGGGACAGGCGATCGATGCCCACGTACCGCGATCGCGGCAGAGAAAAATAAATAGAGCGAAGGTGGAAAGAACTGAAAGCATAAAAGTAGAACTCACTAATGGGCTCCGCTGGAGTTTATCCATCAACCCATCGATATTCAGAAACAGTATCATGTTCGTCTCGACGAACCACCGCGAGTTGCAGATCGAGTCGAATAGTGTTAAAGCTTCTTGTATGCAGTTCTAGATTTAAGTCCTTAGTCAGTCCACCCCAAATTTGCGCGCAGCTGTGCAGCATCGCGAAAATTAATGACACATAATTACTTACCACACTTTCGTCCTCATACAGCATCTGGTCGTACTGGGTCAAATCGGCACAGAACAGAATCGCATTGACGTTTTCGAAGCAGTGGATCCATTTTCTGCGACCCGAGCGTTGGCCACGGGGGTGGAAGATCTTATATGTGAGTTCGCCGACCTGTAGGTGATCTTGGAATGAGACTGGTTGCAGCGAGCGAGGTTACAGAAGGGAGCCGCAAAGTAGTTGCAGGCGAACGGCACAGAAGACTTCAAATGTAAACGCACCTGAAAACTCGTCTCTGCAACACCCTCCGCCTTAACTCTACAAACGCAAGATATCTTGGTCGCTGGGAACATAGTCGACTGCCCCAATACGGTCGACGGAGTTGAAATAATACACAGCGCTCTCGGAGAGCCCGAACTCGTTGCCGCGACTGACGGCTCCTTTAACGCCGGGGTCTACATGGGACGAGTTTCGATTCACAGTCATCAAAAATATGGCAGAAAAAGAGACGTACCGCGCCAAAGCCCGTGAATGGCGTTGGCGACGTCGCGTGGGAGTACGTCCGCCTTATCCAGTTCGGGACGGGAAAGGATGGTGGCCCTGTGTGCCTCATTTATGGGAAAAAGCGAGATGTCGAGCGCCGGCATCGCCCCGAGAATGGCGCTGCATAACAGTAGATATAGACGCGGTATCAAATAGCAGTCGTATGGTGACGCACCGCATATCTTGAGCGATATTGGAGAAGATGGCTTCTTTGTAGGTACTTCGCTCCCTGTCGGTCAATCCCGGGGGGTGAAGGAGCCTCAGCTGCCTCCAGACCGACCATTCCGCCTCTCCCGCACCAACAAGCAATAAGTTGATTTCCTTCTTGGCTCTCAGAAAGTCCAGGTAGATTCGCTTATCGATCTCGTCGTTCCCTGGAATAATAATCAAAATTCTTGGCTTGAGAATGGGGCGAGAAACTTACAGACTATTGCGTTCAGCAGATTCTTCGTGGCTCGAGAGCTCATGATGGATGGGTTTCTGGTAGGTACGCGTCGTTCGGGAGGGATGAAGGCACCCTTCAAAGGCCGTGAACCAACCGTGGACGGCAACGACGAGTGGACTCAGTCGAGGCTGAGTGGTGAGGGCTTGTCGGAGCGAGGCAATGCACACAAGGCTATGCAAGGGAGATCATCGTAGCTTCTGACAGGGAGTTGACCGTAGCTTCTGACTCGGAGTTGACAGCGCGGCCTGCGGACCGTCGTTTGCCGGCTCTCGGCAGTCTCGCGTCTCGAATATTCAAGCATGGACAAGCAGCTCGAAGTTTTGTTCTCCCCCAGCCAACGACCCAAAATAAAAAATTGAATTGGAATTGTGATATAATACGTGTGACATTCCGGGTTCAACTTTGGATTTTTGAAAATATAATAAATTCGCGAATATTGAACAGAACATAGTCTCTCGTAGACAACCGCCACAGTAGAAAGCTCGCGCCTTGCATTTTATAAGCGGGACATGCGAGGCACGAGCATTGTTGTTGTAGTATTTGGCTATGGAAGAATAAGTGAGAGGTAGGTTTCATAAAATCGCGCCGCACGGCGAGCAGCTTCGGACTTCGCCAAATAGTCGCTTTGACCAAAAACGGGGTTTCTTGGACACCGGCCCCACTCTTGAGAGAACAAGTATGCAAATTCATGGCGGGAGGTCCGATCCCCTCGAGTTCATTTGTCGTTCGCTGCCGCTTTTTTCTCCTTGGATGTGCAACTCATATTCAATTCGGATAAAAATTTTGGACTTTGGAAAATGGGTACGTATGTAGCGCTTAAACCAACCTCGAGAAGTCGCATCAGCCAGTTCCCAGGGAATCGAACCTCGTCTTCTGTTGGCCTTTGAGTCATTTACCCTCGCCAGAATGGCTCGGCGGGTGCAACCGTGGACCACGGGTATATAGCGTAACTTATAAATGACGACGCAAAAAAATTTCATTGCAAGGCGAAATCAGGGGTAGGTAGGTAGGTCACTGCGTTCCGAGGCCCCGTCGGCAGCCTGTGCTGACATCGGCTGACGCAGAGCCGACGGGGGATCAGCGCTGCTTGCCGACCCAGGTCGGCCGAATTGGGCCTGACATCGGCTGACGCAGGACCGACGTCCGTCGACCAGGGTTCTGGAACGGAATCATTACGTCAAGCTGTCAGCTCCAATGGGTCCAAGAGACTTATAGTTACCGTTGGGAGGACAAAAAATGAGTTTTTCCAAGACCCATGGACGTTGGCAGGGGTTAGCATGGCCGGCCAACCT
The DNA here is from genome assembly GCA_029378375.1 of Mycena olivaceomarginata. Lineage (NCBI taxonomy): Eukaryota > Fungi > Basidiomycota > Agaricomycetes > Agaricales > Mycenaceae > Mycena > Mycena olivaceomarginata. Next base: position 40,616 of record JARKIC010000759.1, on the reverse strand, counting down.
GGGTGTCGGCCGAATTGGGCTGACGGAGGTCGGCATCAATTAGGCCGACAACCCCGCGGAACGCAGTGATTACACGGATAACGAACGCCAAATCAACGGTGTGTTGGCCGGACTTCTCCCTACTTCTCCAGACTTCTCCTCGCGTTGTATTGATGAAATTTCATCTTCAAGCTCTCGATTACTACATCCCAGAAACCGCTGGGGACAAAAATGTGGAAGCCGCACGGAAGGTGATTGATTGCATGCTGGGTATGTACGTGCTTTTGAGTGACCCCGTCCATATTATCTGGATCAGTGCCTCGCCGTTTATCTATGGACGTTGACCGGCGTGGAACCCTGATATATGTATTGGCACCGAGTGAGAGACCGTTTTTAAATGACAGCTCTATTAACGATTAACCCGCTCCTTACTGGATATCACCCGGATCTGTCGCAAGTGACGTATGTGTTAAGTAATTTCTCTCACCACAGCCGAGCACAGCCAGCACAGGTATATCAAGCCATACATTGTAATGTGCCATCCCAACACATTGCAATGTGCCATCCTAACAGCTGTCCCGGGCGTTTCTGTGCGGAACTGAGCTTAGATAGCGGACGCTTGCCAGTTGTCTGACGATGGCAGCCAGGGTAAACTTGTTGCCGACGTCGATTAGCAACGATTGGGTGGCTCGCGAGCCGTGCGACCATCTACTTGACACGACCATCCGCCCTCGACAGAGGCAGTCATGGAGTGGCGACATCCACGAGTATAACACCCCGCGCGACCGATATGAAGCGTCCTGACTCCTGTCCGCTCCGCCCCCACATCGCCTCACCCCCCTATGCCTCCGCTCAAGGCGAGGAGTCTGCACTATCCACTGTTCGGCGCTGGAGATACTCATCCATGCCGATGATCGACTGATTGGTGTTTCTGCAATCCAAGTTGTGAAGGTATGTTGGGTTACGGTAGAGATCCTAGCTTTCTGGTGATGTATGGAAACTTGAAAGCCTCTCAGTTTTTCCTTTCTGTTTGTGACCCGTTGCTTGCCGGCCTCTTACCAGCATTCACTGAAACCGCCGAGCACATCCAAGGATGACGTGATGAAAACAGTGCTGGCTAACAGTCTGTATGGTGACTGGCAAGTGGCGGGCATCAAATGGCTGTCTGTTTTATGTTTGGCCTGCAGTCAGTCCTGACTCCGGCCCTCCACAGTCACTCTAAAAATCCAAGCTAAATTGCATACTATTTCCTACCGGGCAACCGGCCAGACGAGCCAACCGGCCACTTGCTTGATATAAGAGCCCTGACAGTAATTTCTGGAAAGTTCGGTCGGTGGGATGATACTGGACCTAAGACAATGCTCTGTATTGAATTCGGATGGAATTGGGCGCGGCGATCAAAAGCTACGGCAGATCTTCGATCAAGATGATGGGGAATCGATGCCGTTCCTTATCTCCGAACCGCTTTCGCGCTCATGTCTCCCCGGTTTCTCCACGAAATCTTCACCGATTTACAAGTTTCGGGGCCCGTTTCCTTCGCTTTGGTCGGGCCAATGACCTGGTATTATTTTCCTTGCCAAAATCCATCAATCTGGCTCTCTGGAAGCCGTAAGAAGACCTCACCCGCGATTTGGAGTAGCTCGATCCCGCCCCCTCAATAGCGGACAACTCGCATCGACGGCGGATCTGGAATTTGGGTAGCGTGTTCAGGAGACACCATTCTGTATGCCCCCAGGTTTGTGGATTTTTAGGTGTTTCTTATCTTGCTCATGGCGACCTATTACTTAGATTCAACAAATTCCAGTTGCAGAGGGAGATGTATTTTTCTGGAAGGCCTGTGGGCATCTGGCACCGGATTTGGTACTTGGTTATGGTCAAATGCTTCTTATATATGCACCAACAGTTGAATTTGCGACATATCTGCGGTCTGCGCCTCGGAGGCCACCCGATTCTTTCGACGCCCCCAATTCCTGCCATTTTCCCGGCTGGAAAGTTTAATACCCATTGTGGTAGTGGGTACGGAGGGTTGTTTGGTTGTGTTTGGCATTGGCATTGTACATAGATCACGGGCACTGTAGCTAGAACGGTTCTGTATCGATTCATCACCATCTCATTGTCTTACCTCGTTTCGAGCCGACCGCAGGAAGCCACCACATTGTGGTGATTGGAGTGGCATCCGAAACCACGCAGCAGCAGCGACAGCAGAAGCAGAAACCGAGTGGCAGAGCCCCAGGAGCAGCGCGACAGCGAGACAAAGAAAAGTAGAGCTGGCGAAGAAGAACAGGAGCGAACAGCAAAGAGACCAGAGAGGTAGATATATGAGCCCAACCGATACTCTGGAAGCCACATCAGAGGAACCATCCCCGATAACAACCCCATCGAGCCTGTCAGCTTCCAGCAGCAACCGAAGCAGCCAGTTATTCGAGGACATCTGAGACCTCAACACACCGCCGACATTGCCGTTCGTCCCCACAGTGCAGAAAACGCCCACGCCACCACCCTCGCAGCAGCAGCAGAAAAGAAAGATGGTAAACACAGAAATTGTCCCGATGGTTTCAGGGGACCCAGAAACAGCCGCAGACCCCAACACGGTAACCCCCAGCACCTTCATAAAGAAGTTTAGGTCCCACATGCGCGACCTAGCAGTTGCGAGGTGGGCCGCATTGACGCGCTCCTGGACTACTTGGTGGAGGACTCGCCCGCAGAGAAATGGTACAAGGATCTCAAGGCGAGCGCGAACGCGCCAGCGACGTGGGCCGCGTGGCAGGCAGTGTTTGCAATGAGGTTCCCGGGACCGCAGAAAGCCGAGAGAACAACGCAGGAGTGGGAGAGGGAGCTGATGGAATGAAGCTCAAGGTCGAGGAGCTCGACACCACGGTCCAGGTGGGCGGTGGCCTCCGTATTCGCGCATGTGAACTTCGCCAGCAAACTACTCGAGACAGTGAAGCTCGCGGAGATTGATACCACCATGAGCGGCATCTGGCAATTGCGCGACGCGTTACCGGAAGTACTGCGCGAAAAGGTCCCGCTGACCCAGGCCAATTGGACCACCTACATGGATGCCATCAAGGCAGTCGACCGCGTCTACATCCGCGAGGGCATAGTGAAGGCGAAGAAGGCGCAGGAGATGGAGAGAGTGGTGCGCGACCTAGCCGCACGCAACAAAGGCCGCCAGGTACGCAACGAGCCCACTACCCTGATCAGCAAGATGTCGGTGGCAGATGCAGCAGGCAGCGCTGAACACGCCGAAAGTACCTGTGAACCTGCTGGGGGCTAATCCATTCGGCCAAGGAGGGGGGAGTGGCAACCTGTTCGGCCAAGGGTCAGCAATGGAGTTGAGCGAAGAGGGACTGGCGAAACTCTGGACGATAGTGGAGAAACTTGGACGGAGCCTCCTGCGCAATGACGGCCCAGGCCGCACGGAGTGCCAAAGACGTGTCACGGTGTGGGAGAACATGTACACCGGCTCCAGGCCGCGCCTCGAGACAACGGGGCATGCTCGCGCTGGGATCCGGTGAATGCTTTTCGTGCGGGAAGATCACCACCCCGAAGCACCGAAGCAGCGAGTGCCCCAGGCCCCAAGGTTCCATGGAAGGAGTCCACCTTCAGAAGCATAGTCAACAAATATTTGCGGGCAAGCACTGGTCCCGGTTAACGTGGTAGCGGACTGGATGGACTTTGGAGACGCGGAGGAAGGGGATTTTGGGGAGGGGTCGTCCGACTAGAGGCTCAGCAGTCGACCCGGGAATCAGGGCCAGTAGATGGCCCCGGTTACCCACTTGTACAAAGCGCGAATGTTTTCTTGGAATCCGAAATGAAAATTGTCGACTTGTATGAGGTGGGAACTGGGCAGAAGGGGAAGTGTGAATCATTCATACACTGGGTGAGCATGCACGGACCTCAGGGAGAGCAGGTGCGGGTGAGGGGGTTGTTCAATGGCGGGGCAATGGCAAACACAATGGACAAAAGAGTATGGGAAAAAAACCGCGAGCGTTTGGGGGGTGGAGGGAAACCGTGGAAGAAACTGAGAATGGCAAGCAGGCAGGTGATGCAGTCAGAGGCTATGTGGGAGGGGACAGTAGAGGTGGAGGGCGTACAGGCTCACAGAGTGTTTGAGGGTCTTCGACAGCGGCGGAGGATGGGAATTTCTCTTCGGGAAACCACTGCAAACAGTGTTCGCGGCCGTGCACGACTACAAGCGGGATACGGTAGACATCAAAGCTGCGGGGAAACGGGCGACACTGACGAACCAGTGCAGGGACCCATGGTGGAAAAAATTCAAGCCGCCGAGCGTAAACGACACGCGCGTGGCCTTCACGGGGGCAGTCTCGTTCGCGAATGCCCCCGCGAGGCGAGTACATTCCACTAAAACAAAAGGCTGTGAGAACTTTGACAAGCAATGCATTTTAGAAACCATACAGGAGGACAGCAAGGGCGAGGTGAGGGGGGAGGCAGAGGACGAGAAGGGGAGGAGACCGCCACAACGAAGACAAGCAACAGTGGAGGAGGTGGAAGACAAGGACGACGCACCATCACCGCTCAGAACGGAGGTACATGTACGGCCAGAGGACGCCTGGCCGCACACGCGCACAAACTCAAGGGGGGCTCGCGCGACCCCCTCGAGGGGAGTACTCGAACATCCGCTGCCGGCGCTAGAGGGCACAGCTGACCAGCATCATCCAGAAGCGAACGAGGAAGGAGAAGGGGAGGGGCTAGGCACGTGGTGGGCAGAGGTGGAGAGCCAGGGGGTGAATGGGAAGAGGCTTGCAAAATGAGCACGCGCGGAAACTCAGTGGGGGTCAGTGCAACCCCTGCGAGGGGAGTACAAAACTGTTACCGCCAAGAAAAGCCGTCAGCTGACAGTCCGAACACGGAAAAATCCAATGCAGATCCGAGTAAACGGAGAACAACGGAGGGAGGCGATGGAAGTAAAGAAGTTGGTGAATCGCGGGAGGATGGAACCGTCCCACGAACGCGCGCGATCTCAGTGGGGGCCAGCGCGACCCCCGCCAGGGGAGTACCACCCGAACTGGTTCTTCTTGCTGAGAACACCACTGACACACGCACCAACGCAGCCGAGCAGGACAACCTGTACGACACGGATGCCTACACAACGTACCCCGTGGAGACAATATTTACAAAAGTGTCAGACCTGTTCAACCCGAAACGCGTTGAACAGATTGTGGAGGCCATAACTATTGGTCCCGACCTCACAGAAACGCAACGGCAGGAGGTGCGAGATTTGGTCGCCAAATACGCGGATGTGTTCGCGCTAGTGGTTAGCGAAGTCTTCCCAGTTGCCGGCGCGGTGTATGCTCCGAAAATACCACCCGAGAAAATGTTCAGCACGAAGGTACAGCAGCGACCGCTATCAAGGCCACAGGCGGAATATCTGCACGAACAAGTAAACATACTCGAGCGCGCGGGGGTGATACAACCGATTCACCCTCAATCAAGCTAGCTGAGAAGGAACACGATGGGGACGGACTAACGCACGAAGAACTGAAGCACACGCTCAACGACGAGTGTGTGCAGGCGGGACTCCCACCAGTTTACGGCCTACCGCCGAGGAGCGCAAGCGAACCGGTACCCGAGCCAGCTAAAGCACAAAAGTGGCGGATTTGCCAAAACTTTCATGAGCTGAACGAGTTGCTGAAGGTGGTTCCATTCCCGCAGGGCGACATCCGGGATAAACAGCGTAGGCTATCCGGCCACCGGTACATATCAATCTTCGACTTCGCATCGGGGTTCTTCACACTCCACGTCGACGAGGCGATCCAGCCCTACATCGTGATGTTTGTACCAGGCAAGGGCTACTACGCTTACCTGCGAATGCCATTTGGGCTCACGGATGCACCAACCGAATTCGGCCACATGTGCGCAACACGATTACACAATCTTATCGTTAAGGAGATAATGGAGCTCTTCGTGGATGACAGGGGTACTGCGGCCAACGAATTCGGTGAGATGATGCGGAAGCTCAGAATAATATTCACCAGATTCCGCGAGGAGGGCATGTCGTTGTCAGCCCCCAAGACCAAGCTCTTTATGACCGAGGCGGTCTTCGCAGGCGCCACCGTGGGACCTAAAGGTGTCGCCCCCCGACGAATCGAAACTCACGGCGATAGTGAATTGGAAGCAGCCGCCACATGCCTTGAACCTGCACGCGTTCCTCGGTCTAACATCGTACTTCTGGGACTTGGTCGAAAATTATGCACACCGCGAACAGCCATTGAGAGACTTGAGAGTATTCACACGTATTAAGTGAATATAATCACTGACATTTCTGGCATAATTTCACCTGATACGGGGACTTCACAACGCAAAATATAATCACCTGGAAATGCAGGATGAATGAGTGAGTTATAATGTTTTGGAAGGTGAAATACCCGACATTTACCGCCGCAAATTGCCTAAAAGGTGTCTGTGCAAGATTTGGGATATTCGCGCAGAGATCAGCGAGTCTTAAACGGGAAATGATGCGCCGTGTCAGGCCGACGGACGGGTCGGGACATGTAAAATTCGTCCAACATATGCATCAAAAAGGAGATTCGAGGCTATTAGCGTAGCATACAGCAAGGCGTAGCAGAAAAAAGTATGAGGACATGGAGGGGGAAAAGTAACAACACATTTCCTTTTTTTTTAAATGTCGCTTCCCGAAATCGAACCTGCAGTGAGGCCAACTAACAGGGCGTACACAACCACTACGCCAACAGAGCATTCCAAGTCAAGAAACGCCGCAGACTTACCTTGGCGTCGGGGTCATTATCCCACGTGATCTGCACGGCGTGGGGGTCCTTGTGCTCAAGTCTGATTAGACGGACATGTAGGAAGAGAAACGATCTAGATCTGGATCTGGCCAGTGGCCACTGTGAGTACACTCGCCCACTCAAGGCTACAAAATGGCGGCCAACGCGGGAATTTGGCGAACTAGGAACTGGTCAGAGAGATCGTATCGCCGCGCTATGCCTAGGCATAGATTAGAGAAGTTGGAGAATTCAGTGTGGTGACAAGCAAGACTGATGTTTGGCTGTAGCGTTCAAATCAAACACGATTCCGTCTTGCTCCAAACTTTCATGTCTTCATCCGTCGCCGTCAGAGAATCTGCAAGTCTGGTCCACCTGAACTCAATTTTGAAATTCTCTTAACTGCCTTCCTGCCCGCTGTGGGCCTTGTTCCAGGCCCGCTCCCTAATCAACTCCACGCAGCAGTTCTTCTATAATCCATCTTGAGATATCTGACGCCTTGACCGGCAACCTGGAACTTTGGTCCGGGTTGACGTGCCTCCCCACATCTGGCCCATCTCTCGTTTAACGACGACTGTTATGTGTGGATTTTCCAAGCTCTGCTACCGACCCGGGGACTCTTGAGGGTGCTAGCTCTTATGCTAGAGAACAAGCTCGACGTCGATCTTACGCTGCCCCTGATGCGGCTTTCCGAAATTGGCCTAAGAACGGCGATTTATAATTATGGTCATTGGCTACTTCCACCATAACTAAATCGAGGGCGCCACAACGGGCCAGGTCCAAAGCCGAAATTTTCATTACAAGGCGGAAATCAGGGGTAGGTAGGTAGGTCGCATTACATGACACAGTCCGAATAACGAGCACCAGATCAACGGTATGTTGCCCGGACTTCTCCTCGCGCTGTATTGATGAAATTTCATCATCAAGCTCTCGATTACTACATCCCAGAAACCGACGGGGACAACAATGTGGAAGCCGCATCGAAGATGATTGCATGCCGGGTATGTACGTGCTTTGAACCCCGTCCATATCATGTTTACACCCTTATCTGGACCAGTGCCTCGCCGCTTATCTATGAACGTTGATCGGCGTGGAGCCCTAATATATCTATTGACACCGAGTGGGAGTGCACTGTTTTTAAACAGCTTTATTAACGATTACCCCGCTCCTTACTGGATATCACCCGGATCTGTCGCAAGTGACGTGCGTGTTAATTTCTCTCACTATCACAGCCGAACACAGCCAGCACAGGTATATCAAGCCATACATTGCAATGTGCCATCCCAACACATTGCAATGTGCCATCCTAACAGCTGTCCCGGGCGTTTCTGTGCGGAACTGAGCTCAAACAGCGGACGCTTGCCAGTTGTCTGACGATGGCAGCCAGGGTAAACTTGTTGCCGACGTCGATTTAGCAACGATTGGGTGGCTCGCGAGCCGTGCGACCATCTACTTGACACGACCATCCGCCCTCGACAGAGGCAATCATGGAGTGGCGACGTCTACGAGTATAACACCTCGCGCGACCGATATGAAGCGTCCTGACTCCTGTCCGCTCCGCCCCCACGTCGCCCCCACTTCTCTATGCCTCCAGTCAAGGCGAGGAGTCTGCGCTATCCACTGTTCGGCGCTGGAGATACTCATCCATGCCGATGCTCGACTGATTGGTGCTTCTGCAATCCAAGTTGTGAAGGTACGTTATCCGTTCGAACTGTCACTCGATCCACTCAGTTAATGCTCCAGCGCGCGGTTTTGGAATAGCTTTTGCTCTGCAGTGGCTCAGATCCACAATCTTGCCAACAATCTTAGGATCGTCCCTCAGCACGGGCGGTCTGTCGACCGGAGGGGACGTCGTGTGAGTCCAATTCATTCTCCAATCATCAACGGGACAGACTCACAGCCGCAGTTTCCTGGATCCGGGTTCGTTCCGCTTGGTCTCCGGGGAATGAATCCTGACCAACCAAATTCAGAGAAGAGTTCATATACTCGTATATTGCGGTGAGTCACTTCCTGGTATTACTTTTCTCCCTTCTGTCGATCCTGATAGTCTCCCAGGGCACGGTTTCCGGGGCCGGTTTCCTTTGTGTATGTAATGTTTTAGTGTGATGCTATCGCGGGACATTGATTTCTCTACAGCTTTTCTCATACGTGGTCCTTGTTCGGGCGGTGTACGGAGACTCCCCGTATATATGCCTGCGCCACTGATGAGGAAAGAAGTCTTAAACAGACGTGTCGACCAGAGATTCTGGAAGGTCGCGCCCGTGATGTAATAGAGCTCTCCTCGCACTTGTTATGAGTCTCACCGCGCAATACAGGTCGGTGCCATCGCGATATTCTGCCCGTGAGCGCCGAGGGCCGTGTCTCCTTTATATCTGGACTGACGGACATACCAGGAAGTCTCCAACTTTCTTCTGCCCACCATCCACGACACCCTCCATCCCGGCCACCACGTCTCCAATATCTGACATAGACGTCTCGGCCTGGGCTTTCGAGGGCACGTCACCTCCGCAGCGTCGTGTTCTCCAACCCAGGGAAAGCAAAACCAGTAAACTCTTAGGGGCCGAACTCGGAGGGACCATCGGCGGGGCAGCGTTCCTGCTGCTTCTAGTCATTGCGTTTATCTGCATCCGGCGACGGCGTGCGCGCGATTTCGAGACCCGCCTTCCACAGCGCCAGGAGCCCTTCATCGTCAACCCCACCTGGGTCCTCGCGAGCCCCACCACGCCGGAGGGCCACCAATCCCACCTCAGCCTCCCCGACCGCGCGCGCCCGCGCACGATCCCCGTCGCGCACCAGATGAGCATGCCCGACCTCTCGGCGACGCAGTACCGCGCCCGGGTCCTGCGGCCGCGCGCGAGCACCGTGGGCACCGTCCTTGTGCGGACACAGACGAGCGGCTCCCAGGACCCAGGGAGCCCGTCATGGTCGGAGTCGAGCGTGTGGCGTCCGCGGATCGATATTCTGGGTGCGCGCCAGCAGCGCCCGGAAGGCCAAGGACCGAGTCACCCGCGGACGTTTTGGGCGGAGCCGTGAATGCAATGAGGGTGGGCAGTGTAATTCATTTCTGTGGCGTGGGTTCCGTCGCTTTCTGATACAGGCAGTATGATAGATGCCGTGTATTTTTGAACTGTATGTACTTCATTAGTATACGTGGCCTTGGGCTTGTATTTGTATCCAACCACTTCATCATTTGTGCGCAGTCTTTCAGACTCTTTCTGCGTCGATGAAGACAACGCGGTGTCCGCTCAATTGCGGTTACGGCTCAACTTATTCGTTCCTTGAATCAAAGCCGTGTCAGTCCGAGTCCAGGTCAGGTTCTGTTTAATTCAGGGTATACACCCTGACCACGGGAAGTAGTATTAATCAACAAACTTTGAAAGGCCAAAGACAAAAATGACGATCGTTCTCTTGCAGTTCTAAGGTTCAATATAACGAGGTACGAGTTCAGTATTATTGAAGTCTGGCTGCGAGAGACTAGTTCTAAGGTAGGCGGCATGGGCGATCTGCTCATACTATCACCTCCATTTGGACATTTTGGATCAAAATCTTAATGGCCCTTTTTTGCGGCCCAAGTCAAGAAATCGGGTCCCAGAGAATTTGGTTCAACATTTCCTTGACCATATTTTTTGATTTGGCCCGAATCAAGGCGCCATTAGGGATAGAGTGACCCCAAAATGCACTTGATGGCGGCGTCCAAGTCATGTGACGTGCGCGGATCGTTCACGCGCCTACCTCGGCCAATTCGTGAGAACAAAAAATGAGTTTTATAGGTCCATCTATGTCTCTTCGCCATAAGTACGACATTAGATGTAACCAACATTGTTTTCTTCAAGCGTGATACTAAAGATACAGCTACAGCAGAGAACATCATCGAAACAAGACATGCCGCCGCTTCGCTCCGGCAACTCGCACAATGAATGGAAATAAAATCAGATGAATTGCGCGCTACTGAATCGGTTACCTGACCCCCAAAGCATACAGTTCACTGCCACAGAAAGGATTGAGGTTGACTAGTCCCCCAGAACGCAGAGACCGAGGCCGGTATCTAGAGATTGAAGTTTGACGACTATGAAGGGATTAAACCATGGGGAGGACAGTGGATCATTAGCCTAAGAATGAGAGGACAATTCCGAGTAGTAAAGTAAAACTCTTCCAATGCACATATGGGTTGCGACAGCAAAGAAGGCATTTGAGCAAGTTCAAGGATCCAGAATTACATTGCTTGGGCGACTAAACATATCAGACTCGGAGTAGAATGTTCTAGAGCCGGATCTGACGAATAAAGTTTAGCAGTGCATGATACAAAGATAGAATAGGATCGGCGCGATGGAACTGCCTTGGAAGGGAAATCGTGATAGGATTTTGACAGCATTTGGGGTGCTGAGGAAGCAGGAGATCAAGCAGCAGTGAGGAGGCTGACCGTTTATCTACGCCACAGGGATACGGCCATAATGAGAAAAATTGAGTAATTTTCTGCGGCGCAGTGGAGAATCAACCGCAGTGGAGCGAGATTTTTGCTGTGAGTGTGGTCAATTGAAACTCAAAGCAACTTGGTGTGGGTTGAGGGGTTCGGAACTGAGATGAAGAGCAATCGCGGATGAGAAAGCAGTGGACATGAAACAACTAGTGCGAGATTCGGCATTGAGAGGACAGTGGTAGTACCAGACATAGAAGTTTTGAGGATGGTCAAGTGGCGCCCAGGGTTGAAGCTGTGATTTTGCGAATGCAAGACCAAAAATGCAGATTGGGTGAAGGGGTTCCATTCACGCTGTTTTAATATGTCAAGAATCTCCCGGAAGGTACGTGGCCCGCCGGCTCGATGAATGCTGTGATCGACTGCGTCCTGTCAAGAAAAGCTGCGCGCAGGTCAGCTGTTTGATCGCAAATGGAAGATTGTGGAGAGAGAGTTGTGGACAGATGGGGTTAATCAAAGAGCAGAGGAAAAACAAACGGAGAAAGACTACATGGGGATACAGCACAGCCGAATGAGCAAAATCTTAAAGAACGGTTAATCACACCGGCAATTGCTGAATATTGGAACATCCGACATTGATTTCTAGTCTTAATTTGAGATCCAAGGTGTTGTTTTAGAGTTCGGATTCCACTCAAGTCCAAACCGATTCAATAGGCTCCAGATTTAATTTTGAGTTCTACGAAATCAAAGCTGAATCAACCGCTTTCAGTTGTAAGTTTCGACCAAGCTGAAATGCAATTTGATGCCTAACATCTCGAAATCAACGTCGGATGATGCAATATTTGACAACCTTGCCCAAGTACATCCCTCCACAGGCAAATTGCTAGGCTGTAGATGTCCATGCCCAGGATTCCCAAATATAAGTACACCTGGTTTTTGACTCGACGTTGATGTTGAAATTCAGGGTATCGAAATAGAAGCAGATTGGGATGGAATCAAAACTGATTTGGGTGATTTCAGCTTTGATTTTAGTCCGTTGATATCAGCACCGATTCCATTAATTGAGCTTTCGGTTTCAGCTCACTTGAAGCGCAGCTTCATACTTCAGATTTCGAATTGAATCTCGAAATCAACGTCACATCACCCAATATTTGGCAATCCCCGGTGTGAATTAGGCTCGTTACCAGCCGTCATAGTGATGAACTATTGACGAACAAGTAAGTAATAGTTACTATAACGGCTGGTGGCACTTAGCCGTGAGTTGACAGATGCGAAATTCAAACTCCGCATATACCATATTAGGTTACCGTTGGCTGTTGAACCGCCATCAATGTACCCCTATTTAGCGCTATCTTTAATCGATCGCACACATTTCGTGTCTTACTTCCATGTCTGCCCAATCCAATGCCCAAGAACCCTCCAACAAGCCACCAAGCACTCCCAAGAAGTTCAAAACTGCCCGGAAATACAAGCCGGAGGAGATTGACCTTGATCTCCTTGCAAAGAAGGCAGCCGAGGTTTTATCCGCAAAGCCATTTCAATTCCAACTCGAAGCCGCGGCTGCCATTCTGCGTGGGGAAGATTTGATTATAGATGTTGGGACTGGGGCTGAGAAGACATTGTGCTTCACCCTGCCTTTGCTATTGCACACCGAGGACATTTCAATGATTGTCTCTCCGCTCAGTGCCCTCATGATAGACCAGGCAGGTTTCACTTTCATTCGATCGATTTATGTCTGAATCAACTGGTACAGGCAGCATCCTCAATGATTCCCACTGTTGCTGTCTGCAGTGAGACTTTGACCCGACTTGGTTCCGACAAAGTATACGAGGTGGGATCAGCAGTGCCGCTTATTGATCTCAACTGATATTGTTCAGGACATTGTTCTCGGAAAGTTCAGACAGGTTATTGTCTCCCCTGAGATTGCTACATCATCTGCATTCCGCAAGGCGGCACTTTCCAAACCACAATTTACCAGTAAATTGCGGTGTGTAGGCATCGACGAGGCCCACTGTGTGAGCCTCTGGAGGGGCAGCTTTCGGCCGGATTATGCAGATCTAGGTCTTCTTCGTGCACGGGTTCCATCCAACGTCCCTTTTGTTGTGGCTTCAGCGACACTTCCGGACCATGTTCTGGATGACGTCCGTCTCAAACTCGGCCTCTCAAAAGATCCCGCTCGGATCTCTCTAACAAATGCACGACCCAATATTGCTCTATCTGTTCGAACCATGCAGTTTCCAGAGGAGTCCCGTGCCGATCTTCGCTTTCTCATTCCACCTCAGGCCTCAAAACCCGAGCATATCCCAGTCACACTTGGCTACTGCAATACGCGACTCGTATGTGAGGGTGCATGTGATGCGGTGCGCCGATGGGCGGCGGATGAGGGCATACCTCCAGAGTGCATTGCCTTCTACCCACGCCAAAATTGGCCAAGCACAGAAGCGAAATCTCGAGGAGCGGCTTCGAAAGGGCAAAATTCGGATATTGTTTTGTACCGATGCAGTTGGGATGGTGCGTGATTCGAGTAAACTTAATTTCAACTCTCTGAGGCCAAATAGGGTTGTGATATGCGCAATATTGAACGAGTTGTGCTTTGGGGGCTTCCCCCGTCTTTCTGTGCTTTAGTCCAACGCACGGGGCGAGCTGTGCGCGACTTGACAAGGCTGGGTGAAGCGATTTTAATCGTTCCATCTAGTGTCTTAAAAAATGGTGTGACCGAGTTGAATGTTGAACTTGGCATTAACACGGCATCCAAAGATGCAGAATCCGAAAATCGTGGGACAGAAGAAGCCACGGATTTGGCTCTGCAGGGGATCGAAGTAACAACTGGGCTCGAGGAGGTTTCTGTGACCGGTGGTGGTATTCGGGTGTCGAAAGACAGCGACGAGGAGGATGGGGAACCCGAAGTCAAACACAAATGTCGCAAAAAGCTCTCGAAGGACGCTAATTCCCGTGAAGCACGGTTTCTCTCTCGATTTGTGGTCACCAAAAAATGCCGGCGCAAGATCTGGGATGAGTTTTTCCAGAATGCCTTGAAACGTAAGTCGATTTGGCATTGGTTTGCAACTGTTGACCCACATTTGAACAGTTCAATTGGTGTTTCCCGAGAACACCCTCTACCAACCACTTCCCGGAGAACGGTGTTGTGATAATTGCGAGCCTCGACTCTTTGAAGTTGAAAAAATCAAGTTTGACAAACTCCTCGGGTCGAAACGGGGGCGGAAGAAAGAAATGCCATCCCAACTGGTCGACGCGATCCGAAACGGGCTCATGGATTGGCGCGAGGATTATCTGTTGGACCAGATTTATCCGGACACCGTAACCATTTCGCCGAGCACTGTTCTTGGTGATGATGTGATTGAGCAGCTAACAAAGGAACGCGTTGAAACAGGGATACAACTGCGCCGCCAAACTCGATGGTTCTTAGGCTTCCAGAACTCAACAACAGACCTCACGGTTCATGGATCGGCCCTACTCGAAAAATTGCAAAACATCTACGATGAATACGATGCTCAGGTGCAGGCAGAAGAGGAACGTATCGCAAACCTTCCACCCCCGGCCACTTTAACACCTGCAACTTTCTATGGTCCCCGAGCACGATAAGACGAACACGAGGTTCAGTGGGAGCGGGCACGCCTTTGGATAGCTCTGGAGAAGGTGGATCTTCAGCCAGTGGATATGGGACCCGTGCAAGAAGAGGGCAACGAGGTAGTAAAGTTACGCGGGGCTAATCTAAATTAAAGCTGAATTACATTACGTTTTCATCTAATTCTAAGTCGTCCATCGCTGTGAGTGCTTCCCTTGCCATAGCTACAAGGTCAGTGGGATCAATTCCAGCTGGAACCTCCTCCGAGTCCAATGCGAGGTCCCCGAGATCACGTTCAAGATCCTCACCATAATTATCGAAATTTACACCCTCTTCCTCCACACCATCGCTCTCTGCGCTCGCTGCAGTTCCTGCGTGTTTCGTACCCAGGTTCGACGCCTTTCTGGTGTCTGCACGAAACGTTTTGAATGCACGTGCAGTGTTTGCGTATGCAGCCCCGGCTTCCATGAGATCACGGACCGGAACAGCGCAGTCATTATTCTCGCGCTCGGGCCAGAATGTTTGGATTTTGTTGGTCTCAAGATGATCGCGAATACGCTGCACATCGGTAGCTGTTGACGGGTTGGTGTGGGATTTTCCATTAGATGGGATCTTGTAGTCCAGCTGAACCTGCCGGACACCAGGGGCAACAAGCAATGCATGCAGAGGCCACATGCAACAAATGCATGTGGTCTGCACTTGGAATAAAGACTACAAAGCTGCCTTTGACAGACAAAGTGTGGCTTTGTTGCAGGCTTTGTTCCCCCACACAGAGGCATAAAGCATGCCACAAAGCCTGCCTTTGAATCCCAAAGGCCACCTTGGGAGCCTTGTTACTAGTATAGACCACATGCATTTGTCGCATGCGGCCTTTACATGCATCTATAGTTGCCCCCAGTGGGATGACATCGCGCAGTGCAAATATAGACACTGAAATCATCCCGAGCCATGCCCAAGTACGATTTGAGCCATTGGCATTGTAAATTATCTGTATACACCATCTGGTAAGCTGGGATGAGCATCTGTGAGTCGAGATTAACCTTTAACCAAAAGTTTTGATGCTCTTGCAAGAGATCCATCTCTTTGAATCCGAGTAATTTTCCGGTGAGATTGGCGAGCCAATTCATGAGATATGCCTCGCTGAAGTGAGGCTTCAACACCTACTAAGTAACAGTTGAAGAATAATACGCACCGCAGCTTCGGGTGCATTGACTTCAGCTCTGTGATGACACGAAACACCGCATCTGCGTACTTGGGCATTCTGCCGGTTCCACGGAACATCACCATCCAATGAGAAATGACACATAGGACTGCACCAATATCTCCCCGCTTGATAGCAGCACGAAGAACGAGTAATGTGAGGGCGTCACGGTTGAACAATTTGATGTTCTCGTAGATGGGATCCCGCTTTCCGGCAGGTTGGCGGCGAAGCTTGGGAATATTCCGAGCAGAACATAGTTCCCTGTGAACTTTAGCAGCAACGAAGCGGACGGAATCCCAGTCCTTGACCGACTCGATCCATTTTTCCACGGTTCCCTTTGCACAGAACAGACGGAAACCATCGAGGATGTTGGCAGGCAGCGCCAAGTCGATCATCAGCTCGTAAGAAGGACGGAATGGCGGTAATTTCTTGGCTTTCCAACCAGCTGTCATTGGCTTACGACCGAGCATCGAGTTGATCTTCCAAAGAGATCACAAGGCCTTGCTGTTGGCGGTTCCCCAATGCTCGTTGACGGTCATACGCGTGCCGGCAACCTTCGCATGGAAGATCCCGAGTTGTTCCTTCCCGTAGCGACTGAGATTATCAAGCAAATCAACGTCGTCCCGCCGAGATGCAGCTACCTGTTCACCACTGAGTCTAAAAAATTCAACCGTAAAGCATTAGACTTGCCTTGTCAAAAAGCGATGCACTGAGCTGATCTCCGGCACAAATTACAACACCGTGTCGCTCTATATCCTGGCCTGTGAGCTTGAGAGTGTTTCTGAAAATTGTCGAGAACACATCAATTGTCCCGTCAAGACTAGACTCGTCGATAGGCATTGCTGGCGCTGGGTACGGGCTGGTTGTATGGACCGGTATCGAAAGAATACTAGGCGGCCCGGAAATTGAATCCCGGAATCGAGTTCGAAGCACAGGGTAGGCGTCAAGGAGTATTTCCTTGATATGATATCGTTGGAGTGCCTCGAGGTTCTGGACATCTTCCAGTGTTGGTAAGAGGTCGATTTGAGAGCTGAATTCCAGAACTGGAAGCCTCGATCTGCGGGGCGGCAATACATCGAGGGGTAAATCCCCTGGAGAAAAACCCCAGAGAACAACCACCGTAGCTGTTGTACCATTATCGAAGTGGTCATTCGAACCAAGCCGCTGCTGCCCAACTCGAAACGCGAAGTTCAAGTTGTCCCAGATGATCATGAACATATGACACTTCACAATGTGTCGCATTTCTTCCAATCGTTCCTCCCCGAGGGCCTTGATCTTTCTCAGAACGGATCGGTACGACAAGCAGATCCCAGCATGGTTTAAGACGTCGAATTGAGAGCGGGACGCGCCACAGGCCAGTAGATAAATGCCCATGGTCGTTTGATACTCGGAGGCCTTCTCATTCGTCGTCTGAGCAAGTATGCATAGCACCGTGGCAAGGACCTTTGGAAAGTAATATTTAGTTAAGAGTAGCTCAGAGACAGACCACTTACGAGGTTTTTATCTTTCCTCCCTTCTGCATGCGTCTCGGACGGGTCGGCCTTTGCAAGAAGTGGAAGGAAATGGCAGAGGGTAGGCGCAATGAACTCCGCATCCGCAAGGATTTTTGAGAGAGCGAAATTCTCGATTGTTGTGGTGACACTTTGACCATGCGGGGGCCGCAGATGCTGAGCCAGCTTCGCTCCCTCCTCGGCCAAGATATTTCCTGCAACTTTGCTGATCCACTGGGAAACAACCTCAGGCTGTCGGGAACGGATCGAGTCGAGAAGTTTGTCCCCATGGCTGATCAGCATCTGTGAGACTTGTGATGAATGATTCTGGTCTTTTGTTGTCACCAAGTCGTCCAGAAAGCCATAGAGCGAGCCATATCCAGCCGCTTTTACGGCCTGAAGAACATGGCCCACACGGATCTTCGAGGTAGCACGTCTTTCCGCCTCCGCTTCGCGCTCACGAGCCGCAGTAAACTCCGCGCGAGCTGCCGCTTCTGCCTGGTGCTGCTCCTGCCAAACTCTTTGTGCTTCGGCCTACGTAGCTTCTGTAACGGGCTGCGCGACGCGTCGTTGTCTCTTCTTGGGTGGCCCCGAAATATTGATGAATTCCAGAACATTGTTTTCATTAGCATCGCCACGTCGTTTGCTCATGAAGAACCAGCTGTAGCGAAGTGAGTACAGAGTCCTCAAGGCCAGGGGACAGTTTCATACAGAGGCGGAGGCAGATAAATTCAAAGTGCATGGGCCGGATGAGTTTGAATGCGGTAGGACGTGTGCAAGACGTAGAATCGGGGTCGCGTCGCGCTCTCAAAAAATTGCACTGCCACGAATTCCCATATTGGGTACCGGCGCATTTCCTACTACTATTTCGGACTGCCTACCTGGCCAGACTAGGAACCTGGCCACTTGTCAATTATAAGCTTAGATACTGGGGTATCTGCCATTTTTTGTACTCGGGGGGTAGAATACAACCTATGCGCGCGTCCATGTCAATTTTCGGCCGAAAGTGATGGGTTGGTCTTAAGCGGTGGCTGGGTTGATGTCGGGCCGCAGGGTGAGAACATCAATTTCTTATCTCCGAGCGCCCATCCCGCTCCTTTCTTCACCAATTCTTTATCAATTTACGATTTTGGGGGCTCTTTCTTCTTCCTTAATCCCAGGTTTCTCTCTAGGTCTGCAAGGTTCTCTGTATCCTCACTCCTTCAGTCGTAAACTCCCGTAAATGATGACTTTCCGAACTTGAAGACCACAACGGGACAACCTTTATATCAAATGACCCTTTGACACTCTGAGTCCAGCACTTGGCATGGCCCACCTCGATAGGTAAAGGTTCGATTCTGAATATATTCCAGAATTTTATTTCCCCGATACCTCCCTCAATACGTCTAGTACCGAATTTCACCCAAATTTTTGTGGTATTGAAATCTAAACGTCGGGTTCTCGGGAGCACGATGCAGAAGCGGAATAGCGGGTCTGGGTATGTCCATTGGCCTCTTATGAACCTCCCTACAACTTATTTTGGCCAGACCCGTCTTCTCACTGGCGCGCCGGCCTCGTTTGTTTGGCAGCATGGATCCCGCCGCTCTTACCTCTCATTGGAAGCACTTAGTTCCGAAGTTGTTGTAGGTCCAATGTACTGTTTTAGGGTCTATGACAGATTTTCATGACCCTTGAACATTGTTATACACTGCAAGGCCGCCAACTTAGTCGCCAACAACGGATTTGCGAGGGTGGCCAGGTTCCGTGTCCATTGCCTTTTCGGGACCTCCCATGGAAATAAATTCGCCATGTACTCAAAGCTTGGCGAAAATGGGCCGAAGAGGGCTCAAATTGTTCGCAGGATGTGCGCCCGTCATCGTAAGCTCATAGTCACTGGGAACGTCGCTCGCCATGGCTGCTGAGGGGCCAAAACCTCTAAGGTGGCCAGGTTCCCAGTCCGAAATAGTATGGTATGTGCGGAGTTTGAATTTCGCATCTGTCAACTCACGGCTAAGTGCCACCAGTCGTTATAGTAAGTATTACATGCTCGCTCGTCAATACTACGGGTACTATAACGGCTGGTAACGAGCCTAGGTGTGAATTAATATAGAGGTCATGGCAAGGTCATAGTATGATAGCTCCGAGTCAGCGGCGCCGAGCGGCATCCCGGTGACTCAAGGCCGGCTAGTGAGAGTTGGTGAGAAATTTTCACTCTACATTTTGCTCCAACTTCTTCATGAACGTCTGTCTGTACCGGAAGAGCAGGATTGTTCCTTCAGTTTTTACTCTCAAGCTTTTTTGTGCTATACTGATGGACTTAGCGTCTTCCACATCTGGCAGAGTGTCAGCTCAATTTGTCATCGTCACTACGAGGGCGTGCGCGATCACCGAGTAACGCGGGATATCCTGCTTTCCCTACGTTCCCCGATTCTCGGTGAATGGCGCCAACGCCTTCCGCATAGGGGCGCACCGATTGCTACGGATTTCCGAGAACCGGGAAAAATGGTGTCGGCAAAGCGCAACGGCGACGAGCGGAATCATATAAGTAAAGGGAAAGCCACCGTCCAAGGCTACCGCATTATCAGCCTTCCGCAAGATGGGACAGACAGGCAGTATCCTCGCATATCTCTTTTTCACCTTCTTTCCGGATCAGTTGTTTTCCAAGCTCCCCGCGATCGACACAGACCTGACTGGACGGACGTTCCTGGTCACTGGGAGTAACACTGGCTTGGGTCTCGCCGCTGCGATACACCTTGCGCGACTGAAGGCTTCACGAATTGTCCTCGCAGTTCGCGACTTGAACAAGGGTGCCAAGGCTAAGGAGGAGATTATCGCACAGACAAATTTCGCGGGAATTATTGACGTCAGGGAGCTCGATATGAGCAAATTCAACAGTGTGAAGGGCTTCGTGGAGCGGACAAACCGGGAGCTCAAACGTCTCGATGGCGCGATCATAAATGCCGGGATTCCCAACCCGTTGCGGCGCGAGACTACTGAGGATGGATGGGAGAAGCTGTATGTATTTATTTCTCCTATCGGACCTTCGCTAGCGCTCATGTTTTACTTCAGTTTACAAGTCAATGCGATCGCCACCGGGCTTTTTGTCTGTGTTGCTGCTCCCCTTGCTGCAGGCAACTGCAAAACTCTCGCAAGGGGCCCCGCACTTGACCCTAACTGGATCCGCAGGTACGTCCTGACATCGCTATGCCTTTGCTCTAAGACTGAGCGAGAAATAGCCCAGTTTATGGCTCGGTTCTCCGAAAAACGGGCCACTAACATCCTTCAGACACTGAACGATCCTTCGCAAAGCAACGCGCTCAGTGGTGACCGCTATCCTACAACGAAGCTCTTTGATCTGTTCCTCGCCCGGGAGATCTCCAAACTCCCGCAAGCCGAGGGCGTGGTCATCAAGTGAGCTTTCCCCCGCGACTCACATATTCTTTGTTGAAGCTCATTTTCCCCTCAAGCGTCGTTGACCCTGGACTATGTCGCTCCGACATCACACGGGACGAGAAGCTGGGGGCGGTCGGCATGTGAGTTTGGTCGGTTCTACTTCGATGATACGATGTTCACCGCTGCGCAGGTTCTTCATGCGGAACATCGGCTGGCCCACCTCCAAAGGCGCCATCAACTTGATCTGGGCGCAGCTCACTGCCACGCCGCCCGGCGCGTTCATCAGCTCGTGCGAGATTCGACAGTAAGCCTCACTGCTGGCCTTCTTTCGGCGGTGAACTAACCGAATTTTATATTTCACAGACCCCCGGCGTGGACGACCAAGAAGGATGGCCTTCTGATACAGAAGAAGGTATGGGACGAGATGGTGGAAGTCTGGAAGGGCGTTTCGCTGGAGAATATTCTTCGTCTTCGTTGACGATCGCGACATTATTTGGGATGGTGCCAAGGTTTATTTTCTCCACGGATGCCTAGTAACCGACGAGTCCGTGTTGCAATTAATCGTCGTATGCTCCGCCGTGCATACGGTACGCGTGACTATATATATCGCCCAGAGCGCTCTCATCCTTTCCACAAACATGACATGAATGTGTCCAACAAACGCACACCGGGTGGTTGCAGCCTCCTTCCTGTCGCACCTCATATTTCAGCCCATATAATGAATGCTGGAAGGAGGCATGTACGGACCTTGGTGATCCTCGCCTGTTTTGATCCCGCCGAGACGTCTTTCCAAGCCGCGGCCTTTTCCGCCTGCAAGCGAAGATGTTCCGCACGGAACTGGTTCTCGCTCTCCGGCGGCGCTACAGGGGCCGACGCCCAGCAGTCTTTGCACCGAAACGCGGTGATGGGGGGAATCCCCTCCTCCGTGCACACAGTCCGTTCGAACGCCCGCTTCGCGAAGCCACAGTCTATACACCAAGCATAGAAGAATTGGTGGTCGACCAGCGCATCTCGCAACCCTCCAAGCGCCGCGGCATCGCGATTGTACCGCGTCAACGTCTTGATCGTGGGCCTGCGGCGGCAGAATGGGCACGCAAACTGCATCGCGTTGAGGAGTTTTCCCGGGGTGTTTTGCCCGTACTGGTTCGACGATGACCATTAGATCAGGAAGAAGGATCAAGGAAGAAAGAAATACGTACCCATTCGCGCAGACAGCCCTCATCGACGAGTTGGGCGCATCCGGTACGGCCGCAAGCTGGGACAAGCTTTGTACTCGGCACGTCCTCAAAGCAGAGGGCGCAGGTCGCCAACACCACTTTGCCTTGAACCACGCGGCCTTCAACCTGAACCTTTTTATTGTTGAGCGTCAGGGTAATAGCGGTGTCAGCGGTCGCATCCCCGAACACGGTCTCCCCAAAAAGCTGCATGAGCTTGAACGCGGACTTGCCGCCGAATAAGTTCTTCTGCGTAAACCCCAGCCATCCTACGCCGTTCTGCGAAATTAGTACCCGCGCTGTGGTCTCACTCTCCACAACCCTCTTGCCGGCCCACTCCGGATTCGCGCACGCGGGACAGACGTACGCCTTCGTGGTCCAAAATTTGGGGGGAACAACGATGCGGTTTGCGCAGACAGAGCATTCCAGCCAGGGGCATGGTTTCTTGTGGCGGCAGTAATGACAGCGAGGGCGGATCTAAGTCGGGGCAGTCATACGTCGTGAGTCGGTTGATAGGAAAGGAGAGCATGCATTATGCATACGGCGTCCCTGAGCGTACCTTGAGTGCAGCCACGTCCTCGACCACATAATGTGCCCGGCAGCTCCGCCTCGAACATTCGACCCAGCAGCTTTCGCCCTATATGAACAAAACAAATTCGATACTGGTCAGCATTGACCGAATTCACTTGAAATGAAACGTGCTGACATCGTCGGTATCCGGAAATTGGGCAGCCACCTTGGTGGGGGAAAGGTTGGCACTGATGCACAACCCGCACAAATCCCCGTGCAGATGGCTCATGATCGTGATGCTGCGCCTGAATATCGAGGCATGAATGATGAAGTAACAGCACACGAGAGCGATCGCGACTTCCAATTCAAATACTTACCTAACACCACACTTCCTGCACCGAATCTTGACATCCCCGGGTCCCCGTATCTTCTCCGGGCTCCAAGGGACCTTGACGACGAGCGGGACGTCCAAATTTAACTCAATCAGTTGGTAGCGCCGCATCGCTGCGTACACTCGCCGCTCCGGCGGTGTGAACACAACGTTGCTGTCAGGAGCCGAGAGCAGGAGGCGCGCGCAGTCGAAGCTGATGTTCTCGGGTACCTTCATGTCCAGCCACTTGCCTTTCGCCGTCGCTAGCAGCAGGGCTGTCGCCGAATCTTTGAGGAAGGGGACGCCCGTGATGAGGGAGATGATTGCGGTCAGGGCGGCTGCTCGAGCCGGGTAGAGGGTTCCGGGGACGATGAGGTGGGGGAGGAGGCGGAAGAAGTCGCGGGGCGGGAGCGTAAGGGGGAGCGAGCGCTGGTGCGGTGCGAGTGCCACACCGGGCTCCACCAGCTGAGAACAATCATGAGGTGAGGAATTGAGCGTCAAAGAACCGGGGGAAATACCTTCAGGTGCGTGAACACAGATGCAATCTTCTTCAACACGCCGGCATGGCAACTCCGCGACACTTCTAGGAGTTGCGTGCGTGTCAGCTGCACGTCAGCATCAAAGTCCAAGTAAACCATGGGCCCATCGCTGTTGGCGCAGTGCCGCGCTATGATCCCCTCGATTTCATCCGTCCGGTCGAAGCTATCCTCCAACCACTGCCGCAGCGCCGACCTTTTGTCCGCGTCGGTCACTTTCCCGACGGATTCGCTGAATAGGTTCACGAGCTCAGTTTTGCGGCCGCTGGAATCCTTGCACACCGCGCGCCACAGGGTACCAAAGATCGGATTGTAGGTGAGGGAGGCGACGTTAGAGCGAATGATCTCTGTGAGGCGGGCATACACCAGGTCGCGGTAGTCTGTTTCCGAAGGATCGACAAACCGCTTGGCAAGATTGAACGAATGCGCGGAAAAGGTGAGTGAGGGTATATTCGAAGTGTCCAGTGGGGTGCTGAGAATCTGACGAAGGGGAGTCCCTGCGGAAGCATGGGAAGGAGGCAGGTAGCCTGCACAGCCCAGAGCCTCGTCTATGGGTTTCGGCTTGGCGGTAAGTGGGGACTGCGCATAGCGAAGCAATACAGCTGCCGACTCCCGAAGAACGTCATCCATGTCGGCCGCGCCTTGTCCTAGCCACTGCAAAATCACCCCAAGCGTGAGGCGCGAGATAAGGCTGGTCGATTTGGAGCCGGCTTTGGTGGAGATACTGATTCCTCCGGTGAGCTCCGACAAGAGCACGTAGAACGCAGAGTGCGCAACATCCATCGAGTTAGGCGTGAAGCTGAACACGGTGCAGTTTCTGCGCCGAGCGGTATGGCACAGTTTCACCCAGTCCACAGCGCCAGAGGGGAATGCTTTCGCTTCAGAGACGTCGTTCCCGTGGCTCTGAACCGAGATGTGGTGCGGAGGAGCGTCAGCATACCAGAGAACGAGGGTCTTGGACTCTTTATTGACAGCTTGCAAGCCACGGATCAGCGCGGTCTTGGCCGCCTCGGGAAAGTCACCACCGCCGGTGGGTTCCAAGCTTTGGACGAATTGAGGAAGGTTGTCGGGGTTCCAGCCCGACCAGGCAACGATCTTGTCGGTGGCATCTGTATAGTCTTTGTATGCAAGAACGCCAAGACGCGAGAATATGCCCGACAATTTGGCGAGCGCGAGAATTTCTGGGATCGAGGAACGCAGTGCATCGAGATCTCAATATGAAGTTAATAATGGAAAAAAATTAGAAGAGTGGGTTACTTACATCCTCCCATACTGGCTGTCGCGTCAGTCACAACCAGAAGGTCATAAATGTTCGTGCCTGACTCAGACAGGACATCCTCCATTGTAGTGTTACGCTGGACTCGTTCACGGGAATTTGGCGATGGGGTGGGTGCTGAAGTCTTGTTTTATAAGGCGCTGGTAGACACTGATTGAGTGAACGTGGTCGAGTCAAGAACGATTTTAAATGGTTCTCGACACATAGCACAGGCTGTACGCTGTCACAAATAAATGATGCCGATCCTGAAAATATTAATCACGTCGAACCGGGACAGCCCGTTGATCTACGCCTTAACATGCCATGCACCCACGAGCCTCAAACCGACAGATTCAAGGAAAGTGGACTGAAGTCCATGGGCGAATGATGCGGGGAGGGGAGATGACTTCGGAGACTTGAGCAGAGGAGTATGGTCCGTTGCACACGAACTCCGAAAATTTGTAATTTCAGCGAACTTGAAAAACCTTTACAGGCGAGTACGTTACCGAGACGAAAGAGGAAAAAACAGAATGGACTTGTTTTCGTGCCTGAGGTTCTGGCTAGCGGTTAGCCGGTTCGCTTGAAAAGTCTCTTCCTGCGACGCATGAATTCCTGCACGGTGGGGCGAAATCAGACTTTGGACGCCTTGAAACGACGGGTTCAACTCCAAACTCGCTGGTTATGCACAGATCGGTTACAAAATGATCGCGAATTGCTGGGAAGCAATGGCCTAGATGTGAAGCACATGAGTGAGCGTGTAGCATAATTGCCAACGAAACAAATGTACACGGTCAAGTTCGTGGTGAATGCGTCCCCAGCCTGAGGCAAAAAAGATCTGAAGGAGTGAAATATCGAGTACACAAACCATGAGACATGGAAGCGGGCACTCGGGTCAATATATACAACCCACATGCCAAAGACTTCCCTGGGCCGAGCGGAAAATACCCGCGAAAGATACGCACTTCGCATGCCACCCGACCAAGGAACAACCAAAGAACATCATCGGCGGTAGATTTTGTGGGCGTAGCGGTGATGAGCGGGGTACGCACGGAAAAACTCTAGCCGAAATCCGAACGACACAATAGTGGACCATCGGCTGGGTGAATAAAGGAAGGCAGGAGGTAAAATGGAAGGGGGTGCAAAAACTGGTTTGCGCAGACCTAAGCCTGCAACCATTCAATGGGGCATCGTGCTCTGTACCAATCAGGACCACCTGTTGCGCCCACAAATCGACGTGAAATAACGTGCACTAATGATGGCAGGTGCACGTTAAGATACGCGATTTTCGGTGAGCTGCCGTGCACACCTTAAATACGGTCAAAACCGTCCCCTATCTACTCTGTTATCGACGAGATGTCCCCAATACACCTGTTATCTTCCCATCACTGCCGACGACTGCCATCATTCACCAGCGCGCCATCAAGGCTCGACACCGCGCCATCAACAGCCATCAAAGGTCTCGACAGCGCCGCCGCCTTCAAGCATGAGTCCCTCAGAAATCCACAGAAATTCGTAAAAAAAAATACAGGAACCTTCCCCTTTATATTAGAAGAATATACATCCTTTCCATCAAATAAAAATACAAGATATACCACCTGTGCACGAAGATTCCTACCCCGCTCCCGCAGCAGCTTCTGCATCGTGCGCAATGCGCACGATGTTCTCAAAAGCCTCAGCAACGGCATCCATGTCGTCCCCCTCTTCCTCCTCTTCCTCCTCCTCCTCCGCGTTCTCGGGTCTGCGCGCGTGCACACCGACGGCATCCGGCATTTCGACGTCAGCTCCAGGGCCCAGTTCTGAGGCATCGGCGGGAACGCGCCTCTCGGTGGAGACGCTGACCCCACGAGACAGCGAGGCGGTGAATCCCGGCTCCTTTGCCAGCTTCTTAAGCCGCTGCCTGTGCAAGTCATCGAAGCGCCCGTACTCCAGGCGATAGGTGTGGACTTGGCGCGCGAGCGCGGCGTTCCCCTCCTTGCGTAGGCGCTCTTCGTGGTAGACCAAAAACTCCCGCTCGTCCGCCATGTACGTGAGGAGACGGGGGATCTCGAGGTTCAGCCTCTCGATCTCCTCGTCCGCGCGCAGCATCTTGAAATGCTGATCCATTGCCACCCGCCCCGCGGGGAGGGCCCATGGCTCGTTACGGATGTCGGCCCGTCCATCGCGCAGGAGGTCGAATTCCGCCAAGAAGGCGTACTCTACGACCTTCTCCCAGGCGAGGTCGGGTTTGGGCGGGTCCATGGCGGCGGCGGCGTCGTTGTATCTCTGCAGGGCTGTCTTGACTGCCTTTGAGCGAACCTGCAGTGCCTTTGCGATATGTTTACGAAGCTTGTACCCTGCGTATATTATTAGTTTGTACCTGCGAGAACGGATAACTTACCAGTCCCAGACATATTCATCTTTGCCAGTTCGAACATGCGGGCTACAATCAAGCCCTGGAGGTGGTCAAGTGCGCGCTGGTAGCTCCGGTTCTTCACCATCAACGCAGCTTTGTCCCACTCCTCGCCCCCGGCGACCCAGCGTGTCGCAATGCCCAGGCGTAGCTCCAAGTCTTGCACCGCAGCCAGGTTTTTCGTTACCACCTCCCCGGCGTGTCGGCGCTGCGTCTCCAGACGCCGTGTCTGCTTTGCGGCCTCGGCGTAGGTGGCGTCCGTTACTGCGGGGACAAACGCGTTCACTCGACGTACGTCACGGAGGCGCTCCCTGAAACATCGTCGGCAAAAAAATAATCAAAAGACAGAAACAAGACGTACTCGCTAGCATAGAGATTTACCAGTTTCTGGTAGTATTCCATCTCGTTCGTCTCCTCCACCGGTTCCTTCTTCAGAGACTGGAGGTACTCCTTCTCTTTGGCAAGCCAAGTGTCGAATACATCGCGCGTGGAAATGTTGAGGGCGCGCATGGCGTCCTGCAAGGCCGGCAGGCCCTGCTTGATCTTCAAAGCGCGCCGATATTTGTTGCCGATGACGGTAGCTGGAAGATGGTCAGAACATTAAAGAAAGGCGCACAACGCAGACTTACTAAGGCCCTGGTACGCATCACAGAGATCGGTGTGGCGCATGTAGGTGCTGATCGCCTGCTGGCGATGGAAGACGGTGGAGTAGCGTGTCGTGGCGGCAAGCGCATTGGACTTTGCGAAGTAACTCTCGCAGTTCTCGCAATCCTCCAAGCCCATGCCGTCGACGTACATCGCCATGTTGCAAATACTGCAAAGACGACCGTGCCCAAGGCCGTGGAAGGCCCCCACAACTGCTTTGAAATTGTTCTCCTTGGCGAGCACCGAGAGCTGGGGGTGAGCCTTCACCTGTCGCGCAACCTTGCAACCCACGTCGATTCCCACCGTCACCTCGCCCAGCACGCGTAGAAGGTGATTGATTACGGACAAGCCGTACTTAGCCCTGGGCGCGACGTCCATAAGTCAAGGCAAATCCCGTCCAAAAAAAAGTCAGCCTACAGTTCACCGCTCTGGACCATGTCCACGACGACAAGCACGAACCCGTGGCGGCACAGAGCAGGAAAAAATCCCCGTCTCGTCGTATAAGCCCCACGCGCGTGCGGTTACGTCTTCCTTCATGTTCTCCCAGCGCTCCTCGCACCCTGCCCCCTCATCACCGCCCTCTCCTCCCTCCGGCGCAAAGTCCTTCATCAACTCATCCACCTCGTCCTTCGCCCACACCTCGACGTCAGACCGCGGCAGAAAAAAGTCGCCCGGGGCTTGGCGACGGTCGCATCGCTCCTTTGAGTCCCCAGGAACCACCGTCCCGTCAAAGCGCACGACTCGTTCACGCCGCCCAAAACCGCTTGAGGGAATTGTTGCCGTCTTGGGTGGCGATGACGCGCCTCTTGAGCTTCGGCTCGCCCTCGAGTTCGTAGAGGCAAGCCGGACAGGCATTCTTCAATCGCCAGTTGGGGATGTCGCGCCCGAGTGCAGCCTTCATGCGTTGATCGGCTGCAGCGCGGAGGGAAAGGTACACGTCGAAAGCGGTGGAGAACTGCGCGCCTAGATATGGGCGCGGAGCTACGACATGCAAGTCGCAAAGGCTCCGTACAAACGCTTGAATCCCGAGACGCGGGCATCGCAATTGTATCACGCGAAAGACCTCGAGCGCGCGCACCGTGATAACAACACTCGCGTGGTGAGGGGTGGAGGGCATGAGGCCCTGCCGCACGTACGCCGACGCGATGAACACGTCGCCTTCGACAATGGGCACTTCTTCGTAGCGCGTCTCTACTCCATCTCAGCTCATGCCAAATCAAGTCCCAAAAAATACGCACCGAACAGATCCACAACAAGTACCTGTCGCTTCTCCTGCAGCACGGAGTCTCCAGGCTGCGTGTACTCGGCGCCAAGATTCTTCTCCGCCATGGCGAGATTCCAGGACAAGTAAGCGTCGGTCATGCTTTCTAGCTGCGCCGCGAACGCGTCTACCAGGATTTGAGTACGGTCTGCGCGCTTCCGACGATCTCGCGGCCGTCGAGAGAATTGCTTACTTTCAAATATAATATGAGTAGGAGATTATATAAATTGAATGAAATGACATACTTTTGCTGCCGTTCTAGCATATCCAGCAGTTCTTCGTCCGCCAGGTCTTCTTCAGGATCTTCAAAGCCTTCCCCAGCATGGCTGATATCGGCGGGCCTTTTCCCTCGCAAAACATCGTCTTCATAACCGCCGTCGCCGTCATCGAAAGCCCCAACGTCGAGGAAAGCTTCGTGGTTCGTCCTCTCTTCTTGTGTCATGACTATAATTGTTGTGGTAAGTCATAGAAATCATGCATTCAAATAAAACATACCTGAACGGCGCCTTGCCTCCTTGGCGAGCTCCTCTTGTTCCAAAATGCGGACCGCGTGCGCCGACAACGACAAGGTCCCATGGCGTCCCTTCCTGGTCTTGGTCCGGGTAATGTTGACGACATTTGAGAGAGAACTTGTTGATTTAACGTTGTTGGCGCGGCGCTGGGAGCTAAGAGGGACTCCCGCCGGCATTTGTTGAGTGAAGGCGAAGGTCACTGGGACGCGTTGTTTGGATCAGCGTATGTACGTTACCCAATCACGCGTTGATTGGATCAGCGTGCACCTTCACGCTCTCGCCACTTCCTCCTCGACGCGCTGACGGACGCGTTCCCTCCGGTAAGTTTTTACTATTATTTTTGTCTCTTGTCTGGCAGCCATTTGTTCTGGAACCCTCCGCGTGAAGACTCAAACCTGGGACTCAGTGGAGATCCAGAATGCATGGCTGCCACCGAGACATCCAGTGCCACTGAGCCTTAGCTGACGTGTTTTTTTTGGCAGAAATGCTCTGGAATTCTTCGCAGCGAACTGTAAGACGCAATTCATCTCCTATTCATGCGCTAACCACCTTGAAAGACGCGCAGTGGCACAATTTTTGCGGCATGGACCAGCGCCGTCGACTATTTCGCGCCTCTCCTGTCGCAGGCCGTGGCTGCCGAGTGCGACGACCAGGAAGACAAGGAGCCGGAAGACGACGACGTCGACCAGGACTGGACGCCCGAACCCCTCAATCAAGTCGACGACGAATGGCCGCCGCCTGATCCACTCAATACTGTCGATGACGTACCTGCCGCTCCCTCACGAAAGCGGCGCGCATCTCCAACGTTTGAGCAAGTCGTTGCATCTGGCCCCGCTCAGTCTGGCTCCCACCGACGCCGCGCTCTCAAACGCGCTCGTGGGGTCGAGACTCACGGACACGTCGCCCGCCCAGCTGCCATCCGCAAATATGTTAGGCCCGCTCAGCCTCTCCACCTGCCCACTTTTGACGCGGCTGCCTTGCCCACCGCCCACGGCTCGTATGCTGCGAAAGTTGAGGACCGGGCTGAGAAACATGGCAGCAAGCAGCGTCGCAGCCTTGCTGAGCTGATCGGCGTGGGCTTCCAGCTCATCCCCTGGAACGGATTGTAAGTAAAATCCCTCACCTCCGTTTCCTCGCTTAAGCCAATCTGCGTGCAGTGACCCACAGCCCCTCGTCGATGCCGAGGGGCGTGTATTTCTCGTCCTCGTTGGGCAGCCTCGAGACGAGCTTTACCGCGCGAGCATTGGGCGCGCGTACGACTACATCAAGCAACAGGGCACCGCCGCCCACTTCCCTCCCGCCTTCTGCAAGCACCGACGCGGCCTCTTCGCCGCCATCAATGTCGGACTGACGTTGGGCAAGGGGCAGACGCATCCCACTTGGCTGAACAACAAGGATTATACCAGCCTCACGGAGCGGCTCCTCGCCCACGATGACATCGCCCGAATGGCTCACTTTGCTAGCGGTGAGCTCAATTCCCTCCTCCTGTGCCATTCTCGCTCAGTTCCCCCCTCCCTCTCATAGCTGCCTTTCAAGTCTGGGCACCGCGGCTCCACCGATATTACATCGACTACAACGCCCGCCTCCGCCTACGCTTCCCGGATCTCAAGCGTCCATTCCCCAAATCAGTCTTCTCGTGCGCGGCCTTCAACTTCGGCAACGTGTGCACCTTCAAGCATCGCGACGTCTGCAACCTGCCGTTTGGTTTGTGCGCAGTGCAGTCGCTTGGGAACTTTGACCCCCATCTCGGCGGGCACCTCGTCCTCTGGGACCTCAAGCTGGTGGTTGAGTTCCCTGCTGGCGCGCTCATATTGCTCCCCTCAGCCACCATCGCGCACTCCAACATACCTGTTCAAGACGGGGACGAGCGCATCTCCTTCACGCAGTTCACGGCCGGCGGGCTTTTTCGCTACATTGACCACGGCTTCCGAACACAGGCGGAGTTGGCGGTGGAGGATCCCGTGGAGTACGAGCGAGTCATGGAGCAGCGGGAAGGGAGGTGGAGGAAAGGTCTTGGGTTGTTCTCAACCGTAGAAGAGCTTGTTGCGAACGTAGAATAGACATTGTCTTTGCTTTCATCTCCATGGCGTGAAATCAAGTCAGCATTTGAAGCTCCTCCTTTGAAGTGATCGCGAACTGCAAATGTCGCGAACTGATGTGGAGTCGCGAACTGATTACGGCCCCTTTGTTTGACCACTTCCACACCACTGTCTGTTCTCAAATTTTGGGAGATGAAAAACATACCGTATTTGGGGAACTTATGGTTTTTTGACCCAGAAAAAAAAAAATTGAAATATCTGTGCGTTGTCCACAGGTCTCTCAATTTAATCTGGGCTTCCAGCAGCATTCAGTAGCCTAAATTAAAATCTAGAAGGGACGCATAGAGCTGTGAAGAACGGTATGAATTATTTTATACTCGAGTGAGAGTCGCGAACTGATATCACAGCTCGGATCCATTCCAAACTTTGATAGTGATCCCTACCTCTACTCTTGCCACCACCAGCCTCGTCGCTTCTGTCCGGCCACATGGGGCGGCGGCCACCTCCACTGGACCCCCGAGACCAAGCGTATCAACAGGCAGCGCACTTTGCGCCGCTACGCTGAAAAGCAAGCCCACAGGCGACTATTTCGCTACACCACATTGACTCTATTTTATTACAGGAATGCGGAGAAGCTGCGTCAATCGGCACAAGCGCGCATGCAACGGTAAGCTGGCAGTTGTCCGGGTGATTCTTAGACCTCAACGTCTTGCAGCCGGCGGGCTGCCATCGCCGAGTCGGACCTCTTCACAAGAAAAAGATACCGCGAGAAGGTCGCGGCGGCCTCTGAAAGATATCGGGATCGGTGCGTCTCATGGTTTGTATTCTTTTATATGTAATATCAGCTGGTCTGCGTACTGGTCTGTTTGCAGAAAGGCAGCAGAGGAGCGCGAGGAGAGACGCACCGCGGACTGCGTCAAATGGCACGACAGGTGCGCCCTCTTCATTTCCCTCATTACTATTGCTTCTGACTCCCCATGCGCGTAGGAAACAGGAAGCCGATGCGCTCAGGAAGAAGCATGCACCTGTGGCAAGCCAGGCGCCCAAGAAATCCATTGCCCGCCCAGGTCTAAAGTCGGCGCCGTCATTACCACTACGCCGCCGTGCCTCTCTCCGAGACGACGAGGACGAAGAGGACGACGACTCCTCCACGGACGACGATTCCAACGACTCGCCATCGCGCCACCTCCCGCCTCCGTTATTCGAGGTCCGTCCACCGCGGCCAGCGGTGTGCAGAAAATGTGGCCTCGACGGTTGTTCTGGGTGTGCGTGCATGTGCGAGGAGTCGGGGGATTGGTTTGACCACCCCGATGGCCACTTCTTCCGCAAGTGCGTCCACTGCGGAGGCGATGACTGCCCAGGGTGTGCATGCATTTGCAAGAAATCATCGGTTTATGTGGAGCATGGGGGGCACTTGCCTATGAAACGTCTTAAAATCACCGCATGAATGTACCTCGGTAGCCTCTAAATTTTGGATTTTCGACGCAAATGATTTGAAATTAAGTTTGACTAGATTGACTTCAGCTCTCGAGAGGCGGGCGCCCGATCATGATGTGATTGTCACATCATGGCCTCGCCTCTCTTCCTCTCTCTTCCACCATGGCCCGTCGCGCCCCAGCACCCGTCACGGGGGTCCTCCTTTGCGTACCCATCTACCTCCCGATCCCGGTCACGAAGATCAAGATGCTCACATGGGAGGATTTTACGCGGTCGTGGACGACAAGTGGAGAGGTGTGGTGAGCTCGAGGTAAGCTGTTCCACAGCTCTGTCCTTTGACTCACGCGAAGCAGGGCGACTTTGGCCCGGATGCGCAACCGATATCCACAGGCACGCACCTTCAACGCGTCTACTTGGTCCGAATTCCTCGTCAAGTGGGACATGGACTGCACCGAGTACCACAACCACGAGTCCGAGTCGGCGGACCACAACCAGCGGCTTGAAGATGCTCGCATCGCCATGGAAGCCGCTATCCAAAGGGACCTGGCGTACCTTGCGAAGACAAGGCCACCACCCGTACCCCTCAGCGCCCGCGATGCCCGCGACCTTTTCAAGCGCGTGTTGGGGCCTGAAGCGGTGCCGTCTCTTGATGTGCAGCTTCAAGCCTTTGTTATCGAAGACGATCCCCCGCCGCCTACCACCGGTGGCCCGGTCATATACGCCGTGAGCGGGCATAACCGCCTTTTCATGGACCGGTGCGTGTCGTGCACATTCTGGTGCCAGACTCAGCTAACGATTCTTTCAGGGATGACGCCATTAACGTCTTCAAGCGGACAGCCGGCGCCGAGCTCCTTTTCAGTCGTGATGAAAAGGAGCTCTTCCGCTTCCTTCGCGACACGGCGGCTTCGACGGCTTCCCAGCACGCGACGTAGTAGTTACTTCACCAATACACTGTATACGCGCCGTGAATTTTATATCAATTGCTTTTTGTGTACATTTTTACTAAGTGAAGTGTATATGGGAGCTTCGACATTTTTCAGTAATCATCCGGGTAGCCATCTGTGGCGGGCTTGCGCGTCACGTTCAGACGTGAGCACGCATATTACACCGTCGTCAGGCTGGCGCTGGCAGGCATTTTTTGCGGCTTCGCTGCGGGACGAGGTCAAAGAGAAAATTAAAACAAATATTGAGAGCAAACGCACCTGGTGTAGTAGATTTCGCCATCGTTATCCACGACGTAGTAGAGGGTTTTTTTGTTGACCCATCTCCCCGTGTCATCCAGCGCGAAGGCATCTTGAAAAGCCTCGCAAAGAGGGAGATACTTGAGCGCGTCCTCGAACGTACGCGCGAAGTATATGGGCTCAATAGCCCGGGCATCGTCTGAAGGTTTTTGAAGAAACAGCAGCCAGTCACTGTTGCTGAGGACAGAAGTCTGCACAATAGCTAGGGTGGACTCACCGGTCACGAGTAAGTAGACCCCAAGAAATTAAGTACCAGCCCTCTTCCTCGTTGTCCGGCGGCGCTTCGGGTGCAGGAACGAGGTCGACACTGAAAAAGTAGTTGATTACACGCAGGAGGAGTGCAAGAAAAATGTGGCGCGACATGGAGGAAATGATAAGCGCGAGCAAAAAGAAACGAAAATAAAACATACCTTTATGGGGTTCGAACAAAAGACACAACCGCTCAACGGTTGCGTGCAGATCACTAAGATACGGAATATCCTTATCTTACGGGCAGAGCACCCAACCCTTGAGCCATTGAGGCTTGAGGGTGGGTCGTACAAGAAGAGGGATGAGGTGACAGCATCGACAGGAACTGCCAAAACGTAAGTCACGTAAACGCGCTTCTTTGTTTGTTGTGAGAAAATTCTCACCTTCTCTTCTTTTCCCACCACGATGGTCAATACCATTGTTCCCTCTGCTCATGCTCTTCGCAACCCGACTCGCGCCGTTCAAGTCTCGCGTCCCCGGAAGGCGGGACCATCCGACGCTTCTAAAGCCACTCAATCGTTGCTCGCCGCACAGTCAAAACAGCGCAAAATTGAACTTCTCACCGAGGTCGACGACTTTTTACACATACTGCGCCAACAAAATTACGGACCTGGCTGTTCGTTTCAATAAAAAGGAGCACGAAATCCGCGTCCTTCTCTGCAATACCAGCCAGCTCAAGGCCCATCGCAAGCCTTCCCTGCACAAGGCCGTCCTCCACCAACGGTCCTCTCGACCTCCAGGAGCAAGGTGTGTTGTTTTTGCCCATCACCCCGGCCAGCCGTTAATTTTTCATCCAGGGATATCCAAGGGTTTGAAAGAGCTTCAGGCCGACCTCAACAACGACCTCGAAACTGGGGCATTCACCTACTCCTCAATCGACAAGGACGAAAAACAGCGTCTCGTCAACCAGCTTATCGAACACCGTTACCAGGCGAGAACCAGCATGCGGGCGACGATGAAGACCGCCCAGATCGACGCGAGTAATACCGCCGAGCGCATTGGAAACGAGGTACAATTTTTTTTGTCCGTCCAGTGCTTGTGGTCAACGATTTGATTAAACGCAGCTCATGGATCTTTTCGAGCGCACGGGTGTTCGCGGGTTTGCGTGTTTCTCGCGCGGACATGCCGATGACCCATCGCGTGCGCACTCCGTCGACTCGGACGACGCCTTGGATTTCATGCTCCAGGGCATGGACATGACTTCCCAGCACTTCATGCGGAAGTTCGAGCAGTGGTCCTGCAATATTGATAACGGTAATGTTTCTCTTCGACTGATTCACAGCACAGATGCTGGATGTATTCAATGTGTATTCAGGTGCACGCCAGGCCCTGAAGAACAACGCAAGCGCTGCGCGAGCCGACGTCTCGCGTTTGATGACTGAGCGCCTTCGTAAGCTCCCGTTTGCTTCATCCAGACGCGGCGTGTGCTCACTATCGCGTAGGTAAAATTACCAAGAACTCCAAGGCGAAAATGGACTGGGTGGGTACGAGGTCAAGATCCAAAGCAAATACGGCGTCGAGGTCATCGGCAACGTCGCCATCCCCAGGACGCGGCCCGCCCACCTGGCCCTTGGACACCGTGCTCGCTGTACGCGACGGGCTCGTCAGCGGCGCTATCGACTTTATGCCGATGGCCAAAGACGAGATTGCAGCCCTGGCCGCCAAACACAAGGCGGTGCGTGCAGCCGGCGGGACGGTTTCTGGCCGCGCCGGGCGTAAGGATAAGGGCGGGACCCATGCGCCGCGCAAGACGAAATCGACGGCTGCAGGCGGGAAGAAGTCCAAGAACGCAGCGGTGGAGGATGACGATGATGAGAGCAGCGACGGCGAGGAAGACGACGACGACAGCAGCAGCGACGAGGAAACGGCCGTGCAATCCACACCCCCCACGATGACCCCAGGCGTGGGCAGCATGCTGTCGCCCCTGGAAGTCGTACCGCATCACAACCGCCGCTCCAACAGCACGCCGCCGTCCCCGGGGCGTGTGCTTCTGGGGCGCGAACTCATGGAAGCCCCGCCACCCAGGCCGATTAACCCCGCCACCTACTTTACTGCCACGCCCATCTCCAGCACCGCGCTCGATGCCGCGCTCACATCTACGCCTGTCTCTCACCCCGCACTTAGAACAAGCCCTGCCACGCCCATCTCCAACACCGCGCTCGCGCCCGCACCTGTCTCCAACCCCGCACCCGTATCGAGCCCCGCACCCGTACCAAACCCCGTACCGGCGCCCGTGCCCATCTCAAAATCCCATACCGAACCCCGCGCCTGTTGCGAATTACACCCCCGTCGCGACCTCCGTCGTGAACCCGCCTTTTTCGACGACGACAGTACACTGGGGGCTGGGCGCGATCGAGAGCGGGTACGACCCGCTGTTCCCCCACATGCCGCCGCTGCCGCCGACGTTCACCGGCATGAACGAATACATGGGGTGGGACATGGGGATGGGAGCTACGGCGTCGGGATGGAATATAGGAGCACAATGATGCCGGTGCTCAACATGCCCCCTTCGAGTCCCACCGCTGCAGAGAAGCGGGAACGCGAGGAGGACGGGGAGGGGGACAACCAGCCTGCACAGAAGAGGCGCAGGAAAGAAAACACCCGCCGCGACGAGGGGGCAGCGTGCTATGCGCGGCGGCAGAGGGCGGGGGGCGAGGGGTGCACGCGCTGCTTAAAGTCGTCCCGCCGCTTGAATTTACATTGTCTACTTTATTCTGCAGTATTTATTGAAAAGTCTTTACAAAACACCTTTATTGTCTTCAATACTATTGTGAAAACATTGCCTATCTATTATTCCATGCCAGAAGCCACTGCCTGAATTTTTATACGAATTTCCGTGTATTTCTGAGTGACTTGTGCTTGAAGGCGGCGGCGCCGTCAAGACCATTGATGGCGGTTGATGGCGCGGTCTTGACACTTGATGGCGCGCCGTCAGTGATGGCAGAGGACGGCCGTGATGAGCAGATAACAAGATATATTGCAAGATCTTGTAGATAACAGCATAGATACGGGACGGTTTTGACTGTATTTGAGGTGTGCACGGCGGATGACCAAAATTCGCGTATCTTAACGTGCACCTGCCATCTTTGGTGCACGTTAGTTTACATCATTTTGTGGGCACAACAGGTGATCAGGACATGGGTCATCACCAAAAGTGGTCCGAAACAGGCAAGGCATCGCCACTTTGCCAAGGCCGATCAAGACGCGGCTCGATTACTCGCGACACCTTGAGCGCGTCTTGCAAGGTCGCGTCCAGGCCTTGAGACTCCTCGCAAATGGGAGCTTTGGCTCAACCACTCTCTCAAGATCTATGACGTGGCCGCTCTCCAAGTTAAATTCGACTTCTGAGTCATCTCTTTCCTTGCTCTTTCTTCCCGACCACCATATACCTGGATCCTATATATCTCGTGGCCGCTCAGTTGTATATCCTCGCGTCCTCGACGTGCTGATGCCCGCGATGCCTCATTCAAAGAGCCGTCACCCGTCGGACTTGCTGGTGCAAGAAATGGCTACTGGCTAAAGGTGCGTAGCGCATTTTGGCCTGCACTGTGCAGGGCAAGTGCAGGGCCGTGTTTCTGTCTACAAAGGACTGGAGATGCCGGGACGGGGCCTTCAACTACGAACGCTGCATGATCGAGTTGTTGCCTTGTTTTCAGGACCGGTGATGTATGGGCAGTGGATACACTTGCCTGGTTCCAACGGTACGTCTCTTGATTTTGATGTTTCTATGCTGACGACATCGCCTAGGATGGTATTCGGGGACTACTCCATCGGGCGGGGGGGGTGGGGCGCCCGCGCCTACATCCGCTGTTGCCAGCACGATATTGGCGCAACGCGCGGCTCGACAGGCCGCATCCCAGCCCACACCTTCCGCCGCCGCCGCTGCCGCCCCTACTTGATACGGTATGCTATTTTTCCACTCGCATCCGCCTCGCTAACAAGTTGACAGTCACGGCGATGCTTTCTTCTCAAACAATTCCGGTAAGTCTGTCCATCTATTCTAATTGCTACCACCGTCTGACTTGTGTTTGCTTCCGGCAGCTCTACTTCCTAGACTCATCAAAGTCTCCACGGTACGCCCTGCATCTTCTGTTAAAGCCACATACGGAACTGATTTGTCCCAGATCATCGTTGTCATTCTCTTTGTACTCGTCCGTATAGTGAGTGCTCTGTCCATTTTATCTGTTCCCTCTCCTCAATATGTTGGTAGATCTTGCCGTCCTTCAACATCCACGGTACGCCAAGCGGCTTTTCTTTTAACTTGCCTAACTTGTCTTTCTGCAGGATCTCTCTGCATTCTCGGTACACGCGCTCGCATAATTGTCTTTCAGCATTTCGCACGGTACGCCGAGCCGCTTTTGCTTTTTTTATATCGTCTAACTTGTCTTGCTGCAGATCTCTTCTTCCACTCGCATCCACGGTACGTGTCCCCGCCTGATTCTTTTTTCAGCATCTGATCCTCCTTGATTTAGACCACCACGCACCGTGACATCAAGCTCAAATAGTGCGTGTCTTGATGATTTGTATCCAAGTGACACCATACTGACACGTCGTTTTAAGAACTGCAACAACTGTATTCATAACCCATGGCTCGGTGGGTGGATTACTTCCTTCCGCTTTCTGTTGCTGATCTTCGCCCTCGTCCTAGAATAACTCCTCAAGATGTGTATCAAACGGTATGTGTTTTCAGCGTGCTGACAGCAATTATTGCTGACCTTCTTGTACAGTTTCTATCCCTGCTGTCTCGCTGCTCGTCCGCTTCGTGTGCCAAGGTACATGTTATTTTCCGCCCTTGCCGATTTGCGTTGCTAATTACCTTGTTTTCAATTGCTAGGTTCCGTTAAATGTAGTCCGTTCTCGCCGTAGCTACCAAGATGAATATATTCTTTCAATGGCTACTTTGGTGGGATGCGAGAAAATTGAGAAATTGAATACAAGCAATGGCGAGATGAAACAAGCGCTAGAACCGCCTTGCAAGGCCCCCCGATGCCTCTCAAACCCCACCTAGGCCTGGAACACCTTGCGAGGCCTTGAGAGGTTTAAAAACGTAGCTATAGGCCCCTTGAGAGGTCCGCCAAGGGTTTGGGACCCTTGAGAGTCCTCGAGACAGCTTGACAGGGGTTTCCATGGTTTCTTCCTTCTCCGCTTTTGGTGATGGTCCGGTCACGGTCCCCCGCATTGATGTAGCGGAGTCCGCAATGTATCCAACTGGATCCTTAAGCAAACTCGGGGTCAGCCGAAACCCTTAGACTTCGAGAGGAATAGAAGAGAACGCACGTTATTTTCCGCCGGCACTAGTTCCACGAAAGCCATTCCCGTCGACGCAGCGGCATCCACCTGTATTCAGGAACGTCAGCACGATCCGACGGACAGAGAAAGATAGATAAAAATCTGAAGAAGGAAGACCCTGCCATGCCACTCTCGGGGAATCCGTGCCTAGCCTCGCCGTCGAGTGCACAATCCTCCTGGGACCCGGAAAGCGCAGAGGCGCGCAGTGAGGAAATATGAGCGGCCCGCGAAGGACTAGTCTTGTAGCAATCAGGGCCCGATTGTTGGGCGGCCTGCCTGATTACGCAATCAGGTGGCTGTGCCCTCGGCGTTCTTTCCTTCGTACCACAATGAATACAACATGAATATATGTAAAACAATCTGTACAGTTTCATGAACTGAAATTGATGATATCCTCCAGCAACAATTAAGTGTTTTGGCTAGCCAATCCTTCAATACATGATCAAGCAAAAAAATGATTAGATAATCTGTTGTTCGCAAATCTATCCGATATCATCACAATAGCTGCGCCAATCGCTTAGATGTAAGGGAAGG
The DNA here is from genome assembly GCA_029378375.1 of Mycena olivaceomarginata. Taxonomy (NCBI): domain Eukaryota; kingdom Fungi; phylum Basidiomycota; class Agaricomycetes; order Agaricales; family Mycenaceae; genus Mycena; species Mycena olivaceomarginata. The sequence continues at coordinate 347 of JARKIC010000759.1, read as the reverse complement.
TTTGTCTCATTAGAAGGACCTCTACATGCTCAAATATTTGCAGAATTATTGGCCTGAGAAGGGGTCCCAGAGCAAGGCCGCAAAATATTGATGGGTCGGCCAACAAGATGGTCGTGTTTGCTAACAGACCCTATATTGATACTTACTTGTTCGTCATCAATATAGGGTATCTGTTACAGAGACTAGCGAAGGACAGAGTGCACAAAAAGAAGGAGGCGGCGGATCAGGATCGCACAAACTCTTGGCAAACTTCATCATTTGATCGCCGAATGACGGCCCACGCGGCGATGTTCAAGTTGAAAATTTCCAACAAATGTTGAAATAATTGAATTGAAATGGTTAGCTCG
>JARKIC010000758.1:0-200091 GCA_029378375.1 Mycena olivaceomarginata | reverse complement strand
ATTACACGCGGGCTCGATAGTGCGACTGCGCTCGACTTCATCCGGACTCTGCGGCTGTCGACTCCGACTCAGGTTACTGGCTCAACTTGCATGGTCGCCATCTATCAGATTTGTCATTACAGTGGTGACTTGTCTCCCGCTCTACTAAGGTCTTTATCCAGGCGTCTCAGAGCGCATATGATGTATGCACACACGCCGCCGACCGGGACAATACTGACGTTCTTTCGCAGCTGTTCGATAAAGGCATCCTAAGAGGGCCGTCAAATTTTCTTTGGACCAACGGAGAGCGCAAAGGAGTTTTGGACCAGCCGCGGTTTCGTCTGCACCCCTCGCCAAACCACCGGCGACTTCCTGACCTCGTTGACCAACCCTGCCGAGCGCGCGGGTCTCCCGCACGCCGGATGAATTCGCCCGTGTCTGGAGAGAAAGTGCAGAATATCAAGCCCGCGCGCGGATGGCAACGGCTCCAGGGTGATCTGACCACCTTTTATACTACAGTCAGTGTCCCGTCCCGCAGATCTTCTTCGATTCTGGACCAGCCGCTGATCGAATTCCTAGGTCTTTGGCAATTTCGCGATGTCATTAATCATTTCATCTCTCTTCTATAATCTGAAAGACAGCACCTCGAGCTTCTACAGTCGCGGCGCTCTTCTATTCTATTCTATGCTGTTCTTATAAATGCCTTCGCTAGCGCTCTGGAAGTCCTCTATCCTTTCCCATTCCGCGTTCAATATTCATCATTCCTTTCAGATCTTCACTTTATACGCCCAACGCCCGATCGTTCATGGAAACCCAACGCAAGATCGGAAGACAATCAATTGGCGGGCAGGATTATTGTACAAAGTTGTCGATCGACTTCAGTTTCAACTTTCAAACAAGAGATTTCATGCAGTCAACGCTCGTAATCGCTGGCCTTAAGACGAAGCACAAGCGCCTCAACCACGACTTTCCTCAATGTTTGGCCTTTGCCTGCCACTGGATCTTCGAGCCCGCCGAGGAACTCCACGAGGTTGAAGCGCGGCCACAACGCGATGCTGTCGAGATGTTCCTGGCTGGTGATGCCGGCTTGAATGAAGGTGGGATGGAGGTAGAGGAGGGACGGCTCGAAAGATTCGAGAAAGTCCTTGATGATTGGCGGGCGCGGCGATGAAGTTGAAGTCGGCTGAGATGGCCGCTTTTATTTAGTCGCTGACTCCGAGTATAGTCGAACGAGAGAGTGACTCACTGCCTGATCCGAAACCCACACTAGATTTATATTCGTCGTCCGTCGAGTCGGTGTCGTCCGTCGATTCGGTGTTTTCGTTTGCGGGGGATTTGCCGTCCTTGGTTTCCTCCTCGACCTGCTTCCAGTTTCAACATGCTAGCTGGTGTGAATGTGTCCGGCCAAACACGCACTTGATATTTTCTCTTCGCCGACCTCTGATCCCCCGTACGTCTTGATATACGCCATGGTAAGCCCAAGCCTCAAGGCGCCCAATTCGGCATGGTTGAACTCAGAGAATGTAGCCTTGAGCTATGAAGGTTTCGAACTTAGATCGTGTGGTTCAACCAATATAACTATCATACCTCTTGTTCGATCCTGCTCAACGTCGCGGTTTGTTGTTTGCCCATAGTGACAGAAAGGTCGAGGTGTTTCAACCCGATTTCACGGAACCGTAACTATCAAGTTAAACGATGAGGGCGGCCTTGGAGTTTTGAAGCTGAAACGCCCACCCTCATTTTCGCCATCTCATCCGAGTGCGGGCTCAAATGGAACGCCTTCGCAAGTTTTCATCGGGCTGCAGCACTGGCAGAATAACTTAGAACGGTAATTGAACCAGAACATTCAATTGCTACTTACCCAGGGGCATTATTGTAGATTCGGGAGGCGGATAGAGGTCGAGGTTGAGCGTACTGCGGCGCAGTATGGTTGTGGTATTTATACGCGGAGTAACTTTATTTAAGTTGCCGACCAGTTTTCTTCGGAACGAAGAGCTGGTCCCGTAAATCAGTATGTCTGACTGAGTGTTGATCTCATTTGGTTCAATTAATAGAAGGGGCCCATGAATCTTAGACGAGAATTCCACTGTCTTCGTTGAACTGACGTCTGACCCAATCCAAGAAACCGCGTTGTATTCAAGAACAAATATGGACGGGGAGATCACATGGACGCAAGCGGACAATAACGAGTGAGGGGAGCAGTGAGGAGGAACGAGCGGTGAGGGGAGCGATCGGTGAGGGGAGCGAGCGGAAAACAGTGAGGGAACGAAACGAGCGAGCGGGGAACAAGTACGGAACGAGTGAGGTAGCGAGGGAGGGGAGGGGAGCGAGCGAGCGAGCAAGGGGAGGGAGGGGAGGGGAGCGAGGGAGAGCAAGGGGAGAGGGGAGGGGAGAGGAGCGAAGCGAGGGGAGGGAGGGGAGGGGAGGGGAGGAGGGAGGAGGGAGGAGGGGAGGGGAGCGAGTGAGGAGGGGAGGGGAGGGAGGGGGAGGGGAGGGGAGCGAGCGAGGGGAGGGAGCGAGCGAGGGGAGGGAGGGGAGGGGAGGGGCGGGAGGACCCCGACCAGCGTCAATGCGCCCACTCTGTTACACCGGCGTGGATGTCTTCCTCATCTGCTTTGCGGCGGACGGACCAGCCTCGTTCCGTAACGTGCAGAAAAAGATGGATCTCTTTACAGCGATTTGACAAGGCGGGCTTGACGTTTCTCAGTGGATCCAGGAGGTGCGACATTTCTTGCCCGGATGTGCCGTTCGTTCTCGTTGGTTGCAAGACGGATATGTGCGATGATCCACTGGGGTGTTGGGAGGCAAGCGGGATACATCCGGAGACCCATAGAGGCCGAGAAGGCGAGTCCATAGGGTGGCAGGGAGGATAGTGAGAAGAGAAGGCAAGCGATCGAGGGGATGCAGAGCGGGGAGTGGTAGAGAGGACGGGTGGACGGCAGGCGATTGGCTGGGAGAGGGAAGGGTGGGATTGAAGCGGTGGCAAATGTGGGATGAGGCGAAGAGGGGGGAGGGCGAGAGCGAGCGAGGGAGGGAGGGGAGGGGAGGGAGGGAGGGAGGGGGAGCGAGCGAGCGAGCTAGGGGAGCAAGGGAGCGAGGGGAGCAAGGGAGCGAGGGGAGCAAGGGAGAGAGCGAGAGCGCGAGAACGAGGGGGAGGGAGGGGAGGGGAGGGAGCGAAGGGAGGGAAGGGAGCGGAGGGGGAGAGGGAGGAGGGGAGGGAGGGGGGGAGGGGAGGGGAGGGGAGAGGGAGGGGAGGGAGGGGAGGGGAGGAGGAGCGAGAGAGCGAGGGGAGCAAGGGAGAGAGGGGAGCAAGGGAGGGAGGGGAGCAAGGGGAGAGAGCGAGCGAGCGAACGAGGGGAGGGAGGGGAAGGAGCGAGGGGAGCGACTTTGGAATGGTGTACGGGGCGACGGTGGTGTGCTGTGCGTTGTGTGGTAGATAAGAAAGATAAGAAAGAGGTGGACGCCCTGGGGTGGGCATTCTGAACGCGCGCCCTAGAAAGGGCAGCGCAGCGCGCCCGGAAGAGGTTGCACTAAAACAAAAACGCGGGTCTGGAATGACCTGCCAAAACGCTAGTCTGGAATGACCGGCGTCGACCTCAGGTCTGGAGGACCTGGGGTGAAGAAAAATAAAGGTAATGAATGCGATGGGGAGGGGAGGGAGGGATGGGAGGGATGGGATGGATGGGAGGGAGACGGGGAGGGATGGGAGGGAGACGGGGAGGGATGGGAGGGAGACGGGGAGGGAGACGGCGATGGTGGTCGAGAAGAAAGAGAGCGATGTGGCGTTGCACTTGTTTTCCAAACATCAACTCCCACGCACGGACCCACCAAACCTCCGTCTTCGACTTTTTCGACTTGCCGGCGAGTGGGGTGCGCCTACGACCTCTCTGCGGAGGTGGCTATAACCTCAAACTGCGTCGGCGTGGGCGCTTCGTGGGCGCTTCGTGGTCGACGTGGGCGCGTGTCGTCGTCGGAGGTTGTAGGCGCGCGTGGTCGGCTGTGGGCGCGTCGTCATCGGCTGTGGGCGTGTCGTGGTCGGCGTGGTCGGCCGTGGGCGTGTCGTGGTCGGCCGTGGGCGCGTCGTGGTCGGCGGTGGGCGCGTCGTGGTCGGCGGTGGGCGCGTCGTGGTGTTGGGGCGTCGTGGTCGGGTGGGCGTCGTGGTCGGTCGGTGTGGGCGCGTCGTGGCGGTGTGGGCGCGTCGTGGGCGCGTCGGGGCGTGGCGCGTCGTCGTCGGCGTGCGCGTCGTCGTCGGCGTGCGCGCGTCGTCTTCTAGCGATGAATCAGTGCTAGTCTGTACTAGTTAGGGAGCCTTTCGGAATAGAATCAGGGATGGGAGCACACGGTGGCGGGGATGTGTGCTCGATAGAAGGAGGAGCTGGGAATGCCGGCTGGTGAACCCGAGTCAGGTGCAACTAGGGCCAGGTAGCGGGCAAGAGAAAGGTGCAGGGGTGAAGCTAAGCCTTTATAAGGAGTTTACCCGTTTGCCGGTGCTTGCCTGGAGTTTGTTTGAGGGAGCTTGGCTAGGCTAGCGCATTCCCGGATAATGTTTCCGGTTCGGTCAGGCTTTGCTTTGGAGTCAAAATATTGGTTGATATGGAAGGTACAAAAGGAGCAATAGTAAAATCTGAGGATATATACAATAGCCGAACTTGGATGATTCTGAAGGTAGTGCGCTACTAGTAGGCATGGCCTTCCAAGGTTTGTGTGAGTTCTTCAACGTGCACTGAAATGGATGCGAAAGACTGACGGCGGGTGGTTGTGCGCGTCTGTGCCTCGTAGGCTACAGCCAGTGTTCGCAAGGCGACGGCACGTTTTTGAAGTTCTGCCACGTCTGACTTTCCAGACCAAGAACTGTTGATCAGCTCCATGTTCGCGATAATACATGGTCCACGCTTGAAGAGCCGACATGTACGCGCAGGAACCCCACAGCGGGTCAGGTCTACCGCCGTAAATCACATAGAGACGATATTTATTGGCTTCCCCTATGGTGCTGGCAAGGGTAGTACTGATACGAAGTCGGGTGGGCCTGTAGACACCCATGAGTGAGCGAGCTTGAGAATGGATGCAGCCTGGGCCTACATTGCCAAGGAGCTGAGCAGACTGGACTTTGAGCGCTACAGAGTGGGCGGTTCGAGTCGCGAGACAAAGGCACAGAGGATTAAATACCATATTTCCGTGAAGAGGGTTCTAGTGCAGGCTGGTGGCGCTGAGCAGAGAAGAGAGAAGAGAAGAGAAGAGAAGAGCTGCTACAGTGGCGCTTTCTGGGTTTTGCGACTGAACATCGATAGAACGACTGAACATCGATAGAAAGAGTGCCAGTAGTCGTTCGATACAAGAAATGCAAAGTACAGGTTTTCAAGAACTAGGGTTACTTGGTGAATACAAGCGGCTACTTCGAGACGGTCTTGTCGTCCACCACAACGACATCAACCCAGTCTGAGGACGGTTCGACGGGAGGCAGTTCGGCTTCAGCGCCGGCGGGCAACGCGGGGCGCGACGGAGAGCGACGCGGCGGGCGCGACGGAGAGCGACGCGGCGGGCGCGACGGAAGGCGACACGGCGGCGCGACGGAAGGCGACACGGCGGGCGCGACGGAGAGAGAGCGAGGGGGGCACGACGGAAAGCGACACGGTGGGCGCAACGGAGGGAGCGACAGACGCGGCAGCGGAGGGCGACGTGACCTCGACGAGCTTCTTCACGTTATGCGGGTAGTTATTGGCATAGTAGGCCAAAGCATCGTTGAAGTTGGAGCGGCGGAGCTGGTGCTGATTGGGAACGCCGTTGGTCTGGTCCTTGGCATCCTGGCTGCGTGAGGTTCAACGTTGCGTGGAAGGGCAGGGGGCAAGGTGAACATACGAATTGGTGTAAAGGCCTGGTTCCCTGCCGCAAATGACCACCCAGTAGTTCTCAGCCGTCTTTTGGTTGGCGAAGGCGGCAGCGATTTCTTGCGGGGTGGCCGGGGTGCCGGGCACAAAGTGGAGCTCGACAGCTACCACGGCTGCAAAGGTTCACTTAGCGGTGTGAATGGGGAAAGAAGAGGAAAATCATACAGCGCCCACCGAGGAGTTGAGACAAAGAACCTTTGGGATGGGATTGAGATCAGTGAGTGTGCCAGTCGAACCTGGCGCGAATGGCAGACCTTGAGCAAGCCGCACCTGGCGACCGATCACTTGTAGCGAGCGAATCAAGGTCTCCAGCTCAGGGGAGTCGGGTACGCTCGAGACAGAAGGCAAAGCAGACATGTGGGCTGGAGGACGATAAAAGTGCTGTTTTCAAGGGGGATGAATGCGTGGGCGGCGAGCTGGTGTTGAAGGAAGGACATTATCTGTATTTATATTCCCAGATACGCCTGCAGGCGCCATCGGCGGAGAACAGAGCTGAGGAATAAACCGCACTCTGCGGGCTTAGAAGGAGGCTAGCGCTCGCCACCCGCTCCAGAGAGACCAAGAGAAATTTCTAAATTCGAGTAGAACGTGGCGTCTTTAGCCTTGCTTCAGTTGCAACGCATATTTGACTTGCTTCAGTTGCGGTGCAGATTCGCAGATTCAAAATTCGAATAGAACGTGGCGTCTTTAGCCTTGCTTCAGTTGCAACGCATCTTTGAATCTGCGCCGCAGATTCAAATCTGCCCGGGAGTTTTGCCTCTTCTGAAAAGACGGAGGTCGCGAGTGAAGTCGGGAATGGAGCACAGTGTCCTCCAAGCGAGGGGAGAGTAGAATAGTCCTCCGAGTGAGGGGAGAGTAGAATAGTACTGGCATCGGAGTTTGCCTCGTGGGAAATTTCGAGAAAATTTCGAGAAAATTGTACATCCAAGAAGTGATATTTCAAGAAATCATAGCATAATATACAAAATGCTAATGTACGAGCGAGGAAAGCGACAAGAAAGACAAGAACTACAGTAGATGGACAATAAAACACCTGTATTTAGTTCTCCGTGATTGCTATCACGGAGCGTCGTCCGTCAGCCCCAATGGCCGCTACCTCGTTGGCGCTGAGAGCGATGAGACATGACTCCGGAACGTCCTGACAAACCCCATTCACAAGGTGGGCGTTATGTGCGTGGATGGAGCGCATATGGCCGCAGTCAGCGCAAGAGACAATGGCGGAACGTATGCCTTGCCAAATGTCGTCAGGGAGCCCCATTTTGGTGTTGAGGGCGATGAGCGCAATGCCCACCGCAGTCACCGACCCAAATTCAATGAACTTGATACCTCCATGCTCACCGGGAACGCAGCCTAGGGGGAACTGACGTTGGGGGAGGTCGTCCTTGTAGACTGTGATGTCTACGGGCGAAAACTGGTGGAAGGGTGAGGTCGTCAGTAAAAGAAAGGCCAGACTTGGGTGAGGCGAGACGAAACTGACCAGCAGCTCTATTGGGATGGTTCCCGCAATAATAGGTCCCATCGCCCTTAGGCAAGAGGTGGGCATTGAACCCGTCGGGGGTAAAATGATTGGCGCATCCCTGGCAGGTGCGGAGGAGATTGGTAAAGTTGTCGAATGCGATGCCGAGGATCCCAGGGGTGGTGCAGAGGTGGCGGATGAGAACACCGACGATGGTGTTACTGTACTCTGAGGCATCGAAAACCCGGCCACAGATAGTGCCTGGACGTCCGGTGTTAGAGTAAGGGCGGAGGCGTGAAAGGAAGTCGGCAGAGGCCTCATCGCCTCCTAGAAAATGGTCGCTATAATTTCCTGGCAAGACGACAGTTAACCAGAGTTCGGTGAAAGAAATGACTGAACTCACGGGTGTCTTCCGTCATTTTTACATGCTTGGCGAGGGCTGCCAGGAATTGATCGTCTGCAAAATGATTAAACAATATGAATGGTTCATGGAAAGAGCGCAGCCCACCTCCGCGGATATTGAATTCAGCCTCGGCCGGGGGTGTAGCGGGAGATAAATGGACGGCTGGGGGCGCCTACGCCGAGCGGTTTCGGTCTTGGCTTTGTGGCCTGGAGGCGAAGCTGGGAGCCCCCAGGGGCAGAGATTCCCAGCTCGAGTCGGGTGGAGGCAGCACGAACAGGGGGAGCACGAGAAGTAGGAGTGGGTTTTGGATTACACATAGACGAGGCTGCCCGGGGAGCGGCTGAGGTGGGTGTCGGGGTGCTGAAAAGGTCATCGTCCCCGAATAGCAACGAAGACGAGGATGCTCGAGTCACAACGAGGATGTCGTCTTCGTCATCGTCGTCGTCTATGAGAATCGGGGCCGATGAAGAACTCGGAATGGAGCCCAGAGCTGCCTGCCTTTTGAGGGGCCGGCGGCGAGAGGTCGACATAGCACGGAGCGGAGGATGGCTGAACTCGAGCTTGAGCCCATACTCCTCCTTGACTGGAGGCTCGCGCTTGACTCCGGGTTCGCGCTTAACACCGGGTTCACGCCTCAGTGAAATTGAGGTGGGGAGGGGCTCGTCCTTAACCTCCACCTTGGCGGATGGCGGGGGCCGGAGGATGGCTAAAGAGAGCGTTAGATGAATTACTGATCAGGGAGCAAAAAAAGAAAGAATAACTCACCGATGAATGGGCAGTGATGGAATTTTTTTGGATCGACTTGGAGAAAGCACACCGTACCAGTTGGGTGCTGGTGGGAGTGGAAGGTCATACGACACTCGTCGGCCGTGCGCCGTGCGTTGCCGTAGTGCGGGCAGAGGGGAAGGGCAGAGTGGGGAAGCCTTTTGAATCCAGATGGTTGGTAGCGCGTGGAAGTCATTGCGGTGTCAATTGAGGGACTAAGAGAGGTGGCGAAGAAAGTCAGTTGAAAGTAGAGAGGAGGGTGAACGCTGCACTGACTACTGCATGGGTTCGAATGCCTGAGCCGTGCGGCTGAAGCTCAGGAGCTCACCGGCACGATTTGCCTGGGCGAGTAGTTTTTGGCATAAATTCAGAGTGTCGGCCGAAGGATCGTTGTCAGCTGGGGAGTAGGCGGGTGAAGGAACATGTTGCTGGTGGCAATGGATGGAATGATTCCCAATCGCCTTTTGGAGCCAAGATCTTTGTTGTGCAGCGTCGTAAGGCACCTTCGACACCTTCGCCGTGGAGAATTGGGGTCCACGGGAGTAAAAGAATCGAGAGTGAGGGTTCGACATGCTAAGTGTAGAGGAGCAGGAGAGATCAAGAGGATAGCGAGAGCAAAGAGAAGGCGCCAGTCGAATCAAGTGTACTGAGATGAGGTGGATTCCAGCGTTTTATATTTTTCAGGAAGAGTTATCTTCGAATGGGCGGGAATTGCGAGCAAGTAATCGTCTCCCATGTGTGTGTGGCGCGACCTCGGATTTAGGTGCTGTGCGTTGCAATACAGAAAAAGAGAAAAAAGAATTTTGAACAGGGACCTGAATCTATTTGCCTGCATGTGCAGAAGCGTGTGCAGTAGCGTGTGCGGAATTGAAAACAGAGTTGGACATAAGCATACCGGTTGTTGGATTCAGAAGAGTACCGGTTGTTGGATTCAGAAGCGTCTGTTGGATTCAGAAGCGTCTTTAATTCTAATTTAGAAGTGGAAGCCAGAAGTGGACGCCAGCCTGCTTTGGAAGTCTGTGACTAGGTGACCGGGTTCTCGGCCGGTAGGTGATGCGCCCTCGGAGCGCCCTGATGCGAGACGTGTTTGGATTGCGAGCTCTAGTCGATCAAAGCCAGGTCTAGGCCATCAATTACGGCATTTATTATGTGATATTACGTGAACCTACGTCTTCGGCCTTTTGACACCTGCCATCAGAACTTTGATGTCAGGACGTTTCTACTACGGACTCATGCCATTGATTCAGACGGACGTAAATGCGTACAACTGTGTGCAATCACTCTTTTGTTCTTTTCTCGTGACCAGTCCCAGTGGGCTGAACACGGCAGTTTTTTTGGCCAGGCTCGAGCACAGTATCAATTTTTTGTCAAGGTATTACTGGTTAGATGTTCATTCTAGTTTCTGAGCTCATTTATCTGTTTATTGTCCTCAATGGTCCCGAGCTTTGAGCCCTGCGTGACCGCCCGATGATGTACACGCCTCTAAAATATACGGTCTTTCCGTCTTTCCCGCCGGTGATGACACTAGATTCAAGGACTCCACGATGTATCGTGTCTGCGCGGGGGCACGATACATTCTTAGCGCATGTATCGTGTTCGATCAAATGTATCGTGCATTGCTAGGAATGTATCGTGCTTGAAATGTATGGGTGGGACTAGTTTTGTTAATAATCCCGTGACGAAAGCCTTACAAAGTCAACGTCAACGAAGAAATCTGCAACGAGGCGGCGCTTGCTCAGAGAGATGCTGTTTCAATGCTGTTCCGGATGATACGTTTCTATGCCAGTGGTAAACTTCGTTCGTATATCAAGGAGTCACGTCTCTGTTGCACCTGGTACAATACTGAACTGGTTCGGAATGAGAAATTCTCGTCGACAATCAACCCATGGCGCCGGCTTGGAAGCGGCGGCTACCTATCTCCTTCACAAGCGGCGGGCCATTCTGTGGACTGAGTGAGTTTTCCGAGTTGTAAGAAACTCTGCATGAGTTGCATTTGCCGATACATCAACTCTCAGCCCGAGACATTTGGTGTGAGCAAAATAGTGGACTGGCAGTAGTCGAAAGACATTGGGGCGAAGTTCGGCGAAAGGCTGGCAGAGCAACACGTCTTGGTTCGAGTTCACGAAGAGCTAATGCAACAGAGGTCGATAAAGCAAGTGATGATTGATACGCAGGCCGTTCCTTGTTCCAGTAAGCACCAGATTAAAGGTGTTGCGATGGTGCGACTGGGACAGATTGTGGCCCACGAGGTACAAGAGGCCTATACATAGTGAAAAATTGGGTTCCGGGTGTACGTCGCAAAATGGTTGGCCACGACTCCAGCGCCTACGCGCGTGTAAAAAGTGGCAGCGAAAGAGAAATAATTCAAACCGCTAGGAAGTGGTAGCCTCGGTTTCGGGCTTTCCCGGATCGAATGCCGCCGTCGTTAATTTCGATTTCGAGCAAGGTTTTCTCAGCTTTTCATTGAGGTATGAAAGAGCCGTTATGAAGACACAGAAGCCGAAACAAAATGCTTAGCATCTGAAAGAAAAAACTCCGTCGTTGCTGTTCCCGCTGGCGGCGCTGTGGTCATGACGCAAAGACAAAAAAAACAATTTCGTTGTTCAGAGCATGATGCATGATGGCAGAGAGAAAGCCTCAGAACAAGAACAAGAACAGCGTGGTCGACGTTGTTGAAGAGCAAAAGTTCGGCAAGTGCCGAGCGCGCCTTCTCCATCAACACTCGTCTTCAATTTTCCACAGCCGAATTCTGGGTTTCCGCGAGCAACGTCCTGCACATGGCGACAATCCTACTGGGGCCCTATTTGTTTCGACTAAGCTATAACACGACCAGATGCAAGAGGGCCAAATTCGACACGCTCTCAGGACCTACCGTGTGGTATGCCTGCGATACTCCCGCACGGCGCCGGCCGTTTCCGGCACCCGAAGAGACTCGAAGTGAACACCAGTACGCGGCTTGCATTGCTCTTGCGAACTATGCAAATTGAGAACAGCCCCGAGCATGCGATTGCCCTTGGTTAGCAAACAAGTCGAACGCGTCGCGCTTGCTTTGAGTCTTTGATATGTCAAAGACTCAAAAACCTCTTTTCATCATTTCACCATTTCTTTTTCCAACCCCACGCTAACTGGGAGCTTTCGGAGCCGATTTTTTCAATGTCATGCTTGGAGGTCGAAGAGAGCGAAGAGAGCGGGAGAGTTAGGCTCAGTCAACCCGATTGGGCCCGATAATTTAGACTTGCTGATTTTGAAGGCCGGCCCACGGTACCGCTTCGACTTGATCAAGAACCTGATAACTTTGACTTGGCCAAATGATTTTGAAGGCCGGCGACGGTACCGCTTCGACTTGATCAAGAACCTGATAACTTTGACTTGACCAAATGATTTTGAAGGCCGGCGACGGTACCGCTTCGACTTGATCAAGAACCTGATACCTTTGACTTGACCAAAACTTGGAACCCACAGGCGTCTCGCCATGGCCGACAAAATAACTCGTATCGCCATTGTGGATGCGAATAGATGCAAGCCCAAGCGATGTGCCCAAGAATGCAAAAAGGTGCGTTCAAATATCGTCATTTTAATTGATTAGCTGAAATTTTGGTGTCGCAGTCATGTCCCGTCGTCAAAATGGGTGAGCATCGACGGATGAGGCATGGGGCTGGGTTGTAACATTTTCTCCAGGCAAACTTTGCATAGAAGTCAAATCTACTGACAAAATCGCCTTCATCTCCGAGTTTCTGTGTATTGGTTGCGGTATTTGCGTTAAAAAGTGGAGCGACCATCCATCTCGATTTCATGTCCACTGACTGGCTGTAGGTGCCCCTTCGAGGCAATCGCTATCATCAATCTACCAACAAATTTAGAGTCGCAGGTTACACATCGTTATACTGCAAATGCTTTCAAACTACATCGATTGCCTACACCCAGACCAGGACAGGTTCTCGGGCTCGTCGGTACCAACGGTATTGGCAAGAGTACTGCCCTCAAGATTCTGGCTGGAAAACTGAAGCCTAACCTGGGGCGTTATGACGTACGCAATTTTTTTCTACGGGTCTTCGTCCTCTCATCTGTGTTCTACAGGATCCCCCAGACTGGCAGGAGATTCTAAAGTACTTCCGTGGCTCAGAGCTGCAGAACTATTTCACCAAAGTTCTCGAGGATAACCTGAAGGCACTGATCAAGCCCCAATATGTCGACCACATTCCGCGCGCAGTCAAGGGCAAGCTCACCGTTTCCCAAATGCTCGACTCGAAGCTCGAGCTCGACAACAAAGACCACATGTGCGATGTGCTGGAGTTGAACAAAGTCTTGGAACGAGATATCACCCAGTTATCCGGTGGTGAGCTCCAGCGATTCGCAATCGCGATGTCTTGCGTACAACGGGCCGACGTGTGCGTTGCGCATGTCTTTGATTCTCAAACCCAAACTGATTTCTACGCGATTTCTCAGATACATGTTCGACGAACCGTCAAGTTACCTGGATGTCAAGCAGCGGTTACGCGCGGCGGAGGTTATCCGCTCGCTCCTTACACGCGATCGCTACGTCGTCGCTGTAGAGCACGATTTGTCCGTTCTCGACTACCTTTCGGACTTCATCTGCTGTCTATACGGCAAGCCATCGATGTACGGCGTCGTAACCATGCCCTACTCCGTGCGAGAAGGTGCACCCTCATTATCATACCTTAATCTTCTTGCTGAACTCTCTCGAAGGCATCAACATCTTCCTCGATGGCTTCATCCCCACCGAAAATCTGCGATTCCGCCAAGAATCGCTGTCCTTCAAGATGGTCGAGACCGCCGAAGAGCTGATCGTCGACAAGACGCGGCACTATTCGTACCCCAGCATGACCAGGACCCTGGGCGCCTTCAAGCTCACCGTCGAGGGCGGCTCCTTCACGGACTCGGAGATCATCGTCATGGTGGGCGAGAACGGGACCGGAAAGACGACGTTCGTACGGCTCCTCGCGGGCGACCTGCCGAACGACGAGGATGTGAAACAGAATCTGCAGGTGTCGCTGAAGCCGCAGACGATCTCGACCAAGTTCCCAGGCACCGTGCGCATGCTGCTGACCGACCAGATCAAGGCAGCGTTCATGCACCCGCAATTCCAGACGGATGTGCTCAAGCCGATGAATTTGGAGAACTTGATGGACCAGGATGTGAAGACGTTGTCTGGAGGAGAGCTGCAGCGCGTTGCTATTGTTCTCGCACTCGGTGTGTTTCTTTTTTTTCTCAATTCCTTTTACACATGAGTCGTCGCTGACGCATTGGTTAGGCAAACCTAATGTATCTGTATATCTGTTGGACGAGCCCAGCAGTTTCCTCGACTCCGAGCAACGTATCATCGCTAGCAAAGTCATTAAACGGTACGCCTGTCCCGTCCCTACTCTACTGTACCGCCAGCTGAAGGTTTCATTCAATTCGCTAGATTCATCCTGCACGCGAAGAAGACGGCCTTCGTCATCGAGCACGACTTCATCATGGCCACCTACCTCGCCGACCGCGTCATCGTCTTCGAGGGCCAGCCCACCATCTCGGCGACCGCTACACCGTGCGTGCCTTCGAGGGCTCCTTCGCATACTCTATACTGATACATATGTGATGTGTAGGCCGCAGACGCGGCTCTCGGGCATGAATCGCTTCCTGGCCTCGCTCGAGATCACCTTCCGCCGCGACCCGACGAACTTCCGTCCGCGGGTGAACAAGAAGGCCAGTGTGAAGGATCGGCAGCAGAAGGGTGCGTCTCTTCGTTCCTCCTCTTTCTCTTTCCTCGTATTTCCGCTGTGGCTAATTCATTCCTTCGCAGCTGCGGGCAACTACTTCTTCCTCGAGGACTGAACAGTCTCCCTCGGGATTCAGAAGGTGTATCAATGAATGTAGCGCTAGCTGTCGTGTTTATTTAAAGTTCGGGTTCCAAGTGAGAGGCTATTGTTTCTGGGAGGTATACGTGTATCCCTTGCCTCAACTTGGAGCGTTGACGTCGGAGGACTACAATGTAAAATTCGGGAGGGCCATAATGTAAAATTGATTGTATTCTCGACGCGTTCCTGACGCAACGGACTCAGTACTCAGGGAGATGGGACCTAGTTGCACTCACACTGTCCGTTCCACCCACCACTTTCAATGCCGCGCCAGAACAAGAGAGGCGACTTTAGCGGCTACTTCCCTGTGACAAAAAGGCTCTCGAGAAATCTCTCAAACAGCACCGACAGCTTGTTTCGAGCCGAAAGAACCGACTCAGTCACTATGTACCGCGCTTGATCGATTTAGCTGCAGAACGGCTGGGGAACTCATCAGCGGACTCGCACTCGTTCGACGACATCACAGTCATCATCCTGTAAGGGCACATCCAGTGGAAGTGGCACAGAGTTTCCTACTAGTATGCGGCTTTTCGGCGTGGCTTGCTGAGTCTCTCTCTCGTCCGACCCGGATTTCAAAAAGAAAGAGCCCGACTCGGGCCATGACCTCGACGAAAAGCCTTTCGTCTCCTTTCGTTTCTTGATTAATCCTGCGACCAGGGTCCTTTTGAATGAAAAGTGGCTCCGAGATAGTCTTGTAAACCGACTTTTCACGGCTTTTTGTGAAGACAGTCGTTCACACCCGTAAAAAGTCTTGGATTTGTTACCCCCGTGGCTCTGAGAACCGACATCCATCAGTGATGATCAACCCGGCACGAGTCCGGCCGTCCGTATATGGAAGTTCTCGCTCGATTTGGATGACGCGCGTGATTTAGAACACATCCACCCGCTACGCGCCGCAACACCTCCACAATGTAAGTTACAGTATCATTGTAAGGAGAGAGGTGGATGTGGACGCGGAAAGCGGAGAGCAGAAAACTACGTGCTCTCGATGACGCTTCCCGATTGAGCGAGAACTTCCACATCAGGACGGCCGAACTCCCGCCGAGTTGCTCATCACTGATGGATGTCAGTTCTCAGAGCGGTGGGGTAACAAGTCCAGGCCTAGCTCCGAGACGGCGATCATAAATGGCAACAACATTGAGCGATGCTGACGTCGTACGATCACACGTCCAGTGAGAGCCCTCTCCCCGGTTATGAAGTTCTGTGCGAGGCCCGGGACTACACTGCCTTGGCTTGAGTCTGATCCATGATCAGCCCGAGCGCGTTAGGACCCAATATTCCTTTGATCCCAAAACACAGTCCAAACACTCACCCTCCTCTCTCACTCTCCCTCTCTCTATCTCGGTGTCACGCGAAGGAGCTAATGGGAGGGCAATATGGGGTAGTGTTGCGACAACGCTTTCTTTCTGCGTCAATTGGCCCAGGTCTGCCCAGATCCATCCTCAGCCAACTCCTTTCTCTGGCAGCGACGCCGGAAGAACCAGCGTCAGGCGGATCCCAGGAATATCTCAAAGCTCGGCTCGGGGTCACCCAGCACGAATGGCCGGCACTGTCTCGTGAGGAGCGCACAAAATGGGAGCTAGAGAAGAAGACCAAGACGGTCGAGATTATCGTGTCGACGCCGCACGCCAGCACGACCGCAGCTCCCGCCCATAAAAAAAATCCGATCCCCAGACTTGTATCGAGCGACTTCTACTTCCGCGATGGCTCGACGAGTCTAATCCGGACGATCGCGCGGCTCCGAGCGAGGATTTGGAGTGGGGGATTCGATTATATTGCGAGCTTAAGCACCGGATTTCAGACAAGTCTACAGGCATGTTATCCGTCGTTGCTTCCCCCCCCCCCCCCCGCCATACCTATAGGTTTTCTGCAGGCCCATGACTTCTTCGAGCAATGTTCCCGCAGCCCATGTCCCCGACGTCTACTCGAGACTCGACGAGAGGGATCCTCTCATCCGCACCCCACCCACCCTTGAACACCTCTGAGTCTGGACCTTCATCGCCGTGCACGCCTGCAAGCACGTCCCTCTCCTCGCCTCTCATTCCACCTCACCAACCGACATGAGCCTCGGTCTCGACTCGACAGACCTTACTGTGCCCTCACCTTGGGCGGGCTTGCAGAGACCGGTTTCGATATTAGCCATATCCCAGTGCACGGAGTGCGCTGAACACCAAGTCATCCTCGATGCCGAAGCTTCCCGGGATCGCATCAACCCTCAGACCGTCGCCTCGCAGGCCCATCGTATCGAGGCAGCCCTGGCTACGGTGAAGACGTTCGAAACAAATCAAGCTGCAAGAGACGCCTGAGCCGCCAAAGACGCAAGGAGGAGCGCAAGAAGCTCGTCAAGATGAAGGTGGGCCGCCCTGGAAGAGAGGGTCAAGATCTTTAACGAGGGGCGTGATGGAGGCAGTGGCGGCGGTGGTGGTCATCTACTCTGCGTCGCGGATCGCATTCAAAGCCCGGAGAAGAGGGCGGTGAAGGTGGAGGCAGGGAGGGAGGTCGCGAAGGTTCGGCGGGCGGCAGAGGCGATGATTTGGCCTCCCGACACAGGAAGGAGCTCGCAAGCCCGACACCTCCCCAACACCACCGCAGACCTCGACAGCGCCGGAGCCTGCCTCCATGACCAACGCCAACTTCATCTTCCACTGTCTGTCTCACTTTCGGGCAAACTTGGTGTGCGGTCTGACCCGCCCTCGCTGAGGCAAGCATCGCATCCGCTAGACGGTCCGGACCCTTTCCCGTGAAGTGCAGTACCGCAGAATGGTGCGCCGAAAACTACGTCACTGCTGCCGGCATGGTTTGGCCACAATAACAAGTGGTGGCGCGTTAGACGGTGGTGAAGGCATGAGCGTGACGAAGAAGGGCTCGGAGATGAGAGTACCCCCCGTGTCCCCAGTCGTGGACGACAGGACCGTGGCGACTCGTCTCGACTTCAGGTCGCAATACCGCACTGTGCACTTGGATGGCGACTCCTTTGATAAGACGTGCCATTTCATTTTTCGTACATAGATCTTGTACACGCTCGTCGTGAGCAGAAGTACACTACAAGAAAGACTACCAATACATTTGGATATTAAAGCGTACGAGTCAGTGTTCTGCTACATCCTCAAACAGGCGGCAACGGCGATAATGCGCCGACACCGCTGAGCGGACCTCTCGCTGCAAGGCGGATCGCACGATCGGTTGCCCACAGAGGTAACAGAAATGCGTGTTGCATCCCGGGGACATGCACTGCGAGGGAAAAAACAAGGGTCAAGTAAAGCTTGCGCTTACAAGGCAAAAATAGCTCACTGTCATATGGTTACATCCATCGGACTTCTGAAAAGGTGTCTTGCATCCTGAAGGGAGGTAGGTCAGCCGACCACCACAAGGCCGTACAGACACGGAGACAAACCAGGGCAGTGTTTCCACCCTCGGCTTTTCATGAGGTGTTCGAGCTCGGACGAGCCGTCGCACGAGTGCTTCGGCCCGTCGATGGGGATTACTTGCTGGCAGGATTTGCACCACACGTGATTGCATCTCGGAAGTGGGCACACGAGGATCGGTGCCGCTTCGTATTCCGCGCGGTCAACGAAACACCGACTCCTTGCACCTGAAATGCTTGATTAGTGTTCAGCACGAAAGATTGCCAGATGCGACGTACTTTCGACAATGAAGGAGAATGGACAATGAGGCGATCTGGAGCTCTTGTAGAATCTGATACTGGTTATCATTGAGGCCCAGCATTTGAATCAGAATCATCTGAAATTACTAGATCACAGGTCAGCTTCAGTCTCGTCCAGAGTAAGCGACTGACTTACCTCCAGGCTCGACTCGGGCGTTGTCTGTGACACAGATCGGGCAAAATATAGGGTAGAGCTTGTCTTGGAGCTTCGAGACGACATAACCCTTCATGCAATCTCGACAGAACCCATGGGTACAGTCTGGGATGCGGGCGACGTAGTCCTCTGGATACTTGTCGAAACAAACCCCGCATTCGAAGACTGCTTGCACCTCTTTCTGCAGAGCCGCTCGCTCCGCGACCAACAGGGCAGTCCTCCGCCTCGAACTCGCGCTGCAGAGCCTGCGCTTCCGAAGCGTCGTCCTGTTGTGCTCGATCCCAATCCATCTGCAGCTGTGCTGCCACCATATAGTCGTCCATAGGGAACGTCCCGCGGCTTTGAGGTTACTGAATGAGCGTAGCTGGAACGAAATGCATTTCCAGGAATGTCGGTGCCCGCGGTCGATATCCATTTCGATTCTCATTTGCAGCTGCGTTGCGACGAGGTAATCGGCAGATTCAGAGCTTGGGGAGAGCCTATTATGTTGGCGGGACTGCTGAAATACTCGAGTGCGCTCAATGGGATTGGTGAAGATGCTGGAAGCCTGGATGGGCCGCTGAGGGGTTGTGATTCGGGATGATTCGTAGTCGATTTCCTGGAGGATGGGGGTGAGTGCTTTTGGCTGCATTGCGCACACGGGCGCTTGGTTGTCGCATCCAGCCTCCGTTGAATCGAGCGGATATTTATCCTTCAATTCGTCCAATTCCCTCTCCAAGGATTGGCGCTCGTGCGACAAATTTGAATTCTGGAACTTGAGATCTGACACCTCAGCGTGTAAACCCAGAGCGACGAGACTGGACTCCAAAACAGCCTCAGTCAATTCCTTCACGCCATTCATCGCGGGGCTCTTGCTACGAACAGGTGTGCCGAGAATTGGGCCAGCAGCTGAGCCTGCCATTGCAGACTCCTGTCGGCCAGTACTCGGCTATCGACAGCAAGAAGATTGTCAAGATGGGCCGCAGTTGCGTCAAGAGATGTGTTCACTATGAGTCCCGCGCCATCCGGATGGTTCGTCCTTGGATGGCTGTCAAAGATGATGAATACATCCTGCCGGCCCGTCGGGGAATCGATAGGGAGCTTGAAGCAGGTTATAATCTCTGGGGGACGCGTTATGAGAACTGCAGCGTATGTTGGAATGGACTGCAGCTCTCTGAGATACGTCTCAATTCAGCGACGCTCTTGAAAAATATAAGGAGGCTCACGAAAGCACGGTTCGGAATTCTTTGAATGAAGGCTCTCCAAAATTCAAAGACACTAGGCTCAAGGACCTCTTGAATACAGGCATAGCCTGGAATATATCCTCTACTTCGAGGTGGACATTGCTTGCCCATCGAGAACAAATGGAGATGACCTCCTTCTTGACATCAACACGATGACACCAAAAAAAGCGTCAATGCCACTCACGTCGCTTGTTCTTCGCGAGAGCACATCTTCCAGCAAACGCCCGCCATCCAATCCCTCTTCCACCCTTCCCAGAACGATCCGAACGAAGTTGAGCCCAGCAAGTCCACACGCGGCAATGCCGCCAACTTGGTATTGGCTGGCTCCAACATGGGACACGATCGTCTCTTTCCCGGACAGGACCTCCTCGACGACCGCCGGGTTGTTCTGCACACTTGCTTGCTGATCTGGCGCGACGAGGGACGATTCGGGGTCGAGCCTCGTCATGACGAAGCCTAATTACAAAGTCAACGTCAACGAAGAAATCTGCAACGAGGCGGCGCTTGTTCAGAGAGACGCTGTTTCAATGCTGATCCGGATTGATACGTTTCTATGGTAAACTTCGCAGCACGCCTTTGCATCCGTACATGGACTGTGAGCCTGAACAAAAATATCGATAAATGGCGTATAAACTCCCTCAACGCGTTATCATGTGTCAAATTCAAGAATAGCGCGTTAATTCGGTGGAAATAGAAGATAGTTTATTCGATTGCGAGACAAAGGGGATGCCTCGTTGCCGCCAAAGCTTGGTCACTTAAAGTTAAACAGAACGCACTCTTCGCGCTTATTCCTTTGACCTCCCCCACATCAAGTCAAGCGGAAGTTGCGAAAGTGAAATGCTTGACAATATTCCTGAACCAGTTCCACTAGCACCAGATGGTGTAGAGACCAACGGTGAATCCTGCCAATTAATCATGAATAGTCTTTGACCAAGCGTCGAAACTAGTGATGGATCCAAACGCCTCTGGATCGACCGATGAATTCACAGGTAGACTCAGACATCATTCTCGAGCAATGTCCCAGTCCATTAACGACTGGATTCCAGGTTCGAACAAACCTCCCTTTGTCGAGAAGGCGCAAAACTCGTTCTTGGATGCGAGTTTTCCCGATGTGTCCATGACAGATGCCACCGTCGTGAGTTTGGTTTACAAGACATAGAACTCAGCGCTGAGCAGACTCCGCTTCGTGAAGAAGGCGGACGACACCGGTTTTGTCGCAAGCTCGGACGACCCGTTCTTGGATGCGAGTTCCCCCGATATGTCCATGACAGATCCCACTGTCGTGAGTTTGGTTTATAAGACATAGAACTCAGCGCTGAGCAGACTCTGCTTGGTGAAGAAGGCGGACGACACCGGTTCTGTCGCAAGCTCGGATGAACATTTCTCGACTTCAGAGTTCTCAGCCAACACGGAACGTCCGTCCATGGACGTGACGTACTCCGACGAGCCTATGGATGTCGACGTGAGTTGTTGCTTTGAATTAAATCGCGCCCGACAGACCATACCCTACAGCCACCCGCACCCGTTGTTTCAATAGACCTTGTGCACTCAGTCAACGGGATGTTTAAAATTCTAGACCTCATCCGCGAGCAGGGCAGGTGGGTTTTTGTGGCTCTTATCCGACTTGCTACCTTTCTGAGTTTGGACTTAGCGGCGGCCTCGGTATGTCGCCGATGTTTCATTCAAATATTTCCTGGTGAACATTCCATAGTCAACAAGATAATCATTTCCCAAGATTCTCTCAAGAACTTCATCAACGAGCTATCCCCCGGCGCGTACTCGTCGCTCACGAAAGTGAGATCTCGAGCTCTGACCGTTAAGTCGCACTCACTTTTTGCTAGGTCGACTTCAAGACCCTTGATCAACTGTCGATCAAGCCAGCCGGACTGTATGGAAGCAAGTCCGAACTCGTCGCCTTCTTGTCCGCTCTCGGGGCCATTGACGAGCTCACGTATGTCTTTGCCTCGCATTTATCCTTGCTTCAGTCTTGACTGCCTTGTGTAGTGCACGCGCCCTATGTCTCTCCAAGGACGACGGCCCGGGACCGTCCTTACGATCCGGCTTGTATTTGCTTCGAAGCTCCCGTTCGGAACCCGGAAACGAGCAGATCTTTGTCATTTACTGGCCCGAGGACACAACTTGGGATGATAACGCGAACTCTACCATCTCGCGCAATCGTGAAACATTCATGAGGTGAGTCGGAACGATACGAAGTTATGATTCAAACGCTCAATCCAACAGGTATCTGACCAAGATGTGCGACCAAGTCACTTGCTTGATATCCGAGGAGCACGCTCAATCCATCGTTTGGAACGACGAATCAGAGGACGCTGCGACCAACGAGGACAACAATAAACCTAGCAGGTTGTACAAGTTCAAGGTAGCGAAGACGAATGAACAAGAAGAAACCGTCATCCCGCTCCCGGGTTTCGAGGTCAGTGTTTGATTTTGAAGCGACCGTGTTCTTTACGATCCCATGATTCAGATAAACACCCCCATTCTCGCTCATCGTCACGATGAGCGCCATCATCCCGTCGATCCTGCCGATCTCCAACCCAAGTTAATCGGTGGGGAAACCAAACAAGCTTTACTCACAACGGTGTACACACCTGCCGGCTTCCGAGAATCGCCATTGGATGACAGCTTCAATTTGGTACAGATTCGAGACTTGTTGTACGCCATTCCTATCCTTCTCCGAGTTCAGCCTGATCATTGGCATAGGAAAAAAGGAGTGGAGTTTGCACCGGAACTTCCGGATGCCGCAATTGAGGCCTTGACAAGATCCCTATGGGGGTTGAACTACGGTCTCGATATAGAAAGGCTCTTGATAACTGGCAGTCACGGAAGTTTGCTAATGAGAAGCAAATCGTTGACACGCTCGGGAAACGGGAGGCTGATACAAACTCCAAAGTGCGCAAGGAGACAGACAAAAAGAGAGCCCAGTTCCGTCAAGCTTTGGCTGACATTCTCGTGAACCGATTCCCGTAGGTTTTTCGCGCTCGCCAAAGCGAAATGAGTTAGATGCTGATGAAGTTAAAGTTCGATCGACCCGAGCTCAATTTCGAATATTCCCGAGGAAGAGCGGCACACCTTACGAAGTACGCAATTGGATGAAAATGATCTGTTTCCCCTTAATTATTGAAACCTTTTTTCAGAACAATTTTCTGCACTGCTTAAAGAATTCCCGGCCATCGCGACCGTGTTCCATGACCTTGTCGCAAGTCCGCAAGTCGACGCAGTGGCACCCGAGGCAGAATTCAAAATTCTGAAGGAAACCCTTATGTACATCGAACTCTCGCTCGCCACGCGCCAAGACTTGACCGGTTCCCAACGAGGGATGGTGATCAGGGAGCTTCTTAATAAGGGAGGCTCTCTTCTGTCATCGACCAACAGAAGCCACACGAGAGACTCCGGCAAGATTTTGAATTTTGTAACATCGATGACATCGTGGTTTGGGCCATGGAACTACAAAGACCAAGAGGCGTACATCGAGTCTAAAACTCGTCAGCTCATCGCAACCACGTCGGATGCGCACTTTCTTGCTGGTCTACGAGATTTGTTGGCCGAGGAGCCCACGGTTCTAGGGGACATTATATCTCGAACAATAACGATGGCCACTACTCATTTGTGCCACCAGATCAACAAACTTACGGAAATCACTCTCGAGAAAGCGGTTCAAATCCAGCAGGATGCGCTCAAGGAACGACAGAGACGGTCAATGAAGGAATCCCTCAGGCGCAACTCTTTGCGTATCTTGATAGATGAAATGGGGAAAGAGACCTCATCCGCTCCGTAGGGTTTCGCTCATTTTTCAGTTACATATCTGATCTGGCGCAGAGTTATTCTTGCTTCCTTCGACATTCACAGTCCACATTTCGGATCTCGTACGCAATATTTTGATTGTGGTTTCCTCGCTGATCCGTCTCGTTCTGGCAGCGGCATACAACGTCAAGGGATACCGACGGGTCAACAGTCCTGCTTCCCTTGATTGCCAAATACATTCATTAAGCCTGACGACTGACGACTGTCAAGAGCTTCAAATGGATTCCTTGTTTGTACCATCCCCGCGCATTACGACAAGTGCGGCGCGTTTCTCACTCGTCCCGGACCAGCGAATCGTGTACGAAGCTGTGTATGATACTCAATTTCTGCTGACGAACGCGATCTAGCCATGCTCAACTCATCGAAAGCGGTGATCTCCTGCTGGTGGTCGAAGATGCCAAGTATATGCACATCTATCTCGAAAAGCTCAGCCGCCTTGGGTTCTGGCCCCTCCGCCCTCGGAAAAGTGTAAATCGGGAAAAGATTGGTGAAAAGTCGCTTATTGCATATGACGAGTCCACACGCACGCTTTTAATCTGCGCCACATTCCAGGTTCGTTGCATTATCATTTGGTCCCATTCCAATGGTGATGAATTTCGCTGTAGTTCCAGCTTCACCTGTATGTTTTTGATGACAACTACGGTGGCCCCCAGAGCGCAGCTCCCGTGGATCTCACAGAATCTTACGCGGCAGGAGGGACTATCACGCACGCGTGTTTTGTCTTGGGAAGCGAGGAGATCCTGCTTATCGACAGCAGAAACATGGCCAGAGTCTATTCTCTTCTTCCTCGCCAATTTCGGTTAGTTCCTTCGAGTATATTCTCGCGGTTGCTAAGAGATATATACGGTATAGGCCCGCGACTCTTGCGCTCCCACAGCGTCCGATTTCGGCGCATTCATCGCCCGATGGAGCCTGCCTGCTTTTATCATATCCTGGGGAATCTGGTCTTTCGTTCCACGCTTATCACTGGGACACCTTCGGTTCGGAGGGAACAAATCTAGGGGTTCTGCAAGTTCCGCATTCTGCCCTTTGTCTGACGTCCATGGTCAATCGACGGAATGTTCATCTGGTGGGCATCGATACTGAAGTCTGTGCATCTGTCGCTTTCACCATAACCAAGAAGAGCACCGAATTCATGTTCACGGAGACAGCTGGCAAGAGCTCGCCGAAGGCAAAGCACGGTGCAATAACGCGGAATTCCCTGATAAAGTGTCACTTCGATGTCTGGGCCCGCTTCCCTGTCGTCGCCGCGGTTCAGCGCCACACAATCATCTCTTCCAAAAACCGCCTTCCACGTTCGTTTACCTTTTCGACATATGTGGACCACTGCAAGTTTTCTCCCTACTTCGACGATCTCATCTCCTCCTTCGAGCAACAGACGAGAAAACCCACGGGCAACCAGTTGAAAAAGATCAACGTGCACACGCTCGATATCAACGGGCTATTGTCACTCTTCTCTACCGATACTAAATGGGAAGTATCCGAGTTCCGCGCCGGAGAGTGGCTCGTCGACCTTTTATGCTTGATTCCCATTCAAATCGCGGTAACTCAGGAAAATCGATTCGTACCGTTGAAAGACGGTGTATTGTCGGCAGCATTTGAACAGAAGCTTCTCGGTGCAGAAGTGGGCTCAATTGTCGACTCGATTTCCATCGGATGGTACGAAAGTGTCTTCCAATCGTACATGGTGTCCAAGGTATGCACAGTCATATTTTCATACGTTCCGTGTACGCAACTTATCCCGCTCAGCCCATCAAAGTTGTGTCCTCGATGGGTACGGATATTACTTTCGTCATGGTCGCTTTTTAATTGACGTGTAAAAGGCGAACAGTCCGTCGGGAAAAGTTTCTGTCTCAATCACCTTGTCGATACTTCTTGTAAGATCTAAACCAAGTCGATGTTCTTTCGCTGACAGTTCAGTTAGTTGCCGGCAGTGCTATGAGAACGACCGGTGAGTTCGTAATGATTGATACACATGCTTAAAACTCACTGAACAATTTAGAGGGTGTCTGGATGTCCGTTACTCCCACAGATACAGCCCTCATTGTCGCGCTTGACTTCGAAGGTTCACAATCTCATTCCACACGATCTAGATAACTCATTTTGTCACAGGCGTTCACAGCATCGAGCGATCCGCACAAGAAGACATGTTACTTGTTTTATTCAACACCGCGATATCGAACCTTGTACGTGCGCTGTGTGGTACGTTACAATATCTAACACCTGCAAAGGTCCTCTTTAGAAATAACTTTGCAATGTCCCGGAGCATCGCGGGACTTTTCCAGTCATTCCAATCGTCCTCGACAGTGCTTGACCCTGCCGCCAATCCTCAGCTTTTCAAATCGACGTTGGTGATCATCATCAAGGTTCGGAAACCTTTTTGGGTTTAGTAATACTTATCCATTTCATAACAGGATGTTGTCGACTCAGATGAGAATGAGATTGTCAAAGAGTAAGTCATTTTATTGTGCTCGGAATCGGGTTTGATATCATAATCAAGGTTCTCGACGAAATTCCAGGTACGGCCACTTCTCCGCTTTCCTGTCTCGGAAGTTCGTTCTCATATGTCTGCGTAGAAAATCGTTGCAGACGAGCAAAGTGCGAACTTCATCTCCCGCCTTCATGACGGGCAGCTAGACATCATACCGTGGCCCGTCATCGAGTCAAAGGAATTTTACGCGTTGTTTCCTACGCTTAAAAAGACTCTCGATCAACAACAAGTGACCCATCCAACTGCGGGCGAATTTCTTCACACTCTCAAAACTTTGATGGCCAAACTGAAAGCCAGTGACTGGGGCGCACTATCAGGTTTGTCGGTAGCATACCGGATTCATCCTTGTGTATTGAATCGTCTCGTGCTTTTCTAGAAACTCTGGCCGCCCATCGAGCCCAGAAATTATGCACTTATCTCAATAGTGCTCTGGAATTCGGCTTTTACGAAACAGAACCAGTCGTTGAGCCCTTAAAGGTGGGATTTCTCTTTCGTCACCTTGACTTTGCTGAGATGTATTGGATCAGAACTTCGATACGGATAGCCCCATCGACCAACCGGATTCCTCGTCACGGTTCCTTCTCTCAGCGTCCAAGGCAACGCCCGAAGTGCGACAAGATATCCTATCCACTCTCCAAAGGTCTTGGGATCGGTTTGGCGAACGACATCAGATGTCAGAAGCCGAATGGATCGCTAGACTGTCCCAATTTCTTCTCGACCGTGCGGAGACAAGGATTCAATATGTGTTCCATTGGATAGGTTCCAATTTGGCTCGCTTTAAGAGTAACCACGCCAACATGGACTTGCTCCGAAGAGATTTTGACATCGGTGCGGTCGATCTGAGGTCAACCGTGGAAATTTGTCGGATGCAGTGTGCTTCTTGCCAGCTGCAGTGCCTTTTAGGCCGCCGTCATGGTTCCGATACACCTCACGACTGCCAGACCTCGCACACATGTCCTCATCCTTGCGACTTCCGAGACGAGCATCTCGAACCCGAGCAATGCGGATATCCGTGAGCATTATGTAAAATCACTGGTTTCAACATGGCTCACGACATCATAGTGCTGGTCATTCTGATAAACACATGTACGTTCGAGTCTTTCATCTTACTCCTTGATCATGGACGGACTTGCGATCTTTTCCAGATGCGTCGTGGGTGTCCACCTATGCGGAGAGCCCTGCATGCTCGAAGACAAGAACGGATGCATGAAGAAATGTACGAAGGTTTGTCAAGTGTCTCAATTCCACCGGATACTCGTATATATATATATATTAGGTCGCGAAGCATGGTGACGGAGACCACATGTGTGCTGCCCCTGTACATGCCTGTGGAGAGGAAAGTTTTGGATATTCATACATGAACGTTGCGGGCTGACAATCCTCATAGCCTTGCTGCGTACGACAATTGAAATCGGCGGACGGCAAGACGTTGTACACATGCCCCCAAACCTGTGCCATATCGAGGTGCGTTATGTGCTTACTCGCCAGTGTTAGAGCGAATTACGATCCCCGACATCGATATCAGTCACGAAGCGCACGATCAGCATGTCTGCAACACACCTTCGTGTCCGATGACTTGTGAGCTCTGTAAAAGATTGTGTGCAAATACGGATCATCTGCATGGGCTTCAATCGGACGCTGTTCACCTCTGCGGGTCAGTAGTTGAAGTCATTGCGGATCCTATCTCACAACTACCTCATCGAAATTAGGCAAGAGCACGATTGCGCTGCATTTTGCCAAGCCAAAGGGATTTGCCAAATTGACACTACACCTCAGTCCATCGAAGCCATATTCACCGGACGCCACGAGACTTTCCAATACACCAAGGTTCGTACTGGACTCTCTCTCCCGCTCTGTAAAATTGATGGACATGCCCGTGTCTGTAGTATTCTCAAGGTGATCTTCAGTTCACGTATATACTGATAGCGCCACTCATTGCGTGAATCTTGGCAGACTCCAAACCTTTACACTGCGCAATCAAGATCCCTGCGAATGAGCGGGAGCATGAGGGACCGCATGTTCATTCGGAAGACCCTAATTTGTTCCACTTTTGCGAAACTCGGTGAGCAGCGTTGTTTGAGCTGTATGCAATCTAATGACCGGAACCGTGGCAGATGCCTGAGTTGCGGATATTTCTGCACGCTGCCGCTCGGTTAGTACGATATGGCAAGTTTTGATATCCAACCACTAATCTCAAGACCCAGGACACCCTCAGCATGAGCATGAAACGAGTCATGGCTCCATGTCTAGAACTTCCTGGAGTATAGACGGTCCCGACGACACGGTCGTCGAGCTGAAAGGCCGAAAGTTTGCAACCAGTGACGATGGAGCACCAATGATGTGCAATCTTCTTTGTCAGGATATGGGCCGTCATGTCCATGTTGACTATTGTCGTGCGACCGAGGAGGCCCCGTGTGACGGAGCGGAAGTCGAGCACATAGATGTTCCGATGGCTCCAAATCCGGACCAGCCCAAGGATTGGATATCACATTCGTTGTTTTGGAAGCGGAGCGGTACGACCGGATTCACCCTTTTGATTATGTCCTCATCGAGTATGTCGCTCTCTAGGTTTCAAGGGTGGGTTGCTTTATCGTTGAAAAATAAGCAACATCTCAGTCGTTCCGATGTATATCTCAGACCCGTATTCTCGAGATGATCAAGCCAATTTTGCAAAATGGTAAGGGTGCTTGCTGGTTCAGTAACCCTCTGTTGACGTCTCCCAAGCGAATTCATGTGCCCTGGTATTCGCTTCGAAGCCTGGGAGACGGACTAAGTCTAACACGTTGATAGGACCGGAACACACTTCAGGAAATCTTCCAGTTCCCTCTTATTGCTCGCTACCCGTCCTTCATCCTCTTCAAGCGCCTGGGCAGCTACAGGTTCCTGATGCCCAAGGCTATATTTCAAGTGATGGTCATTCTTTTGCGTGTAAAGATCCGGCGGAGGTGCACCCTGCGTATCATGTGTACGTCTTTCGACTTCCGAGATTGCAATGAATGATTTACCTTTGGGCAGCATCTTCGTCATAGACAAGTATGGTGCATTGGTATTTTACCGTACCTGTTCTCACACTGTCGTGCTTTCAGATCATCGTCCATGTCCGGCACAGATTCCCGACCCCTTCCAAACAGACCTGGTGCCGATCTCATCATCCGCCACTCTAATAATCGATTGGGTGCCGTATTCTCATCGTTGCATGCCTTCTGGGTATCGCGTTCCTCTGCATTGAATCCCGGCGGAGGACCTCCCGCATTTGGACGACGCAAAGACGCTTATAGCGTGCTTTTTTTCGACGCTAATGCTTCTATATGCTTGCAAAACGACACAGACAGTACTCCCGATCAATTATTGCGCTCGCTGCTCGGATACAGGGCTGGCAGGGGGACTAATTCTGCTGCAGCAATATCAGCAGCGGAAACCATCATGCGAAATTACTGGAGTGACGCACGGTCCGTCCATTACTTGCTCCTTCGATGCGAGCTGAAGCTTCCACAGAGCTCCGATCGTGATATTCCTATCAGATGGTGAATGCGCCGATGCCCAAGCGAATGTCGAGAGCCTGAGTCGCGCTGCTGTAGACCTAGGGTAACCAATTTCTGCGCGAAAAATCTTTCACTGATCACATTACGCTCAGGAAACCGCTTTCATTCCACTCAATCATATTTGGAACAAGCGTCCGCGGGAGGCAGAGCCTTAGCAACATGGCTCAATTTGCCCTGGATATTCAGAACGCGAACCCCAACAACAATACAATTCCATCGTCATTTTCGGAGGCTCTTGATGAGGTCTGCCACAATTTCGAGACTCCCTCCTTACTCTGACCGAGTCCTGTAGGTGAGGTTGGCAGAGACCTTCTTGGGATTTGCCGAATCCCTTCGCAAGCCGAGAGGGTCTTTGTTGCGCTGATTCAGACGCAGAAAACTCGCGAATATGTGCCACAATTCTTGACGACTGTACTACTTACTGCACTGGCCGGAAATCCTCGATAGTACTTAGTCCATAATGTTTCCGGCAACTTGAATGAATTGAACCACATCAATAACTTAGCGTTTTGGCAAGCCTCCATTCGCATGGCATGATTGGTGTGATCCAAGTGCTCCTTAGCCTCAAATTGAAGCTTGAAGTGACGTCGCGATGCTCATGTGAGGGTTGGCTGTTGTTGGGTGTTTGCACTCGACGCGTCTTGACGCGACATGTCACAACTGTGACACATAATCACTGCACCGCGTCTTTTCACTCCCCTCACGACCTTTTGAATGTCCCGTTACAGGTACCCAGTGAAAGAGGACTTCGGCGAATGTTTCCGACTGGCCAAAGAGGCGATCGAAAAATCTCTCAAAGACCACCAAGAGCTTGTTTCAAGGCGGAATAATCCCCTTGTGGACCATGTACCGCGCCTGGTTGATATAGCGGCAGAACGGCTTGGGAGCTTATCAGCGAAAGACTCGGATTCATTAGATGACATCCCACCCGTCATATTGGGACTCCACATCTGGAAGTGGCACAAAGTTTCTTATGCGGCTTTTCGGCGCGGCTTGCAAAGTCTCTCATCCGACCCGGAGTTCACGAAGGGAGAGCCAGGCGACCTCGACGAATGGTGAAGACTTTCTTCTCCTCCAGTTTCTTGATTAATCTCGCAGCCAGGGTCCTTTTGAATGAAAAGTGGCTCCGAGATGGCGGTCATATCGAGTGGCGGCACGGCCTTGTAACATTGGGCGATGGCGACAGTGTATTCCAAAATTCAACTAGAAATCCTTCTGGTCGTACGATCACACGGCCAGACAGCCCTCTCCCGGGGTATGAAGTTCTCGCCGATGCCCGGGAATCTCATATCACTATTCAACCCTCCGCCAAGGCTTTCAAACGTACCTTTAAACATATATCGGACGGTCTATTGAAGGATCTGGATTGGAGTAATGTCTTCGTCGCGGGAGGGATCGTGCTCGGCACACTGCTTTCTGTGGACACCGCCGACGGCCAGCCGCACAGAGATCCGCGCTGGGCCTCGTCAGACATTGATGTCTACATTTACGGGCTACCGCCAAAAGAGGCAAACAAGAAGGTGAAGCATGTCTTTGACACGTTTTGTGCCAACCTCCCGCCCGAGGCACCAAAACTCGTAGTCCGGAACAGCACCACCATTACGTTTTATTCGCAGTACCCGCTGCGACGGATTCAAATTGTGCTGAAGTTGGTCGAGTCGCCGAAGACCGTGTTGCTTAACTTTGATCTCGACATATGTGCGATGGGATGGGATGGTAGAACTCTTTGGATGCTCCCGCGCACTGCAAGGGCCCTCGAAAGTACGCGTCCTGTGCAGTATAGAGCTTTACTGATTATGGATGATAGCGGGATGCAATGTCTTCACGATGGGCCTAATCCACGGGCACTATTTGTCTGACCGTCGCGCGAGTACGCCAGAGCGGTAAGTCCTCCACCTCGTAGTTTTTATGACCTCTGACACCTCTACATTAGCATTTTTAAGTACGCTGACAAGGTCCTACGCTGTCTTCGCGCTGTGTGCTGTCGCTCACTTCATTTAGGGCTACAGAATCCGGATCCTTCCTTCCTACATCTCGTCCCTCGCGACTCGGAAATCGGCTTCAAATGATTCTACGACCAAAGCTCCGCCGAATATTGATCTTGTGTCAATCATGGCCGAGCAGCGCGATTGGACCACCAAGAAAAAGCCAGGTGCTCTTCGGGACCTTATGCACCGGAAGGGAGATCGGGCTTTACGCTACCTGAATTCTTTCCGCATTTTCGCACGCTGTGTAACTTTTTGGGAATTGGTACACCGAGGCACTATTCGGTATGTCACCCTGATGATTCGCTCTATTTCACTCATATCCAGTTCTACAGCCCGAAAGATGATATTTGGGCGAGTACCGATTACCACCAAGATGCCGTGAGTCTCTTGTAAACGCTGTAGTGTTTCACTCATGAAGGGGTATAGGTGACGGCTTACGACGACGCGCCAAACCCACCGTAAATGTCCTTCCTCGACTTGTTGAACGAAACTCACGCAGATCTCCTGTAGATATAAGTGGGACAAGGACTTTAGCGTCCCGGCCTTCCAACAAACCATCGAATGTCGCCGAGATATCGGAGTGGATCTCCACGGATATCGACAGCCGTCTGGAGGAGTTCGGGGTCGCCGATTGGTACGATAACGGCGATGATCTCGCCAAATATAGGCGCACCATGTGCGCGCCGACCATAGTCGCCTTGTTGGGCGACGACCAAACCCCTAAACCCTCAAAGCCTAAACCCTCAAAGCGAAAAAAGCGCAGGGCAGACCAAACCGCGACGGAAGGCCAGGCTGAGGAAAACGACCTCATGCTGCAGGTGCTTCTTCCGTGCAAGTTTGCTGTCTATGCAAATGCTCTCGTCGCCCAGGCGCAGGCGCGAGCCGGGCTGCCGCAGACGCGGCTCCTCACACCACTTGTGTCTGATCCCGATATGGTGGGGCCCAACGCCGTAGAAGGGCTGTATTTCTGGCATATCGGGAAGAACCTCATGTGGCAGCAGCTTGATCGACGCATTGACGAGTGGGTGTTTATTTTTTTGCTCCCAGTATACCGTTGATGTAAACGCGCAGGGTTTTCGAGATGCTGTACGCGTTCCGCAAGGTGAACGAACACCTCCGTGAAAACTATAACCAGGTATCCCGCTTCCGCCAGCAACTAGCACGGCGCGAGCTGTACGACGAGTTCGATGCGTTTGCGCGATGGGTGCAGGATGAGTCGATGACGCTCATCGTGTACCGAGATTATGATCTCCGGGCTGACTATTCCCGGGAGGATTTCTTCTCGGACGATGATTACGACGATCCCCGTTGGGATGACCGTTGGGATGATTACTTTTGAAGCTAAGACGGCTGGGAGCGCCGAGTCTTGGAGACCATTTGGTGGGCTGACAGAGACAGTGCATTGCCTGCCACGTATCATTCCTCGTCCATAGCGAGTTCCGTAGTCGCAGTCCAAGAAACAAGATGTTTGCAGAACTTGACGAGTTTTTCCTGAATTCCGTTGACAAGAAGAACGGGAAGAAAAAAGTATCCGGATCGGCGTCCAAAAGGAGATCAACCCAAAGCGGGCTCAACGCCATCGGCTGTTTTTGGCAAGTCTTGTCGTTTGTCTGTCGAGAATATAGGTTTTTTTTTTTCAGCTTTCTACGGAGAGGAGCCTTATTTCCCCATTTTTCAAGCACGGCAGCAAGCGAGAGTTTCAAAACGCACTCGCCGGACACAATCGACCGCAGTATGGCCAAATTCTTGGCCAAATTACGTGGGACATCATTGATCAACCAAACAAGAATACATAGGGCAGGTTCAATTTGCCGCTCTCCCCATCGCACAGACAAAAACATGGAAGGGGCCCAAATCCCAAACTGCCGTCAGTCGTCTGTCATTGACTGCTCAAGCGGCGCAACGATCTAAATAAATCCCTCAGAGTCCGATGGATGCACCCTTATCGTCGACATCTTTCTGCGCTCGTCCGACGGAGTCCTGCACGCAGCTCACTCAAAGAACCTGGAAATGTACGGTGAGGGCTTTCCGCCGTCGGCCCTGGCATCCGTGTCGCGCGATGTCAAGACTGCCCAGCCGGAAGTCGTGCAGATGACCGAGCAGTCCGATATCCTCGAACTCTTACTCAAGTACATGCACCTTCAAAGACAACCGGACTTGAGCCGGCACAAATTTGACACCCTGGCTGGCCTGGCGGAGGCTGCTGAGAAATATTTGGTTTACTCGGCAATGGATGTGTGCCGAATTCGCATGAGGTGAGTTCTCTCCGTCCATCTGTTAACTAGCGTAGAATGAATTGAAACATTATTCCTTAGCCTCTGCGTTCAAGACCACCCTGCGAGAGTTCTCGCGTACGCGACCAAACATGATTACCCCGAGCTGAGGGACGTTGCCGTGCCTCTCACCTTGACAATGCCGTTAAGTACGATGAAAGTCCTTCTGCAAGATGCTCCACATGCATTCATTGCTTGGGTATGGTTACATCCACCCGCTACTTGCCGTCTAAGCACGATTGAAACTTGTGGCTAGGCTCAATACCGAGAAGGATTTATTGAGGTGATGCACTCCTCATTAGTCCCTGCTACAGCGATGCTACACAAGGGAGGGGTGCAATCGTGTGATGTGTGGGGGGATTTTCATTGCGCAATCCTGGGGCGCATCGACTTGGATTCCATTCGGGATTTTTCGAGATTGATTGGCGAATACAAACACAAGCTGGATGGGTGTCACCAGTGCACTGTAAGGGCAGAGAACTGGGCCAAGTCTGTTACGCACAGGGTGTCTAGGTTGCCCCTATTCCCGTCTTTCCTGTAGGCAGCCAACGTAATGCCACTTTTCTTGATAGTGTTACTATATTTTCCAAGACCTCGGCCACTTGAAATTATGTACACTTAATTCTGGTGAATCCATGCAGAGCCGCTATTTCTAGAGTGCCTGATATAAAAACCGGGAATAGCACACACAGCATACTTAGCTCCGATTGACTTGATTCTTTGTGTGGAGGCTCTTATTGTCACAACTCGAGTCGTTCTGGCATGGACTATCGAGAAGCATCGGAGCACGTGCTTAGAAATAAGACAACAGATCTACGGAAACACTGGGAGTGTTATCGTTTTTATTATGAGGTCACAGTTAGCGAGTTCTGTAGTAGTCGCGGTCCAACAAATAACATCGCAGAACTTGGTGGCACAAATTCTCTTGAATTCCAATTCCGTCGACACAAGTCACAAAACGAGGACGAAAGGGAAGAAAAAGTTGTGAGTCGTGATTGGCATCCGACCTAAACCGGGGTTCAACGCCTTCAACTGTTTTTGGCAAGTCTTGTCGTTTGCCTGTCGATGGTATATGTTTTTCTTTCAACTTTCTACGGCCTTAACGCGAAAAAGGTTCATAACGTTAACTTTTCGTGTATCCTAAAAATTCCAAAGTCCTTGAAGTGAGATCCCGTACTTATCGAAATTGTCCCAACAGCAAATCCGGAAATAGTTTACATCAAAGAGCGGACCTGAAGCTGACCGAAAAAGTCCCACATGTAAGCTACTACGGCATCCACTTGCTCCTCTGTCACGGCGTTGTAAATCGATAGCCGTGTGCCTGGATCACGAATTAAAAAACCATCGCGGAGAATGAATGCCACAGGAACTCACCCGGGACCGTTCTTGTGGAGCGTAATCGTAGATTTAGCCGCCGAGAAAGAGATAAATTGGCGAGTCTACGCACGGATGACCCATTATGCCCTTGATCCCGCGCGCCGCAGCGCCAGCCACAAACCTCCCCTCCACCTCCCGCTCGTAAAAATCGAAAACCACATTCATCACGCTCCGGCCCCTGCCCTCCTTCACGCGCGGCCTGAGCACGCCCCGCCGCGCCCCCTCCTCGACCGCAGCATACAGCTTCGCCGCCTTCCGCCGATTCACCACGGCAAAGTGCGCCGGCCCGCCCAGCGCGCGCTGGCGCCGGAGCACCAGCCCCGTCACGTATATCGCGAACACCGGGGGCGTGTTGTACAGGCACCCGTGGTCCGCGAGCGTCTTGTACGCGAGGGTGTGCGGGACGGGCTGTGCGCCGAGCGCCGCGGCGGCGTCGACGTCGGGGAGGCAGTCGTTCCGCACGATGAGCACGGTGACGCCCGCGGGGCCGATGTTCTTCTGCGCGCTCGCGAAGATGACGGCGTGGTCGGCAAGGTGGGGGATCGGGCGCGACATGAAGGAGGAAGAGTAGTCGGCGACGAGGGGCGTGTCTTTCGGGAGGAGGTGGAAGGGGAAGGACGTAGGGTCTGCGGCGTCGACGCCGTCGGAAAATTGCACGCCGTTGACGGTTTCGTTCTCGCAGTAGAAGACGAGCGCGGGGTCGGGGGAGAAGTTGTACGCGGCATGGGAGGGTATATTGTCGAATTTCCCGGTCGCGGAGTGCAGACGGGCGTCGACGACGGTGTTTACCCGTCCGCCGCCCAAGCGCTTCGCCTCGTCGAAGGCGAGTTCGCTGAACCGCCCTGTGAGGACGTAGTCTAGGACGCGCTCGCTGTCGGGGAGTTCAGGATAGAGCAGCCGATGCCGGGCGAGGAGGTTCTGGACGACTACGGAGAACTGCAGCGCACCGCCGCCCTGGGCGAATAGGATGCTGTGCGTTTGCGGGACGTCCAGCTGGGTCCGAATCAGGTCTTGGACCTCCGTAAGGTACGCGATGAATTCGGGCGCGCGGTGGGAGATCTCTGCAATTCCTACCCCGGTGCCGTTGAAGTTGAGGAGACCTTGGCAGGCTTCATGGAGAACCGATTCTGGGAGAGCACAAGGCCCCGCACTGAGGTTGATTACGCGCGTCGAGTTGGACATGGCTTGGGGAGTAAACGGCATGTTGTGTCATGGTGTTTTTATAGTCGCAGCGGATCGGGTGAGAATTAGATGCAACGATGACCATGTCGTACTCCGTATGACCGTGATGCTGCCAGTGCTCCACACGACCGCGAGAAGCCGCCCAGCCCAGCCGCCGCCGCCGTGCTGCACCCGTCAGTCAAACAGGACGGCTGTCGGAAAACGAGGTTACTTGGCTTGTTGTGACAGGACGGATTTGCCTGTCTGTTTACCACAGAGGTTGAAAACCGAACAGATCCCAGTGAGACCCGCGGGTTTTTTAGTCCCAGTTGCGACCGTCTCGACGGGTTTACTAGGGGTTGTCGTAAGCCAAGGACGAATGGCCACTTGGAAGTGCCTGTTTCCGAATTGACAGATTATAATTCGATAGGTTTAGTTTGAATAGCTCTTCCGAGAGTTGAACAAATCGAAGACTGCGGGGATTGACTGTTCTCCAGACCTGCAACAGATTAGAAGCTAAAGCAAGAGTTACGTCAGGTTACGTTAGTGACAGTGTGGATCGTCAATCAAATGCCGGCAAAACGGCAATCAGCGCTCTTGGCAATGGCTAAGATTTTCTCCCGCACTCGAACTCCGCCTGTCAAAGAGAAGACCACGTTTTTATGGGCGTATGTCATCGGGAATTTTTTTAATAATAATATGGCGGCACGCGGTGGATACCAGGAACGCGCCCGCGTCGCGTGCGGAATAGGCGACGGGCTCCGGAATGGATTTCGCAGGGCAAAATTTGCGCAGTAAATATCAGAGACAGAAAAAGAGAGCAGGCCTAGGGAAATTGAGACGCGGACCAGTGAATGGCGGATACGCGGTTCGATTTCGATACATTGGAGACAACGGCGACGACGAGCATTTAGCAGGGAACACAACTTAAGTAACTCTGCCGAGAGCCGAACCGCGTAGTTCGGGCATCTCCGGTGGCTGGCGGGAGCTCCACTAACCACGTAACTAACGTAACTTATTTATGTAGTTCGATTCGAATCGAACCGCGTAGCTCAGGACCTGGGATAATAGGTTGGAAGGCCTGTTTTTTTTTTGGCGGGGGTCCTGACATTTTGGGACCCAAATTTCTTTCCAAAAAAACCCAAATGCTGCCCGTCCAAAAAGAACGATTTTCGCGTCCTCAGAAAGCGTGGAAAAATAGAAACCGTCCTGACATTTTACCCGTTAGAAAATCAGGCCTTCCAACTCATTATCCCGGGTCCTCGTAGCTCTCGCCTACCGTACATACATACTTAGGCGGGAGATAATTAAATCCGAAGAACCGACGCAGCCGCTGCACAGCATCGAGAAAGCAAGTTCGTCAAAGCAAAGCAGGATATAGCACTACACATCTACTCTACATACACCAATACCGTCTCGACGCAGCACTACACCACGATCGGGCCCGCATCGTCCAGCTCGACGTCGCCGTCCGCGTCGACGTCCTCGCGGAGGAAGCGCGGGTTCTCGACCTCCGCGAGCAGCTCGTTGCGCTCCGCCTCCTCCTCCTCGCCGATCTCGACGTGCGTCATGCGGATGATCTCCCACTTGTCGTTGTACCCCTCGTACGCCTACCGTCCATCCATTCATCGGTCAGCGCCATGCTCATGCGAAGGAGCGGAAAAGAGGAAAACGAAACGCACGTTCACCCGCTTCTTCTTCAAGTGCATCTTCCTCTCAATGTTCTTATAATACGCGCCCTTCGCCTTCGGCGCCTCGCCCAGCCCGTCCTCCGCGCCGTCCCCGTCCGCGTGGTCCTCGATGACGAGCATAAACTCGTTCGGCACCTCCTGCTCGACCTTGACCGTCTCGTAGTCGCGCACAAAGTGGAAGATCGTCTCCGCGCGGTCGGCGGGGACCGCGTACGGCGCGAGCGCCGCGCGCGTCTGCTTGAACTGTAGGGCGGACGCGTCGTCCGCGGTGAGGTAGTACGCGAGGAACGAGTCGTGCTCGGTCTTCATCGGGCGCAGGATCGCGCAGTCGAGCCGCGGGTCGTCCACCTGCGTGTGGCGTGCAGTCAGCGTCTCTCTCTCAAGGAGGAAGGAAGGCACGAGATGCACGCACATCGAGAGTGCGCTCGCCCGGGCGCTCGGAGAAGCGGAAGAGGTCGTACTGGTTCGCCCAGATGTCCTTGTCGGGGAGGACCTCGTACGACTCGACCGCGCGCACGTTCGGCTTGTTCGGGTGCCGCAGCGTCTCGAGGGAGAAGTTGTCGTTGCACGCGGCGAAGGACGCCTCGATGTCGCGCAGCTGCGCGTCGCGCGAGACGTCGATCGGCGCGGCGATGATGTGTTTCCTGCCATGCCAAACGTGAGTCGCCGTCAATACGCCGAATGAGAATAGAACAGAAGGGGATGGGGTAGGTCAAAGCGGCCGTCGATTTGATTCCGAGATGAGATGGCAGGAATAGCCAGGAACTGGCGTCAGGCTTAACCGCGCATTGAGTCGTTTACGGTTGGCAACAGTCAGAATCGTGATAACGCAGGAACCAACCCACTCGGGTCTCTCGACGGGACTCGGGGGTAAGGGCGGAATCTCCGTAACAATCGAAACCCCCGACAGCTTTGCCTTGTGCGAATAAAATGGAAACGCACGACTCGTGTGCACCGGAGCGCTGCACGCCCTCCCGGGAGATGTACTCTGTTTTCCGCAGCCACGGTACATGTGCCGGAAGGGGCGTCGACGGGCCAGAGGCGCTCTGGCTGTTGCCCCCGAATGAAGGCGCGGCAGGCGCGAGCTCGGCAAGCAGCGCGGCGTCCTCCGGGTCGAGCAGCGGCAGGTTGTACGGGTCTGGGTTCAGCTCTTGATACATGGCAGAGTCAGCGTATGAGTCGGACATGATTCGTGACGCGTGCGTACCCGCGTCGAGCGCTGCCCAGCGTAATTTAATGTCCCCGCCGCTGGTGTCTCCCAGGTCCTCTCCCAGCCACAGAGACTCCCACCGGCCGAGGTCGAGGGGCATACCGCACTCGGCGTCGACGATCATGGGGAGCGGCATTTCGTGTGCGAGCGCGTTGAGAAACTCGGGACGCGCATAACGCATCGGGTTCGTCGGGATGTCGACGAGTTTTGGAGGACATGGCGGGGCGGGTAATGGGTTTGAGTAGCGTACCCGCACCAGAAGGTCCAGCTTGGAGCTGCAAAGGAGATTAATTTATTACCAGGATAATTGGGAATTCGACACACTTTTTCTTGGAGCTCATGTCGAGGAGGACGGGAGGCGGAACGGGAAGCCAATGCCAAACAATGACTAACTGACAGCTGGGTTTACGCGGTGTCGTGACTCGAGCAGATTACCGTAATTACGGCCGTATAGACCCGTATAGACGGCACCCGTAACCGTACCGTCGGGGCCTGCAGGGTGGATTTTACGGTACGGGTACGGGTGGGCCGTACCCGTAAATGGCCGTACCGTTACGGCCGTAAAAGCCGTAACGGCGGTCGGATTTACGTGGCATCAATGTCGAGGTACGCACTTCATCATACTGCTGAGAGGTTGATTTTTGAATTTCTTGTTCATTTAGATCGCCGATTCACTTCCCAGTAAAACTGTCCCTTCTCGCTCTGCTATGAAATCAAGTATCACCGGTTGGCTCTTGCCTCCTTTACTGTTTAAATCTAACCTGCAGACTTCTAGGGCTCATTTCGCACTTGAAGATGTTTCCTGCTCAACACCACCTGTTCAAATCTTATTGGAACGGTCCAAGGGCCCTTGGGATCAGGTAAAATACCTAATCCTCCTCGCGGAGCGGAGTACCTGTGATCAGCCATTTGACAAGGTCGAAAAGGCCGAGTTTATTGCGCTTCTGAAGTCCACTCATCATTCGTCCTTCCAGGTCCGATTTGAAAATTCCGGGCCGAAAGGCGATTCGGGGGCGCATCAAGAAAATGCATACAACGGTGAAAGCCGACCTCAAAAAGATGTTCGAAGTACTTGATTTTCGTGTCCGCTCCCGCCGCCACTTTATTGTTTTCACCAGGGTCTCAATTCAAAGGTCTCAATATCCCTTGATGCATGGACGTCGAGCAACGGCTATGCCTTCCTTGCTATTGTTGCACACTATGTTACTAACGGTGGAGAGTTCAGTGTGCTGCTCACCTCCATGTTTAATTCTGTTACTCATTTTATGCCAGAGGAAACAATGATCGATTTTCGAGAGCTTATAGGAGATCATTCCGGCGACATGGCTGAAGCTGTGTAGGAAACAATGTACGGCCGTAAACCCCGGATACGGCCGTAACGGCGCCGTACCCGTAAAGTATACGGCCGTATACCGTAACGGTACGGCGCCCAGGACTCTGACTACTGATGGAAATTGTCCAGCGGCGCTTCGTCCTCGACGATTTTCCAGATCTCGTCGATCTTGGCCTTCGCCGCCTCGCCTACGGAGCCGCGCTTGAGCGAAGCCAGCGTTTCCGGAATCTGGGAGTGTTTGCTGGCACCAAAGATGACAGCGTCGCCATACTTGGGGTCGACGACTGAGTCAAAGGCCGCCCAGCGGTACGCCAGCTCCGCCTTGGTGCAGCCAGCCTCCTTCGCCGCTTCCTCCCACAGACCGAGCGCCTTGTGGTACGAGGGCTTGTCGTACATACTGCCATACAGAGCCTGCATGCCATGGCCCGTGGCGTAGCGGCCGGCACTCTCGCCGCCCTCGCGCAGCTGCTGGGCAGTCTTGGTCAGCAGGCCCCCGGCAAGGGGGCTGTAGATGTAAAACGCGATGCCCAGCTTGCGCAGCGTGGGCACGAGCTCCGTCTCCGCTTTGCGAGCCACCGCGCTGTAGTTGGCCTGAAAGACCGTGGGCAGCGGGTATCCCTTGGCCTTGGCGATGTCGTAGACGCGCTGCACGTCGGCGGGCTTGAAGTTACTCAGGCCGAAGCGCTTGAAGTACCCCGCCTTGTACGCCTCGTTGATGCCCTTGAGCTGGTCCTCCAGGTCCAGCGAGGCATCCGGCGCATGGATGTAGTACACGTCGACCTGCACCGATTGTCAGAAACGGGAATCGTGTACGAGCATCACTGGCTTACGCTCTTGACCTGCAGGCGCTCGACCGTCTCCTTAGCGTGCTGCAGGATGCCCTCGCCTGTGCTGGTACCAGGGACGCCGCCACCAGG
Source organism: Mycena olivaceomarginata (assembly GCA_029378375.1). Classification (NCBI taxonomy): domain Eukaryota; kingdom Fungi; phylum Basidiomycota; class Agaricomycetes; order Agaricales; family Mycenaceae; genus Mycena; species Mycena olivaceomarginata. Next base: position 158,899 of record JARKIC010000758.1, on the reverse strand, counting down.
CGTCTTGCTGTCGATGGTGAACCGCTTGCCGGCGCCCGTCTTTCCCAACCACACCTCCGAGTCGAAGTAGATACGCGCTGTGTCAATGGTGTCGCAGCCACCCTCCTCCAGCAGCTTGTACAGCTGCTCAATGCTCGCTTCGTCGTTGAAGGACCCGCCCAGGGGGCCGGGACCAATGGGGGCACCTCCGAAGACGGCTTTGACGCGACTGCTGGCCATAGTGTGTGTGTGCGCGAAAGGTGGGCTCGAAGAGAGAGTTTGAGAATGAGAGCAACATGTATCGCCTTTTTATGTGCTCTTGTTCCGCTTAACCCTGCCGCATAACCGATTTCTGCGGCTTATGAATCGAGATTACCAACCCGTCCATCGGGATATACATCGAGGAGCAAAAGCTTTGGAACCCGTCGTCTCGGCATTTGGTATCGTGTATTACACGGTCACGAGCCCTTGGAAGAGTTGCGGCCGGAGCACTCCATATGTGGACTAAACACTGCGGGCCAACATAATCAGCAAAGCGAAGCCTGTGAATCGTCGGCACGGATGTCTCGGCAAGTAAAATGCAACTTCTCCAGCGGTCGAGCCACGTTATATCATTGCAGTTTAAGCGCCAGATTCTTCAGGTTTGCTGAACTGCGAGGGCATCCGCGATGGGTGTGTTTCCACCTCCTTGTCCTGGGGCTAAACACCATGAGAGCGAGTTACGATAGAGGATCTGCATACAGAACGGTGGATCCACACGGATCCACACGGATCCACACGGAAATTCAGAGAGCCCCCGAATTTTCAACAGTGGGTCTCTCAAAATCTGCGCGCAGGGACTCTCGGCGATTAAGAGTCTGTCAACAATAAATCCATCGAGTTGCCGTTTTTGAAACCAAGCAAGACCGTTACAAAAGACATACCGATAGTGAACTGCTACTGTATATGATTGAGCGAGCGTGAGTTCAACATCGGAAATGATCAATTCGAACTGACGCGTAAATGCGACCCAAGGGCTGCAAAGTTGATGTGAGCTTGCAGTATACTTAATTTCAGTCGCGAGTGAGTGGGTGACTTCCCGCAGGACTTAACAATTCCGGCGGAGTTTCCGAGCCTTTTTTAAGGGTGCCAGTGATAGGATCAATGTGAAAGATATTCACGCCGTTTTGCGATATATTGGGTTTCTCGCAACAAAATAGTGCATTTATTCCTTGATGTACTCCAAGACCAAGCCATATATACACCAGTTCATCCTAAATCATCCCTGCACCATGTCGGCACATTTGCGAGGAGCCAAAGAAAACCAGACAACTAAAATGGTGTGCGGCATCAATCCATTAGTTTGCGGGAGAACTGCTCTAAAACAGTGGTGCTGGGGCAGTAATTGATGCAGGAAGGTTGGAACTTTGACAAATGGCCGGTTACGTGAGTCCAGTCCTTGTAAATGAAGGGGTAGAGCGGGTTTGAGTACTTGTGACGAAGATGACATGGGCCAACAATCAATGATTTGTGCCCAAAACAGTCATTCACGATATCTTAAGTCTATTGGGGGGGTAGGTACCCCTCAAATAGATTCGACTGATGCGAGAATAAATCGCTACCGTTTCTGGGTTGCTGCATTGATGGGGTCCTGACAGTTCCATCGGCATCACGGCGGAAAGTGTAAAAGATATTCTGGGAATATTTTTAAGTCCTGCGGGAAGTCACCCAGTGGGTGACTTTCCACAAGCCATATCATATATTAGAGCTTGTTGGAGGGGTGCCAACCGTGCCGGCACACCACCTATTCCGATTAAATTTAATGCCCGAGGGTTCCCACAAGCTATAAAACATTTTATTTTGCTAGAGTTTATGGTCAGCACGTGAGATGTAAACAACGCGTCTCAAAACTCCGAGTCCAAGTCAGATCCTACACGACATCGCCGACAGCAGGGAATCGAGAGCCGGATGCGCAAGGGAAGTGGTGAATGAATGGGGAGTAAAATGACCAGGTGGGTGGTCGTTTCCACCGGGAGTGTGCCATTTGCAAGGCACCCAACGTCGCCGCTATGGGCAGCAAGGAGACGGGGTGGAATCGAGAGACGGATGCGCAAGGGAGGTGGTGTGGACAGACCCGGTCCGGCCTAGTCCGGTGACGTATGGCTGTGAATTCTCGCCCGAAGAGGCAGCCAGCCGTTTAAGAGCATGAATTCGAGGCGTGATTATTCTGAAGAGGGGGTAGGGACCCCTCCTCTAGATTATAATTAATTCAATTCTACAAGAGGGTCCAAAATATTCCAACTGAGATCTGAGCCCGATGGGGTCCCGACAGCTGTCATGTCAGTGCGGTGATTCAGCGCGGTTTGAGCTCGTAAAATGTGAAAAACATTTTCTAATGCTTATGGAAAGTCAACCAGTACCATGGAAATACATATGAGATGTAAAGCGGTGGCGGTGGCTGGCAACTTCGTACGAGGGTTAGATTTCAGTCACACAGATCCGGCAGTTATTTTACAAACGACGTCGTAACTGCGAGTCTATGGCGGTCAGTTTGGCACTTTTAATATTCCCGGTATAATAACACAATTTCATACTATAATTGGACATTTCGCTATGAAACTGAGTGCCCCTCAAAATCTTGATGGAATCCCGCTGGACTCTAAGAACCAAATGTTCCGATATATATTTTGGAACATTCTCTCTATAAACTTTTCACCCCTCTCTAAACCTTTTGTTCAACTCTTAAAACTTTCTGCCCTCTCAAACTTTCTGCGAGCTGCTCTACAAAAAATGTTCCATCACTAGGGTTAGCACAGCCGCCGGTGATCAATGGTGGACTGCCGGGCCCCAGTGCCAGCCGCCAAAAAGGGTGCCGTCCCAAACCACTTTGATCATTCTTGAATGGGATCAGACGATCCTTCCGCCGCTTTGATCACCGGCGGCTATGCTAACCCTAGTGATGGAACATTTTTTGTAGAGCAGCTCGCAGAAAGTTTGAGAGGGCAGAAAGTTTTAAGAGAGAGTTGAACAAAAGGTTTAGAGAGGGGTGAAAAGTTTATAGAGAGAATGTTCCAAAATATATATCGGAACATTTGGTTCTTAGAGTCCAGCGGGATTCCATCAAGATTTTGAAGGGCACTCAGTTTCATAGCGAAATGTCCAATTATAGTATGAAATCGTGTTATTATACCGGGAATATTAAAAGTGCCAACTGACCGCCATACGAGTCGGACGTTGGTCGTCCGGGACTGAAATGCCTTGAAAATCACGTGGACTAGAGAGCCAATGGCAAACTGACATCTCAACTTGTTGGGTGCCAAAACTCTGAAGAAGACTCTGTGCAGGATGCCATATCAACGTCGCAGTCCGTCTCAGTCTCTGAAGATCTATCCCATCCGTCGCAGTCTGTCGCAATCCTCAATCTACAGGGGCGTCAAGACCGAAAAAGCGCCGAAAACTAGTCTGTCAATTGGAGAATGGGCTCTTGCAAGTGGCCGACGACCTCTAGCCTCTAGGCGACTTACTGATAGTCACATGGATTTAACCATCACCGGCGGCTCACTGACTGCGAGTGGTCGGACTGAAATGCCTTGAGGCTTGCTTGAGGTCATACAAATATTCAAATCGCCTTGCTTGAGGCCACAAATCGCCATTGCATCGCATCTGTCCCAAGCCATGTCTGACCCCACGCGTGTAATCAACCTCAGTGCGGGACCCTGTGTGCTCCCGGAATCAGTTCTACACGAAGCCTGCCAAGGCCTTATCAACTTTAATGGCACCGGCATCGGAATCGCAGAGATCTCCCACCGCACCCCCGAATTCGTTGCGTACATCAAAGACGTCCAACATCTCATTCGCACGCAGCTCGACGTCCCGCCGACACACAGCATCCTATTCGCCCAGGGCGGCGGCGCGCTGTAGTTCTCCGTCGTCGTCCTCAACCTCCTCGCCCGCCACCGCCTGCTGCACCCTACTATTTCGACTAAATATTTATTTGTTGGTTGAATCGCCTGGCTTTGGGCTCAGGGCCTGCACGCGAGATGGGAGTGTCCGAAAACATGTTTTTTTATGAAGAAATACAGGGAAATGGGCGAGATACGGCAAACGGAAGGTTCTACACAAAAAAGTGTAGTAAGTACTTCCAAAAAAGGCAGCTCGGCCAACTAAATAGCAATAATGGTTCGATGCTGCTACAATGGTCGGTTTGCAGACCGCAGCCCTCTACCCCCCGCGAGCGCGAGACCAAAAGAGGAACTGGGCGCAATCTGAGCATCCTCGGAATGATTTATAAGAACATACACCGATAACAGGACTTTCTAAATTTTATTTAGCTACAGTGCACTCTGACTACGGATTGAAGTTGTCCAGCGGCGCTTCGTCCTCGACGATTTTCCAGATCTCGTCGATCTTGGCCTTCGCCGCTTCGCCTACGGAGCCGCGCTTGAGCGAAGCCAGCGTTTCCGAAATCTGGGAGTGTTTGCTGGCACCAAAGATGACAGCGTCGCCGTACTTGGGGTCGACGACCGAGTCGAAGGCCGCCCAGCGGTACGCCAGCTCCGCCTTGGTGCAGCCAGCCTCCTTTGCCGCTTCCTCCCACAGACCGAGCGCCTTGTGATACGAGGGCTTGTTGTACAGACCGCCATAAAGACCCTGCAAGGCATGGCCCGTAGCATAGCGGCCGGCACTCTCCCCGCCCTCGCGCAGCTGCTGGGCAGTCTTGGTCAACAGGCCCCCGGCAAGGGGGCTGTAGATGTAAAACGCGATGCCCAGCTTGCGCAGCTTGCGCAGCGTGGGCACGAGCTCCGTCTCCACTTTGCGAGCCACCGCGCTGTAGTTGGCCTGAAAGACCGTGGGCAGCGGGTATCCCTTGGCCTTGGCGATGTCGTAGACGCGCTGCACGTCGGCGGCCTTGAAGTTGCTCAGGCCGAAGCGCTTGAAGTACCCTGCCTTGTACGCCTCGTTGATGCCCTTGAGCTGGTCCTCCAGGTCCAGCGAGGCATCCGGCACATGGATGTAGTACACATCCACCTGCATCCATTGTCAGAATCGGGAATTGTGTACGAGCATCATTGGCTTACGCTCTTGACCTGCAGGCGCTCGACCGTCTCCTTAGCGTGCTGTAGGATGCCCTCGCCTGTGCTGGTACCGGGGACGGCGCCACCAGGCGTCTTGCTGTCGACAGTGAACCGCTTGCCGGCGCCCGTCTTTCCCATCCACACCTCCGAGTCGAAGTAGACGCGTGCCGTATCAATGGTGTCGCAACCGCCTTCCTCCAGCAGCTTGTACACCTGCTCAATGCTCGCTTCGTCGTTGAAGGACCCGCCCAGGGGGCCGGGACCAATGGGGGCACCTCCGAAGACGGCTTTGACGCGACTGCTGGCCATAGTGTGTGTGTGCGCGAAAGGTGGGCTCGAAGAGAGAGTTTGAGAATGGGAGCAACATGTATCGCCTTTTATGTGCTCTTGTTCCGCGTTACCCTGCTGCATAACCGATTTCTGCGGCCTATAATTATGAATTGAGATTACCAACCCGTCCATCGGGATATACATCGAAGAGCAAAAGCTTTGGAACCCGTCGTCTCGGCATTTGGCCATGGTATCGTGTATTACGAAGCCACGAGCCCTTGCCAGTGAAAGAGTTGCGGTCGACCAAGGCCGGAGCACTCCCATATGTGGACCAAACATTGCGGGCCAACATAACCAGCAAAGCGAAGCGTGTGGATCGTCGACACGGATGTCCTGGTAAGTAAAATGCATGCACCCCAACTTCTCCGGCGGTGGAGCCACGTTGTATCATATTGCAGTTTACGCACCAGATTCTCCAGTTTGCTGAACTGCGAGGACATCCGCGATGAGTACTAGTGTGTTTCCACCCCCTTGTCCTGGGGCTAAACATAGAGGATCTGCATACAGAACGGTACTGACGGGATCCACACGGAAGTTCAGAGAGCCCCCGGATTTTCAACAGTGGGTTTCTCGAAATCTGCGCGCGACTCTCTCTGTCAACAATACTGTAAATCCATCGAGTTACCGTTTTTGAAACCGAGCAAGACATACTGTACAAAAGACATACCGATAGTAAACTGCTACTGTATATGATTGAGCGAGCGTGAGTTCAACATCGGAAATGATCAATTCGAACTGACGCGTAAATGCGATCCAAGTTGATGTGAGCTTGCAGAATAATTTCAGTCGCGAGTCGCGAGTACTATGTAAAGCGGTGGCTGGCAATTTCGTCTACGAAGAGGGTTAGATTTCGGTCACACAGATCCGGCAGTTATTTTACGAAAGTAACTGCGAGTCGGACGTTGGTCGTCCGGGACTGAAATGCCTTGAGACCCATACAAATCACGTGGACTATAGAGAAGCCAATCGCAAACTCAGCCTACTGACATCTCAACTTCTCTTCTTGGGTGCCAAAACTCTGAAGAAGACTCTGCGCAGGATGCCATATCAACGTCGCAGTCCGTCTCAGTCTCTGAAGATCTATCTATCCCATCCGTCGCAGTCTGTCGCAATCCTCAATCTACAGGGGCGTCAAGACCGAAGAGCGCCGAAGACTAGTCTGTCAATTGGAGAACGGGCTCTTGCAAGTGGCCAACGACCTCTACTGATAGTCACATGGATTAATATTTTACCATCACCGGCGGCTCACTGACTGCGAGTCGGACGTTGGTCGGACTGAAATGCCTTGAGGCTTGCTTGAGGCCCTACAAATATTCAAATCTCTTGTATCTTTCCCAAGCCATGTCCGACCCCACGCGTGTAATCAACCTCAGCGCGGGGCCCTGTGCCCTCCCGGAATCAGTCCTGCACGAAGCCTGCCAAGGGCTTATCAACTTCAATGGCACCGGCATCGGAATCGCAGAGATCTCCCACCGCACACCCGAATTTGTCGCGTACATCAAGGACGTCCAACATCTCATTCGCACCCAGCTCGACGTCCCGCCGACACACAGCATCCTATTCGCCCAGGGCGGCGGCGCGCTGCAGTTCTCCGTCGTCGTCCTCAACCTCCTCGCCCGCCACCGCCTGCTGCACCCCGACCTCCCCGACAGCGAGCGCATGCTCGACTATGTCGTCACCGGCTGGTTCAGCGACCTCGCCATCAAAGAGGCGAAGCGCCTCGGCGGCGGGCGGGTGCACACCGTCGTCGACGCCCCGCGCGCACTCCCCCGTCGGCAAATTCGACAACATCCCCCCGCACGCCGCGTACACCTTCTCCCCCGCCCCCGCGCTCATCTTCTACTGCGAGAACGAGACCGTCGATGGCGTGCAGTTCTCCGACGGCGCGGACCCCCCCGCGCCCACGTCCTTCCCCTTCCACCTCCTCCCGCAAGTCAAAGGCCTGCTCCCCCTCGTGGGCGACTACTCCTCCTCCTTCATGTCGCGCCCGATCCCCCGCCTCGCCGAGCACGCCGTCATCTTTGCGAGCGCGCAGAAGAACATCGGCCCCGCGGGCGTCACCGTGCTCATCGTGCGGAACGACTGCCTCCCCGACCCCGACGCCGCCGCCGCGCTCGGCGCGCAGCCCGTCCCGTCCACCCTCGCGTACAAGACGCTCGCGGACCACGCCTCGCTGTACAACACGCCCGCGGTCTTCGCGATCTACGTCGTCGGGCTCGTGCTGCGGCGCCTGCACGCGCTCGGTGGGGTGGCCCCCGTGGACGCGGTGAATCGGCGCAAGGCGGCGAAGCTGTATGAGGCGATGGGGGAGGGCGCGCGGAAGGGGCTGTTGAAGGCGCGCGTGGAGGAGGGCAGGGGGCGGAGCTTGATGAATGTGGTGTTTGATTTCAACGAGAAGGAGGTGCAGGATCGGTTTGCGGCCGGCGCGGTGGAGAGGGGGATCAAGGGGATTGTGGGGCATCCGTGCGTACCAACTCTCGATTGCCCTTCTCAGTTGCTGAAAGTAGACGCGTTATTGAAGACTGGTGTTAGGTAATTTTCCGATCACCTTCCATGATACTGTTCTTTTCTGAATTCTCAATCAAGGGACACGGCTATCGATCTACAACGCCGTGACGGAGGAGCAGGTGGATACTGTGGTGGCTTACATGCGGGACTTCTTCGCTCAGCTCTGAATAGACGGGCTCATCAATGTAGACGCTTGTTGCCTAGACCTTCTTTAACAAATGCAGTTTTTATTCAAGAGGCGAAATATGTGTATTGCGATACCAACTACAACGACAAGGATAGGAAAAATGTAAACTCGGTTTAGTACTCGAAGGACCATCGACAAACTGCAAGCAGTTGGACATTCAAGCGTGGACCAAGACTTTGTTGCTCTTCCACTTCACAAGTAAAGGTAACGACGGCACTGGAAGCCGTGTTCCTAGGCATTAGAGAGTGGGGTTGTGAGACAGAAAGAATAGGAAAGGATCAACGGGAAATGGTCAGTCGCGGACGTCTCGCACCAGCGGAAGCTCAAATGAAGCCGATAAGCACTATCGATGCTTTTGTGTATTCAGCAGCCCCAGCACGCCTGCCGCACAGGGCAGATGAACCCAATACCCGTATGCCAGACGACTCGACATGGGCACTCCTCAAGATGCTGCTCATAGTGTTCTGGTTCATGCGGCATACGAGAAACATACAAAGTGCTTGGGGAAGAAAAGAATCTATGCCTCCGTAAGGTCGCGCAGCCGACGAACGGTACTGAAAAAAATGTGGTCAGACAAAATAATAAAAATAGTCCCAAGACAGCGCACCTGCGGACAGTTGCAGCCGACGTCGTCGAGACGGTCCATGCACCGCCAGCAATAACTTTTCTGCATGAGGAGCAGTTCCAGATTCCGACGGCGGTCCGCTTTACTGTGTCCTGCAAGGCAAATTTTCGGCCGGTCAGCCATTCTGCGTGCAGACAACGTGGACCAGGGCAGCGAACGAACCTTGCCACAGAAGGTGCAGGTGTACCGGGCGTGTTGGGATATTTCCATCCTTTTTACCTGCTTGCGCAGGGAGGCACCGTAACGCTGCAGAACACCTCAATATCGCCCCCAAAGAAAATATCGAGCGACGACGTACTGTACCGTACTTTCCGGTGATTCCGACTTTCTTGGTGCGTTTTGTCTGTGGTGTGGGCCATGGTCAGTCTAGTACGGAGAATACGAGGCAGGGATGCTCGCCATCTTGAGGTACCGGTTTGGAGAGAACGGAAAAGGCTGGACTGTGGGATCTGTTCACGTGCGACTAGTCAGCTTTGCATCACCCTCTGATCGATCATTATATAAACATTGCCACAACAACCACCTCGTCCCAAATTAGGCAATTCTCTGCGTGTTTCAGACCACCTTCGGCTGTGCTGCTGTGCAGACGTTCCCTCACAAGTCTTCTCCCTCAATGTGGTGGGCTCCCGACGAACTTGTATTCTGGCCTCTGGAGCTCGTGGCCACTGTGGTTGGCAAGGTGGCAACACCGACGCGATCGACGCGCGCGTCGCCTCGGTGATGTGGGGATGCGATATTTATATTTAAGCTTTACATCGCAATAAGCAACGCCGGCTGCGGTGGGGTGGCACTTATCATCTGCAATTTCAACTCCGATGCCCTTCGTCAACCCATCCGCATGGCTTTCTGAAACTGGTGTCCGTTTCGGTTTCTCCTGGCCACGCTTGCTTGTCTTCCCGGCCACAGGTCTTTGCGTGCTCCTGTGAACCGCGTTGCATATGAACAGGTTCAATCAATGGGATCACGGGATCTACCAAGAGGATCTTTATCTTCGGTGGTTCATCCCCAGCTTCCCCGCAATCATCCGCAACCATGAATTCATTTGTCATGCGGAAGGATAAATGTGCACAGCAGTTATCCCTCGGCCTAATAGGCATCCCTTTGTTACTATGTTCTTCGGGCCCAGCCACACTACGGTTGCTATTTATGTTATATTCATGCTCTTCTAATGCACGCTTTCGGGGACCCTGTCTACATCTCGGTTCCTCAACACGGTAGTTATGGTACTGCTTCCGCTATAGCGATGCTCTCTTCAGCTATAAAACGGACCCTTCTGCGCTTGAATTCTTCATCTTGAAATTAATCCGATACCATGGTCGGCGCCACTCTTGTCTGGAGTTCTCTCTTCTCGCTTGCCGCTGCTTCGTATTCAATACGGCCCCGTGTCGTGCACTCTAGCCGCAGCGATACCCCTCAAGGCTTCGCCAGTCTCGGCGCTGCACCAGTAAACCAGTCGATAAAACTTCGCTTTGCAATCGCATCCAAGGACGCTCCAGGACTCGAGAAGGCGCTCCTCGACGTTTCGACTCCGTCCAGCTCCAACTACGGCAACCATCTCACCAAAGATGAGGTCAGTGGTTCTTTGTATACTCTCTAATCCTTCCATCTAATGGTTTTTGGTTTTTGCCGCAGGTAAACGCCTATCTCGCACCCTCCGACGAAGCGCTCGCAGCCGTCCAAAGCTGGCTCTCGTCCAACAACGTAACCGCAACCGCATCCGGAGCCTCAGGCGACTGGCTCACCGCCACCGTCCCCATCTCCAAGGCCAACGACCTCCTCGGTGCCAACTACGAAACCTTCCAGCACCTCGACTCGGGCAAATCCTACGCCCGGACGCTGAGCTACTCCCTCCCTGCGGGCGTCGCCGCGCACATCGACGCCGTACACCCTGCGACGAGCTTCAACCACCCGCTGTCGATCCGGCCGGTGCTGTCTTTGCCGCAGTCGAAGAAGAAGGGTAGCAAGAAAGGCGGCAAGAAAGGCGGCAAGAAGGGCAGCAATAAAGGCGGCAATTCCAACTCTACCTCCACTGCGGCCGACTCGTGCGCAGATACCGTCACACCGAGTAGGCGGTTTTCAGGATTCGTCTTGCTCTCTATTGACCAATCCATCCTCAGCATGCCTGCAGACCCTCTACGGCATCCCGGCCACTGCTGCGACCGAATCGTCGAATAGCATCGCCGTTGCAGGTAGGTTTCCCTTCCAGTACGATGGTACAAACGCTCAATTTGGTGCTGCACAGGATTTATCGAGCAATTCGCGCAGAAAGCCGACCTGCAGTCTTTCCTCACCTCGTTCCGCAAGACGTCTCGTCCTCGACTACCTTTACCACGCAAACACTGGACGGCGGTGAGAACACGCAATCCCCCGCCGACGCCGGTGTCGAAGCCGTCAGTATTGTTTCCCTTCTAATTTGACTCCATTGCTGATCAAATTGTACTTCATTCAGAACGTTAGTCGGCATTGTCCTTATATATAGTTGCGTACTACAGATACTGACCTGAAGCCTACCAGCTTGACATCCAATACACCGTCGGCGTCGCCACCGGTGTTCCCGTCGTATTCGTCTCCGTCGGCGAGGACGACCAGGACGGCGCTCTCGGTGGCTTCCTCGACATCGTCAACTTCCTCGCCGCGGAAGACAACGTTCCCCAGGTCATGACCACGTCGTATGGCGAGAACGAGGCCGGCCTTGACCCGGCCCTCGCTGTGTTAGTTTTCTTCTTATTCTTCTCGCTTCATCTCGCTTCGCTCTTGCTCACTGGTCCTTAGCAAATTGTGCAAACGCGTACATGGTCTTGGCGCGCGCGGGACGTCTGTCCTGTTCGCATCTGGCGATGGCGGCGTCGAGGGCGGGCATTCACAGCAGTGCACTACCTTCCAAGCTGCGTTCCCCGCCGTGTGCCCTTAGTGAGTTTCTCCCTACGTACGGTATATCCCATATTGACTGGGGGCTTTTAGTCTCACGGCTGTAGGCTCCGTGCACGGCACATCCCCCGAAATCGCCTCCGACTTCTCGAGTGGGGGATTCTCGAACGTCTTTGGGGGTCAGTTACCCCACATCGGCATTTCCAAATTACTCACCACTTTTTCTTTCTTTCTCCCAGTCGCCGATTACCAAGCCGACGCCGTCGCGGGCTACCTCAAGGCGCTCGGCTCCACCAACAATGGGCTCTTCAACGCAAGTGGGCGCGGCTACCCGGACGTTTCCGCCCCAGGTATGCGTGTCTCTGTTCCATTTACGAACAATCCCTTCTCATGCTCGGTTCTGCAGGGAGGAGAAAACGTGCAGATCGTCTCTGGCGGGAAAACCTCCGGTGTCGCGGGCACGTCGTGCTCGTCGCCCATCTTCGCTAGCGTGAGTCCGAGTCTTCTTCGCCCTTGGCTTTCTCCTCTCGCTCATTACAAACCTCAGGTCATCGGCCTGATAAACGACGAACTGATCGCTGCCGGGAAGTCGCCCTCTCGGTGCGTCCGACCGTCTCAACCGCTTGTCCTTGCGATACCTCCGCTGACTGATAGTGTATTGAAGGCTTCCTCAATCCATGGCTGTACTCAAACGCCGCCGCGCTAACGGATGTGACCGTCAGGTTCCAACCCAGGCTGTGGAGTGAGTCCATACATTCCACTCGTACTCAATCCACGCTGACACAATCTCTCTCGTCCAGACTGACGGATTTCCGTAAATTTCCTCCTTCCTTTTATGGGTCATGTTTGCTGAATTTTATTTTAGCTGCGAAGGCAGGCTGGGACCCGGTCACCGTAAGTCTCGTCGCCTTCTATGAAGCACACGTGCAGCTTGCTAACGAACGTGTTCTGGACTCATCAGGGTCTCGGCCACACCAAACTTCGCCGCGCTGAGACTGCCGCGGGTTTGTAACTTTAAGGCTGCGCTGGGCTTGGGTGGGTTAGATCGCACCGCTATTATCCCTGTATAATCTAGAAAGAAACCTTATGTATGTACTTACCTGGATTAGTGGATTAGATTATAATTTTTGCATCGGGAAACATGTATCGTAATGAGGCGACTCTCAGATAACCAATCGAAGCTCTCAGTCTCACAATCTATGTTTCTATGCGACAGTTGTTCGTCTTCCTTCTGGGACTTCACCACAACCTTGTACATCCTCCGTGCGTTCTTTTTGCAAGACTTGCCAAAAACAGCTAAAAGCGTTGAGCCCCGCTTTCGGTTGATCTCCTTTTGGACGCCGATCACGACAAACAAGTTTTTGGGCAACGCAATTCACCAAAAATTCGCAGAGTTCTGCGGACTATCTTGTTTCTTGGACTGGAACTCCTGGTGTCCTACGGATATCGCAATGGACTAGCACGGAATGTACAAGTAATGTCTCTCGAATGCGCTCCCTATTTTCGCGGTGCTTCAGCTAGAGCTTCAATAGTCACCATCCGACCCATCCGAATCCTCAGACCAATAGCCACGTCGCGAGTGATACCCACCCCCACCCCATCGATCATACCGTTGCCGCCGGACGGGAAAGCCCATCGGCTCGGCCTGCGCCACCCATCGCGCAAACGCGTTGAGCTCATCGTACACCTCGCGCCGCGCTATTTGCTCGCGGAAGCGGGATACCTGGCCATAGTTGTCACGAAGGTTTTCGTTCACCCTGGCGGAACGCATACAGCATCTCGAATACCCTGCACGCAAGATCAGGGGGATATTCGACGCAAGAGAACTCAACACGTACTCGTCAATGCGCGGTCAAGCTGCTGCCACATGAGATCCTGCCGATACGCCAGAAATACAACATTTCTGGTCCTTCGTCGTCGGATCCTCCGAATCAGAATCAGACACCACCGGGATGAGGAGCGGTGGCTGCGCTAGACCAGCCTGCACCTGGGCTTGGGCGACGAGGGCATTTGCGTACGTAGCAAACTCGCACGGGAGAATTACCTGCAGCATGAGGTCGTTTTTCTTGCTGCCTTCCGTGTCAGTTTCGTCTACTCTGCGCTTTTTTCCGCTTCGAGGTTGTGATCGGCGCCGCCCAACAAGGCAACTACGGTGGGCGCGCACACGGTGGCGCCGGTATTTGGCAAGTTCATTGGTCCCTTTGTACATGTACCGATCGTCGAGTCCCGAACGGCTCCAGACGGTTGTGGATATCCGTGAGATCCACTGCGATACCTCATTGACATTCGTCCTATGGATGGTCTCCAGGAAGGCCGAGACGTTAAAGAACTGTCCCATTTGTATCTGCAGGAGATCTGCATAAGTTTCGCTCAGAAAGTCAAGGAAAGACATTACGGTGGATTTGGGTTGTCGTCATAAGCTGACATCTGCACCCTTTTATGAGTGAAAGACTACGGGAATTGACGAGGAGACCCACGGCGGTTTGGTTGTAATCGGTACTGGCCCAAAATATCATTCTTCGGGCTGTGGAACTAGTTGTGAGCGAATCATAAGGACACCGTGACTACATACCGAATAGTGCCTCGGCGCACCATTTCCCAAAAAGTTGCACAGCGCGAAAAGATGCGGAAAGAACTCATATAGCGTGAAGCCCGATCATCTTTCCGGGGCAGGAGTTCCCGAAGAGTAGTTGGCTTCCTGCTGGTGGTCCACTTGCGCTGTTCGGCCATGATTGAACCGAGATCGAGCTTTTGCGGAGTTCTGCTGGTAGAATCATTTGAAGCCGATTTCCGAGTCGCGAGGGACGAGATGTAGGAAGGAAGGATCCGGATCCCGTAGCCCTAAATGAAGTGAGCGGTAGCACCTGCCACGAAGAAGACGGCAGACCTTGTCGGGGTATTTGAAAATGCCTATACGAAGGTGTCAGAGAGCCATAAAAACTACGAGGGAGAACTCACCGCTCTTGTGTACTCGCACGACGGTCAGACAATAGTGCCCATTGAATTAGACCCATTGTGAAAATATTGCATCCCACTATCATGTAGTCAGTAAAGCTCTATGCTGTTCAAGGCGCGTACTTTCGAGGGCCCTTGCAGTGCGCGGAAGCATCCAGAGAGCGCTACCATCCCACCCATCGCACATATGTCGAGATCGAAGTTGAGCAGCACTGTCTTCGGCGACTCGACCAACTTCAGCACAACTTGGATTCGTCGCAGCGGGTACTGCGAGTAGAAGGTAATGGTGGTGCTGTTTCGGACTACGAGTTTCGGCGCATTGGGCGGGAGGTTGGCGCAGAACGTGTCGAAGAGGTGCTTCACTTTCTCGTTTGCCTCTTTTGGCGATAGCCCGTAAATGTAGACGTCGATATCTGACGAGGCCCAGCGTGGATCTCTGCGCAGCTGGCCGTCGGCGGTGTCTACAGAAAGTAGCGTTCCGAGAACGATCCCCCCCGCGACGAAGACATTACTCCAATCAAGGTTCTTCAATAAACCGTCCGATATATGTTCAAAGGTACGTTGAAAGCCTCGACGGAGGGTTGAATGGTGATGCGAGATTCCCGGGCAGTGGCGAGAACTTCGTAACCCGGAAGAGGGCCCTTTGGCCGTAGGATCGTACGACCAGAAAGTTTTGCAGTTGAATTAGGGAAGACACTTTCGCCATCGCCCAATGTTACGAGGCCGTGCCGCCACTCAATATGGCTGCTATCTCGGAGCCACTTTTCGTTCAAAAGGACCCTGGTTGCGAGATTAATCAAGAAACTAAAGGAGGCGAAAGTCTTCACCATTCGTCAAGGTCACCTGGCTCCTTCGTGAACTCCGGGTCGGACGAGAGACTCTGCAAGCCACGCCGAAAGCGCGTAGGAAACTTTGTGCCACTTCCAGATGTTTAGTCCCAATATGACGGGTGGGATGTCATCTAGGGAGTCTGAGCCCAAGCTCCCCAGCCTTTCGGCAGCTAAATCGACGAGGCACGGTACATGATCCCTGAGGGATTATTTCGCCTTGAAACAAGTTCTTGGTTCCCTTTGAGAGATTTTTCGATTGCCTCTTTGGCCAGATGGAAGCAGTCGCTGAAGTTGCTCGTGAGGCGCGTGTTATGGCCGGACATTGAAAAGTGAAAAGACGCGGTGTGACTGTGACATGTCGCGTCAAGACGCGTTAAATATTGGTTATTTATTCTATTTACGGAAATTCAATAATAGTCATCATCCGACGGCTCATGTGGCTGACTCGTCCAATCCGCAAACCTGGACTTCTGGAGAACTTGTCGTCGTAAACCTCGCGCCGCGCCAATTTCGTGCGGAGGTGGGATACCTCATCATTGCAATCGAGACGCAGGTTCTTGTTCACCCTGCGAAACGCGTATAACATCTCGAACACCCTGTACGCAATTTACCTCCTGAGTACTGAGTCCCTGACGCAACGCGTCGAGAATACAATCAATTTTTACATTATAGCCCTCCGAATTCTACATTGTAGTCCTCCGACGTCAACGCTCCAAGTTGAGGCAAGGGATACGCGTATACCTCCCAGAAACAATAGCCTCTTACTTAGGTACAAGCGGAACCCGAACGTTAAACACGACAGCTAGCGCTACATTCATTAAGACACCTTCTGAATCCCGAGAGAGACTGTTCAGTCCTCGAGGAAGAAGTAGTTGCCCGCAGCTGCAAGGGAATGAATTAGCCACAGCGGAAATACGAGGAAAGAGAAAGAGGAAGAACGAAGAGACGCACCCTTCTGCTCCCGATCCTTCACACTGGCCTTCTTGTTCACCCGCGGACGGAAGTTCGTCGGGTCGCGGCGGAAGGTGATCTCGAGCGAGGCCAGGAAGCGGTTCATGCCCGAGAGCAGCGTCTGCGGCCTACACATCACATATGTATCAGTATAGAGTCCGCGAAAGAGCCCTCGAAGGCACGCACGGTGTAGCGGGTCGCCGAGATGGCGGGCTGGCCCTCGAAGACGATGACGCGGTCGGCGAGGTAGGTGGCCATGATGAAGTCGTGCTCGATGACGAAGGCCGTCTTCTTCGCGTGCAGGATGAATCTAGCGAATTAAATGAAACCTTCAGCTGGCGGTACAGTAGGGACGGGGGAGGCGTACCGTTTAATGACTTTGCTAGCGATGATACGTTGCTCGGAGTCGAGGAAACTGCTGGGCTCGTCCAACAGATATACAGATACATTAGGTTTGCCTAACCAAGGTGTCAGCGACGACTCATGTGTTAAAGGAATTGATAAAAAAAAGAAACCCACCGAGTGCGAGAACAATAGCAACGCGCTGCAGCTCTCCTCCAGACAACGTCTTCACATCCTGGTCCATCAAGTTCTCCAAATTCATCGGCTTGAGCACATCCGTCTGGAACTGCGGGTGCATGAACGCCGCCTTGATCTGCTTGATCAGCAGCATGCGCACGGTGCCCGGGAACTTGGGCGAGATCGTCTGCGGCTTCAGCGACACCTGCAGATTCTGTTTCACGCTCTCGTCGTCCGGCGGGTCGCCCGCGAGGAGCCGTACGAATGTCGTCTTGCCGGTCCCGTTCTCGCCCAGCATGACGATGATCTCTGAGTCCGTGAAGGAGCCGCTCTCGACGGTGAGCTTGAAGCCGCCCAGGGTCTTGGTCATGCTGGGGTACGAGTAGTGCCGCGTCTTGTCGACGATCAGCTCTTCGGCGGTCTCGACCATCTTGAAGGACAGCGATTCTTGACGGAATCGCAGATTTTCGGTGGGGATGAAGCCATCGAGGAAGATGTTGATGCCTTCGAGAGAGTTCAGCAAGAAGATGAAGGTATGATAATGAGGGTATACCTTCTCGCACGGAGTAGGGCATGGTTACGACGCCGTACATCGATGGCTTGCCGTACAGACAGCAAATGAAGTCTGAAAGGTAGTCGAGAACGGACAAATCGTGCTCTACAGCGACGACGTAGCAATCGGGTGTAAGGAGCGAGCGGATAACCTCCGCCGCGCGTAACCGCTGCTTGACATCCAGGTAACTTGACGGTTCGTCGAACATGTATCTGAAAAAATCGCGTAAAAAATCAGTTTGGGTTTGAGAATCAAAGACATGCGCAACGCACACGTCGGCCCGTTGTACGCAAGACATCGCGATTGCGAATCGCTGGAGCTCCCCACCGGATAACTGGGTGATGTCTCGTTCCAAGACTTTGGTCAACTCCAGCACATCGCACATGTGGTCTTTGTTGTCGAGCTCGAGCTTCGAGTCGAGCATTTGGGAAACGGTGAGGCTGCCCTTGACTGCGCGCGGAATGTGGTCGACATATTGGGGCTTGATCAGTGCCTTCAGGTTATCCTCGAGGACTTTGGTGAAATAGTTCTGCAGCTCTGAGCCACGGAAGTACTTGAGAATCTCCTGCCAGTCTGGGGGGTCCTGTAGAACACAGATGAGAGGATGAAGACCCGTAGAAAAAATTGCGTACGTCATAAACGCCCCAGGTTAGGCTTCAGTTTTCCAGCCAGAATCTTGAGGGCGGTACTCTTGCCAATACCGTTGGTACCGACAAGCCCGAGAACCTGTCCTGGTCTAGGTGTAGGCAATCGATGTAGTTTGAAAGCATTTGCGGTATAACGATGTGTAACCTGCGACTCTAAATTTGTTGGTAGATTGATGATAGCGATTGCCTCGAAGGGACACCTGCAGCTAGTCAGTGGACATGAAATCGAGATGGATGGTCGCTCCACTTTTTAACGCAAATACCGCAACCAATACACAGAAACTCGGAGATGAAGGCGATTTTGTCGGTAGATTTGACTTCTATGCAAAGTTTGCCTGGAGAAAATGTTATAACCCAGCC
Source organism: Mycena olivaceomarginata (assembly GCA_029378375.1). Lineage (NCBI taxonomy): Eukaryota > Fungi > Basidiomycota > Agaricomycetes > Agaricales > Mycenaceae > Mycena > Mycena olivaceomarginata. The sequence continues at coordinate 140,533 of JARKIC010000758.1, read as the reverse complement.
CCATGCCTCATCCGTCGATGCTCACCCATTTTGACGACGGGACATGACTGCGACACCAAAATTTCAGTCAACCAATTAAAATGACGGTATTTGAACGCACCTTTTTGCATTCCTGGGCACATCGCTTGGGCTTGCATCTATTCGCATCCACAATGGCGATACGAGTTATCTTGTCGGCCATGGCGAGACGCCTGTGGGTTCCAAGTTTTGGTCAAGTCAAAGTTATCAAGTTCTTGATCGAGTCGAAGCGGTACCGTCAGCGGCCTTCAAAATCAGCAATGCCAAATCGTCGGGCCCAATCGGGTTGACTGAGCCTAACTCTTCCGCTCTCTTCGACCTCCAACCAAGACATTGAAAAAAATCGGTTCCGAAAGCTCCCAGCTAACGTGGGGTTCCCTCCTATTTTCCATAGCGCCGTGCTCATCAATATTCTACTCAGCTCAGATGAACACGTTTCGGTGCTCGAATTACGCCAATTTTTTCCACTATCCCATCCACAAAGTCACTTGATGTATCCGCGGCCCCCTGGAGCTCCATTATGCGCTTTTGAATACCAATCAGCCGCCTGATGACTCTGAATTTGCCTTCATCCATTCGGTCGTATCGCATGCCACCGATGTACGCCTAGCCAGTCTCAACGATGAGATATCGGAAATCCGGGAGACGCTCAGGCTGTTGGAAGAAGAACACGCATCGCTGTCCCACTGCCGGACACGCAACAAAGCAATACTCTCCCCGCTCAGGCGGATGCCACCCGAGGTGCTTGGCGAAATATTTTCGTTGACACTGCCCTCAATCACGAAGAACTTGACTCCAGAGGAGTATCTAGCCGACGGCCCATGAGTGTTATCACACATTAGCAGCCGTTGGAGAGCAATTTCTCTCGCTACTCCTTCGCTGTGGTCGACAATAGCCATTCATTCTGGGTACACTATGTTGATGATCGAGGCTCAAATTCAACGCGCCCCGGAATCTCAAGATACATTTTTATGGTTCCGAGGAAGCCGACTCTGGCCCACAAATTCAGATCTTGTCTTCCCATCCACCAGCTCACTCAGCTCGAACTGAACGCTCCATGGGAGACGCACAAGGGCATCTGAAGCTGGCCCAACAACATCGTCCAAGCTTATATCGATATTAGCTTTGACGACGAACCGTCGACTATCTGTCTTTTTGCATGTCTTGTATGCATAGCTACCGGCCGGGAACCAATCGATTTCGTTGGATATCTACTAGCCTAAGCGGCAAGATCCCCCACATTGGTCCCTCACTTGCGCAATAGGCTTGCCATACAAGTAGCGACCCAGTGTGGTTCGAGCTCTACAGACTACTGAAAAGTGTATTTGCCGCACGCCGGACCCGAGGGAAAGCTCTGGCAGTTACCCATACCAACTGGTTTGCCGGCAGTGGAATTATTTTCCGCAGCCATCGACAAAGACATGCCTAATAGTATTATAACAATATTATTAAGGATACAATACACCGTCATCTAGTCTGACTCACTACATCTTGCCCCAAACCTGACGCAGTCTCAACTGTCTTGTAGCCACCATCAGCGCGACCGACAGAACAATGATGCTGCCTGCGCGGAAGTGTGAGGATTAGAATCAGCACATACTTACGTGAGGAAGGATGAAATAATGCACATACCGGCATAGTACCCTACCACCTCGAATCCGCCCGACGCGGAATAAATAGCCCCAGAAATGGGTGGACACGCCAACGCACCCGCCGCGGCGATGGTGAGCGCCATCCCGGTGCGCCGCCCCACATCGCCGACATCGCCCAAGGCAAGGATCGGGAGGGGAAAGGTACTGACGTATGTGCCCGAGACGATACTGTACTTTGGTCAATATTACTGAGTTCGTCTACACCAATGACGCGACTTGCCCATATAGCACGGCGATGACGATGAGCGACGCCTGCGAGCGTGCGTAGGGCCACGCGAATGTCATCCCAGCCGCGATGAGCGTCATTGGCACGAGCACGTTCAGCGGGCCTGCCAGTGGTCATATGGTTAATTTCCATGCCCACAGCTCGAAGAACACTCGCCGATCCTGTCCGACCCTATCCCGCCTGCCACGCGCCCGAAAAGCGAGCACCCATTCGAGATCGACACGAGATAAAAGCTGAAGTCGGGCGAGACGCCGACCCTGATGGCGCTCAAATCGATGTACGTTAACACGGTATACAGACCTAACGAGGAGTACGGGTCAGAAAGGCAGGAGAGTCTGGCTAGTGCAAACAAACCGAGAAAAGCAACAAAGCCACTCAAGCAATAGATGGTGAACGGCGCCGATCTAAAGGCCCGCAGGTTAAACAGCCCGCCCTGGACGTTCTTGGGCGGGAGCCGTCGGACGAGGGTCAGGTTCGCAAAGCCCAGTGTACACATCAGCATGAACGCGCAGATGCGCATTGTCCAGGGAAATCTGGTCGAACGATGAACGGAGACATCGAGGATGTATGAAAGCACCCACCCAACCAGGGGAATGAGCTTATGCGTTGCAATGGGGAATATGGTGCCCCCGATCGACGAGCCCATCGCACTGACACCCATGGCCAGCCCGCGCCTCCGCTTGAACCAGTGGCCGATGACGCCAACTGTGGGTCCAAATATCGTCCCGCACGCCAGCTAGAGATTCAGCGAATCGATTCAATGTGCGCACATTATGGACGGAAATCTTACACCCGTAGCAAGCCCTTGGCACAGAATGAAGTGCCAGTACTCCGTGCATTGTGCAACGAGGAAGGTCGAGAGCACGAGCAGAGTGCTCGCTGCAAATAATGGGATCTTGAAGTACCCGAGATCGAAAAGCCTGCCCGTTACGAGCCCGGGTAGAAACACCAAAGAGTACTAATGCGTTCGACAGTCAAGTTATAATTAATGGAGATGAACTTTGCTATATTTGTTCACCTGGATGGAGCCGATCCATGCTCTACATTCGGCATTGGTCTGAGAAAGGGCGGGGAAAGCAGATAAGGGCGGACGCACATATTGGACGGAGACACGTCTTTCAAAAGAGTCTCCTGGTAGTACGCTTGGAATACCTGCACGCGCCTGTTCGTGTCAAGAGAACGATACTCGGTAAACCGTGTTGCTTACGCCCCACGCATTCACATAGCCAAATCTGATGAGGGTTAGAAAGTGCAGCGTCCGCGATTAAATGCACTTGCGTCGAGGCGGCACTTGACATCGTCTAGAAATGCGCAACAAATCCTAAGTAGATAAAAAAGGATCAGGAGGGAACGAACGCACGCCTGCTATAACCAGCCACGCTCTGAATCCGCCATCTGGAAACTCTGGCTCCTCAGTCGATACTTCCTTGGTAACTTCAAGTTCATCCCGGCTTCCAAGTTGTGTCGACTTTTCGTCGGCCGTGGAAGCCGTTGACGCTTCAACTTCATACCCACCGTCTACCATCTCAAAGTGAGGGGGGGAGAAGGCTGGGGAAGGAACAAGGAAGGAAGAAAGTAAAGCCAAACCGGCGTCTAAATATACTTTGATATAAGCGAAAGTCACCGTTGATCAGATGTCTGATTTCGCAAGAAATCGACATTCGACGACATGTAGAACAGGTGGGCAGAAGTGACTGGCTACAATCACTGAACGTAGGTTGAGCTCTCAGCGCTCGAGACTCGTAGTCGAGTCCAATGCCAGTGGCTGTAATTTCGACGTTAGTACTGTCGCCGATTCTGCTGAGCAATCTGTACAACTTGCCGGACGTCCATCAAGGGTCGGGCTCCGAGTCGGATACACTGTGGCGCACCTGTAGGAACCCGGGCCGCGTCTCGCGAAACGCCTACCTTACGCAGATAAATTGCAAGAAAGACAAAATCGAGCTTCCGGCATAGACAACTTGTCATTTGCGGCTGGCATGTTGGCCGTTCATATAGCGCGCTTTGGGCGAAACACTTGATACCGTGGTTAGATGTATTTTTTGGTACTTGGGACATTCAGGGCTACTCGATGCGAGGAAATCTGAGGAGCCGTTGATTGAAAGTGGAGGTTCAGAGCGTGAGAGGTCGAGTGTGGATCTCGAATAGCCATTGACTTCTCTTATCGATTTGCAGGCTACTATTTGGCGGCGCCCACATTTAACTGGAATCGGGAACTCGTCGTCCGTCTGGTATAGCGGTCAAATCTTCCGGGCCAGTTCTTCCACTGGAATGGGAAAGTGGAGGGTTCGCCGAGTCTGTACCACAGTCTGGCGGATCCAGGATTTGGTATTGACCCCGCGAGGGTGAACGCAAGCTGCCGTGGTGAGTCCGAAGAGACGGAACAACCTTGGATCATGATCACAAGTGGGCATTGGACACAGCTCGCGCTGAGTCAGGGGGGCCTGCAGTCGCCAGCGAGGTCTGACTTGGGTTTGCTAAACTAGTTTGATGAAGTGGGAGGAAGGTTTGGCATGAAATCCGCCCGCGAATTCAGGCGGTTAAATGACTGAAAAGGCTGCATTTTTGCGAAGGTCCCAAATTGAAATTCGAGAGGCGGTCATCAAGGTTGCGGCCACGTGACGACCGTTTCTTGCCGCAAATTGAAACAGCCGAGCCACAGAACAAAGGTGTCACTATTACAACGAATTGGTTATTAGGTGCCAGCGGTTGGCCACACATGACTTCTGGCGACGACGTTGACCAACCTCACTCTGGGGTCGCGCGATATGGGCACATTCTCTCAGAGAAATCTGCAGAGCTACAACGCGACACTTTCTTCTTTGCGCACATGGCCGGGTTTCCCATCCGTCTTGTACTTGGTCGGTGAGCTCTTCTCGAGGCTATTCGTTCGCTCAATTGCTTCCAGGACTGAACCAGCAAATCACCCCAGTCACACCCGCAACTCTCCAACGCTGGGCCGACCTCATGGTCGGTAGACACCACGAATTCTTTCTGTGTCCAGTAACAGTGAACCCCAAAGGAATTATGTCTTATTCTATGACCCCAACCGGACCAACTATCCCGCCGGACTCCGACGACCCTCTGCCTCCTGGGAACTATGGCTGGTATCGAAATCGTAAAGACCTTTCCCACTCCTCGCCAAGTGCCGACTGAAAACCCGTCTGCAGCCATTCTGGGGCCGTCCGAATTCCCAGAGCTCACGGGGGTACATATGGCCGTGAGGAATCGGAGCTTCGAGTACAACGTAACGTTCATGGGCGACAAGCTTTGGGCATTGGTAGGTCGCAGACTCTTCATCATCTCGCTATATGCACTCTCACACTCTCACTGCCCTAGTATACATTCCCTGCCGACTTGGAGCGCCGTGTTCTTGCACGGGACACACAGCGTTGCAGAGTCACAGGACACACTATTGATATCATGCCAACGTGGATTGTGCCCCCACCCTGGAGCTGGACTGTGAGTCCATTCTTACTTTCATTGCGCGCCTGAGACCACTCCCCCCAGGTTGCGAACTCGTGGGACCCTCCAGAGATTGTACCAAAACGCAGTGATGACGGGCTCCATCCGCTCGGCATGGACTGCACACCATTCCTCGTTGCCGCCAACACCATCACCCTGCGCAAGGACCTCAAGCTCCATTTTTACAACCACAATTTCACCGTCGACGCAGACGACAACTACCGCGTGGTTATTCTTCGCGATATGGGTGAGGCACGGAACCTCCTGCCAACGCACCTGCCCCGCCACGGGGCACACGACGCCAACGACTTAATGTTCTTCCGCCTTCACCTCCGATATTCCATGAACTTCATGCTCCTCGGCGGCGACATCCAGGAGAAGTATCCCCCGCATGTCATCCTGCACGAAATGGATCAGCTGGGTGTGCCTGGCCCCTGCGACTGTGATGACCCAGATCGGGAGATGGCGCCGTTGGATGACCCCCGGTGGCAAACGGAATTGGGCCAGGCGATCCTCGCGGATGTGATCCGCGTCAAGGCGGCGACCAGCTTCAACTCTTACTCGGATGAGGAGTTGGAGCCTGAATCGGACGAAGCCAATGACGCGTCGACCGCGGCACGCGCTTCGTCCCCGCCGCTCTGGTGGGACTTGGGCTGGTGCAACGAGGGAGAGGAGGCACAGGCTGTACCAGTGTCGCAAAAATCCTAAACTGAATACAACGGATCGCATTCACACGTAACCTGTTATAAGGCGACTCGAAGCGAGGAAATCTGAGGAGCCGTTGGTTGAAAGTGGAGGTTCAGAGCGTGAGAGGTTGAGTGTGGATCTCGAACAGAGCCACTGACTTCTCTTATCGATTCGCACGCTGCCACTTGGCAGCGCCCACATTTGACTGGAATCGAGAACACGTCGTCCGTCTGGTATAGCGGTCGAAGCTTCCGGGTCAGTTCTTCCGCTGGAATGGGAAAGTTGAGGGTTCGTTTCCGGCGGCGGCTTCGTGGCTCGGGGCTGGAGACACGCTCCCTGCGCCATCCGACTCGTGGTTCTAATGATATTGTATCCTTGTGCATCTTTTGACGTGGAAGAGAGTGGAAGAGCCAGCCCGGACAGTCAGACCTTTCGAAATTTTACAGGCTACATATGATTTATGCAAATCATCTGCACGTCTGGCGACCTCGAGTTTTTGGGAATCGCGAAGCAGCAGCAGTGAAATGAAGAATAAAAAAGAAGAGTGCAGGCCAACGAGAACCATTGGCAAATCATGTAATCTTTCGCACTCGGAAGGGTTTGCTGAACTAGGCCCCGGGAAGCTCCACCAAAGGGTTGTCCGAAAAATTGCGTTTTTGAGGCTGAAATTTGGCCATTTCCTTGTCCGAATTTTGCGTTTTTGAGGCCAAAATTTCCAAATCCTTGTCCGGATATTGCGTTTTTGAGGGATTTTGGCGGAAAGATGCCGATCACACCGTGCCCTAACATCTTTGAGGCGTCTCGCGGCCGTATCAAACCTTGACAAAACACATTGCTTTACGCTGGAATATGCTCACAAAAAAAGAGTCTGTGGTCAAGGAGATTAGAAAGGTTATACTGAAGGTGAAGAAGCCATAGTCGAATGCGCCTCTCTATCTGTAACTTAGTGTAAGTAGCTAAAAAATTCGTTTTGTGTCACGTTTTTGGCGGTGTCACATTTGTTACATGTCACTACCCTTGTCCGAAATTGCGTTTTTGAGCTCCCGAAAATTGCGTTTTTGAGGCCAAAATCTTGAAAATTTCCGGACAACCCTTTGGTGGAGCTTCCCGGGGCCTGCTGAACTTCTCCGAGTCTGTATCACTGTCTGGCGGATCCAGGATTTGGTATTGACCCCGCGAGGTTGAACGCAAGCTGCTGGTGGTGAGTCCAAAGAGACGGAACAACCTTGGATCATGATCACAAGTGGACACTGGACAGTGGACACAGCTCGCGCAGAGCCAGGGGGCCTGCAGTCGCCAGTGAGGTCTGGCTTGGGTTTGCTAAACCAGTTTGATGAAGTGGGAGGATTTTTTGGCATGAAATCCGCGCACGAATTCAGGCGGTTAAATGACTGAAAAGGCTGCATTTTTGCGAAGGTCCCAAATCGAAATTCGAGAGGCGGTCGTGAAGACTCAGAAGAGTAAGAAGGTTGCGGCCACGTGACAACCGTTTCTTGCCGCAAACAGTGATGTCTGTTTTTCCTCACACACAACTACTCTTCGAGTCCATTTTAGCGGTCGTTATATCTGGACCACATATCCAAATCCTCGACTCAAGGTTGGAACCTCACGCTCCGAGACGCGTCGCTTCTCATAACGAGCAGAACAGGCGACCTCATCATAACGACCGCAGACCGTCAAGGTGCGGACAAGGACGCTTTACTCAAATCAGGGCCCATACGGCTCGCTGCTGTCGATAAAGAGGGAAAGCATCTCGTTACATCGGGAGACGATAAACTGCTCAAATTGTGGCAAATCGATGGACTGAAGCTGTTAAACGAGCGGTATCTCGTTCTCTGCCGGGATTTCAACTCGTTCTTGATCTGTCAAACAGAGAGCTTCCAAAAAAGCCAACGGGATTGGCGTTTACACGGGATGGACAAACTATACTATCGGCGGACAAGTTCGGGGACATTTTCAGGTATGTTATCTTGGAAAAGGCAGACAAAACATCTTGTAACGTCAACCAGCTACGACTTGCATCCGGCGCCTCAGACCGTAGAACAAAAAAAGGCCTCTCTGGCTTCGCATGACAACCCATCTGGCGGGAAGCTCATCCTGGGCCATGCGTCGTTCTTGACCGCATTTCTCCTCAGCTCCGACGAGAAATTCATTATAACCGCCGATAGAGATGAGCACATAAGGATCAGTTGGTACCCGCAGGGCTACACCATCGAAACCTACTGTCTGGGACACAAAAAGTGCGCTATGTTTCTTCCATCTATGCAGCGAGAGCTCATACACCCTCTTCACAGATTCGTCTCCGCTATCCACGTACCCGACTTCTCTCCCACAGAGCTCGTTTCTGGTGGCGGCGATCCGATGCTCAAAATCTGGGACTGGATGACCGGCAAAGTCAGACGCGAGATCCCCGTCCTACATGCCGTGGAGCCCTTCATCAAAGTCAAGGCCCCCAAAAGGACGCCTCGGCGCTTTGAGGAGGGTGGCGAGGATAATGGAGATGATACCACCACCAAAAAGAAGGGGCGCAAGGGAAGGAATCGCGCGAAGCAACAAGCGAAGACGGATTCGGCGGAGGGCTCCACGTCGGGCAGTGCTCCCGTGGAACCCTCTGAGGTCGCAGTCCCTCTGGAAGCCAGCGGCAGTGGTGGTGGTGATACGATCCTCGTTATCCAGCGGATCGCGTCCCTCGCATCCGACATGGGAGAGAGTCGGCATTTAGTCTTCAGCGCCGTTGGGTACGCCAGGTCCGCGACACCTTCAGAGCCATTTTACTGATTTGCCTTCCCTTGCTTCTGCTCCAAGCGCTACCGCTATCTTTTCGTGCGCTTACTCTGAAGACGCGGTACCGGAAATCCACGCCTTCGACTTCAGTAAACCCGTCATCGACTTCACTGTTGCGAGTGACGGGCTCGTCTGGGTCTCCCTTGATGCGCAATGGTCAGAAACAGGCAGCAACAGTACGGATAGCACCTCGGCTGTAGTCCGAGTCGTGCGATTCTCTGGAGATAAGGTACATAGGTCCCATCTTCGCTTCTCCAAGTGCTGAGTCCCCCCGATCGCAGCTCGTTGAAGTTCCAGGCGACCCTCTGCCGCTGGTCTTGTCACTCAACTCAAAATGCTTGCTTCCAGGTATATAACAATATCCCCCTCATCCTCATTTCCCTTTGGTCTCACACGACCTCAGCGACCCCGCCCGAGCTCAAAGCCCTCGACCTCTACCTCCCTCTCTCCGCGCTCCCAAAAAACAACGAATCCGAGCACGACCCCATGGACCGCGAGGCTCTGGAAAACCCGGGCGACGGGAAGGAACTCAGCATGAAAGAGCTTGGGCGGCTGAAGAGCAAGAAGGCGGTGGCGAAGGTGCAGTCGACGGGTCCCGCCGGCGAAGGGGAGGAAGAGGAGCTGGAGGAGCGCAGGACCAAAAGAGCCAAGTCAGAGCATGATGATGCAGGCGGCGAGGACGTCGTTATGGGTGGGTTATAATTTTCAGAAAATGTATAATAATGACAACGATATGTATGATACCGCGACGAGTGACCAGATCAAGCTAATATCCTTGGGATGGGTATATCTACCTGCAGGTAACCGGCGGAAATCGTAAGAATTCAACGGATCGCAAAGGTGGACCGTTATCGTTGGTTCTGTATCGGTAGTGAAGTCGCATCGTACGTCGTACCATCGAGTGTAACCGTCTGGACTTTATTGCAAACCATTTTGACACGACGAACGAAGGGAAGGGCATCCAAGCGGGTAAAACACCGCGAAAACGCAATGGACTCCAGAGCGGGGAACGAGATCAGCCACCGCAGGACCACCGCCTCGAATGCGTTACTGGGGCACGTCGAAGTCATCTCCAACGCGCGCGAGCACCGGAGCGCGTCTGGGACGCCCTTCTCGGTGCGTACGATGCTGTCCTCGGGGAAGAAGCCCGTCCAGTGCGAGGACACGTACTCGATCATGACGACGAGGGTGAGATGGACGGGCTCCAGGCGCGTATGACAACGAGCGAGCGTCTTGTTAATCTTCTCGGCATTGAAGATCGCATGGGACGTGACCTTGACCTGTAGACGGACATTGCGCACGGATGGGGCGTCTTTGTCGGTCAGGAAGCAAGATACGTGCTTCGGGGAGGCCGAGAAATTTATCAGGCTAGGCAGGCAGTTCCTAGATGCCTCGCCTAGTAGGGTCGAGGACATGAACAAGTCACGTCCGAGGTTCAATGTGGTTAGAAGGGAATGCCGCAGGAAAAATTGATCCAGTGCCTCTGTCTTGATTGTAGTACGAAGCTCCAAGGCAAAGTACTGGAGGGAGGGGATATGAATATTGGACAAGATGTCCTCCCAATTATTTTCTGGAATCTCGACGCGGACGATGGAAAGGGAGGTAAGGCGGGGAGAGGTGTTCAGAGCGGCGATTGTCCATTTGTAGCAAGGCGGCAGAAGCAGCACCCTAGAGCGGATGCTGAATGTTCTGAGATCTGGGTGGGGTTTTCCGGACTCGGGAATTTGCCGGGCACCTGCCTTGGGTACAAATGCACTCCCGATTCGGCGGCCTAAGTCGTGTACGACTAACCATCTATCAACGGCAGCCTGCGACTTCGATTTCCCTTGCAATTGGGACGGATGGGCGATGAACATCCCTCCCTCCACTTTTAACGTTCTGCAATGTTTTTGCAAAACGACGTCCAGGAGCGCGGAAAGTACGGAATCCCAGGCCTCGTAGGAGCGTAAGGCCCTGATCGGGCGCAGCGCTCCGGCCAAGCGCCTCTGCCAAAAATGAAGCGTACGCCCAGTGGGGCTGTGTTCGCTAGGCTTCCTCAACAGCGTGACTCGGCTGCGTCGGCTCGGACATATCGCAACCATCAGCTGTCGATCGGGGCACCTTCTCTCGTTCTCAACAGCCCATTCCCGCTGTCCCGCCCTCCCTCCCGCCTTCACTGATGCACTCTATAACACGGTACAGAAAGCACTGAAAATTTAATTTTGCAGACAAAAAATGCTTATGATAACATGGTATTGCATTAATCAAGGCGCGCTAACTTGCCGCCAACTTGCCGTTGAGATATAGGCGAGGGCGGCAACTTGGGCGGTGAGCGACGACGAGCGGAGACGTTTCTGCGATGTTTGATGGCTTTGGCTGATAATCCGGAATAATTCCGAATAGTTCCGGGCTGGTGACTGATGTGACGTTTGAAGCGGAGCGTCAGGCGCTTTGCCAAGCGCTGCGCCCGATCAGGGCCTAAGAGGGAGTGCAGACACATCGGGCACGGCACACATACCTCCAGGACTTCCAGGCTCTCCCGAATCACCCAAAAATTAAGGTCCGTGAAATCAAGTGTGACCCTGTCGACCTGTTCCAGTATGGATAGGAAGCTAGCAAGGCTCCTGATCTGACGGAAGAAAACATCCATGTTTCGCGATGTGTAGCCAGGTCGGGCACTATTGAGGGAGAAGGAACAGGAGACATGTTTCACGGCAGGAATAAATAGCGCCGTCTGCAGTGCACGGAGGACGTCAAGCTGGTCTGGAACGAGAACCAGGTCCTTGGAGGCCAACGCCGGGGCATCGGTAATCCCATGCGCCGCGAGATATATTGGCAGGGCAAGGAAGTGGAGACGGCGACACGAAGTACTGAGGGCGAAGATTCCTGGGTCGGCAGGATCAAGCAACTCGAGAACTTCGAGAAGAATTTCGGTCGGGAGAGTGTCCATGAGAGAGATGACGAGGGTGTCTTAATAATAAGGGGTACCGGAATATACCGGGCCGGATAACCACTTTTATGCACTGAAGACGAAACCTCTAAACTACAGCAAGACATTCATCTATTCTCCTCGTCCGCCTTCGTCAACATCCACCTGGGTTGATGGTTTCTCCGTCAGCCGACCCTTTTGCACAAAATTGCGCTTCCCACTCGGGACTTGAGTCAATCCCAAACTAATCCATCCCAGTGTGAGAATAATGTCCAAGAGCTTCGGACTCCTCCTCTGCCGTTGCTAAACTATACACAAGAAATTAACATCTGCGCTCGGAATTACAATTAAACGAAGGCGCCTTAAGGCTTATGGAACCGGCAAAACCGTGAAAATTTGGTTGCAATACGGAAGTAAACATGATGGCCCTAAACCGGCCAAAGTTATACAATTGTCGCGTAGGAAAGACTCATGTATCGTGTGCCCCTTCATTTTTGTGCACGAGGTGAGCGAGTCTGCAATACGTCCGTCCGTCCGTCCGTAGTAGAGATCCAACTGACGAAGAGGGACAAGAGGCCATCGGAAAAGTATTGAAAATGGCGGTGCCGTGAATGTGGGTCCGGAGTCGGATGGCCGATCATGAGAAGGGAGACTATACATCATTCTTCAACTCGTTCCAGGGAGAGAGCGAAAAACTCGGGCAACTCCTCACACATTTTCTGCCGGCCGACCGCCGTGGATTCTCTCGCATGGGCACAAGCGCCACACAATTCGAAGAGGTTACCCCCGATTTCATTCGGTTGTTCCAAAGCCCCGATCATGGCGTCCTCCAAGTACCAGTTCAAAATGGCCTCCCGCACTGCGCGACACCGCGGTAAATCCGTACAATCGTCGTCGAAGTCCCATTCCCGGGCCCATCCAAGGGTGTACCCGGGCTGGGATTGTTTTGCCACGAGCATTTGGCGAGCTACGACGCATCTGCAGACGTCAAGGCTAGGTAAATGAGAGACAGTGCCATCCTGATTTTCAATTGTGTCGAAGAGTTGTCTCTGACAGAATCAAATAATGAGCTATAGGTTCGCTTTCCAATTCCGGTATTACCATGCTGAACCTTTCCAGAACACCATAATATGCGCATGGGAGTACAGACTAGATGTTGGTCTCGCTAGCCAGGGCCACTATATCGAAGTCAAAGCCAGGGTACAACACGAAGGAGTCAATTGTGGCTTGAATGGCGTCGTATGCCTCGAGGGTGGTCGGGTATTGAGATGTAAGGCGCGCCATGGCCGAATCAAAGAGATATTTAAACTTGGATTTGCGTCCTAGTCGGATGAAAGCGCCGAAAACCGACAGAGGGAGCTTCTTTTGGCAATGGAATGTGCTACAGGTTAGAAGAAAAGGCAGTGGTTCTAGAACGCGCCAGGGAAAGGCCAGGGGGCCAAACGGAACATATAGAGCTTGCAGTAGGTGTTACACGTCGTCTGGTTCATCGGAAAGCTCTACTATTGGGCATCCTTCGACAGTAAGCTGTTCCTGCGGCTGAGGCAGTTCCTCCATGTCGTGAAAGACCGACGAATGCAGCGCGAGCCCCAATGTACGCGGAACTGCGTGTTTCGGCCTGTAAAACGACGCTCCCGTCGCCGTGCCACATTTTGGAGCGCATTATGGGTTCGTCTTCTGTTCGTTGACGCATCGCGGGAGGGGAGGGCATGGCGGCAAAAGGTGAAAGGCAGCAATTAATGGTTGATGTGATCGGTCATCGGATCTGACACCCGATCAAAGATCAAAGCGTTGGATTGCGTCCCGTTTCGTCCACGATTAACCATACAATTCAAAAAAGACTTGTGCAGTGACGCCGGCATATACTAGATAATTTTTCCCAAGGATTTGAGACGGATTACGCTGCCTTCCAACGCAGCTGAGAAAGTTGGGAATGTTTTAAATTTACCGCCAAGGAATGATTCATATTCTTGAAAAATAACAGGAATGGAGCCAATGAATGAGTGCTGTTTTTCTTCCACTGGCGGGTGGGCATCCTAATAAACCTTCGGTGACTCTCTGGTCAACATTATAGCTCGATATGTTTCGCCCTCAATCAGCTTCGACACTGTACAAAAGTTCTCCAACCCTACAAATAGGCGCTGATGATGACCGGGCATTATCACGATCGACACTTGTGCGCTCGGGTAGTTTGGCTACATTTACTCGTGCCCAAGGCTTAAGAACTCAAGTACACGAGAGAGGTTTGTTCTTGCCTTTGGCCCATCACAACCTACAAACTACCGAGGTATGAGGTTCTTTCGTTTGTAGCGTCTGTCTACGAGAGACTAATCACAACCTATGTTTACTATTCAAAATATTCATTGCCCACTGAAGCAGTCCCTGGATTCGTGTATATGGTGAGTTCTTTCCAGGAGAACCACGGGAGTCCTGTCGACGGCTCTCTTTCTTCGGTTCGGATATTCAGGGTACTGAACGCCACTAATCCGGTCGGGGCCCGGCAGTCCTCGGTCATCCAAAACTGGACATTGCCCTATTTGGATCGTCCGAATAAATTGAATTTACCCTAATTCATCGGTGTTCATGCGTCTTTGCCATCATCCCCGCCGCCTTGATGCCTTTTAGCGACCTTGTTACCGCCCTCGATCGTTCCCTCTGTTCCGAGGCTTTGCTGCAGCATCCCAATACTACCGAAAAATTCTATGTATAAATCCGCCGGGCTCTGCTCGCGCGGCTCAGGCATCAACTATGCATATATGTGCCAAATGATGAATATATCGTGCTGATTATGATCCCTACAATTTACCAAAGTCGCGCCATCCCGACGCTTCCCGACCTCAGACGCGGCTTATCAATCGCAGTCGCCCAGTGCGCGCGAGGGCCCAGGCTCCCGGGAAACTTTCACTTCCGAGTGTATTGATAGGCGCGACGCGTTTGATCAGATCCAACATTGCCATCTGGTCCGATCTATGCCTGTGTGGCGGATTTGCACTTCGCGTAGATCTCCCGAACCAAGTCGAACCAACGGTGCTTCCCCTAGGCCTCCTCAGCGTAGAACGTACATTCTAACTAAGTAAAAGACAGACAGAAAGGATGAGATTTTCCTGATGATCAGGTTTGTTCAGCCTCCTAGTCTTTCAAAGGTTTAATCTTAGTTCAATTCAGTCTTTGAAGTGGATGTTGCCTGACGTTACCCGCATGGATCGATCCTCTTAGAACGCCGGACAGTGCCAATCTCTCATCACTATATTGACGTCCTAAATTCAAATTCAAATGACAGGGGATTGGGCATAGAGTTTCCATTGTGGGGTTGCCAAAATTTTCAGTGTGCTGCGTACGAGTCATTTGGAAAGCAAGGAGGCGCGAACGCCGAAATATTAAGAATTTACACTAAACAATACATACAGTATGTAGATAGGGTAGGAACTAGTAGCGTGTACGACGCGATGGCTGCATTATATACAAGCGAAAGTACATTTACTTAAGAAGAGTTGGGATTATAGGCGGTACGTATATGCATACGAGGTGGGACGTCAAAATTGGAGAGAGTCGGAAGCGGGGGTCGAAGTCTAGCTCGAGTCCAGAGAAAGGGAAGTCGGGGTTCGGGTACGCCATCCCGTGCACGCGCTCCTGCAGCCCGTGTTCGTACTCCCGGAGCGCCGCGGCGCGCGCGTAATCTTCGGGGCCGCTTGCAGCCTTGAAATGCTGGCGCGCCGAACCATCCCAGCTGGAAGGCGTGCCATAGACCTGCGGCTCGAGGGGCCACTGGTCGCTCTCCGCCAGCGAGCGCAGGTCCTCCTCGCCATCGGGGCTGGGGGCAGGTTCGTACATGAGCACCGTCTCGGGTGAGCAGAGCCACGACGGGGCATTAAGTCGCATGGGCTGCGGCGCTATCGGTGCCGGAGGTGTCGGGCAGGGCCACGGTATCGCGCCGTTCCATCCTGCGAGGGACGAGGCAACGGCTGCGAGAGGCGACATGTGCTGCGCGGGTGCGAAAAGCGCCGCGGGGTTGACGGTACCGTGCGACGGGTGGCATTGGCTCGAAAAGACCTCAGTCTGGAGGAGAGTCAGCATATGAAAATAAATAAGGATGCGGCAGGACACGAACCTGGGGGCTACGAGGATCAAAGGTGGGTTGTGGCACCTGGAAGGACGGCGTAAAGCTAACCCAGTCCTGAGTTACTGAGCGCGAGCGGCGCTTGGACTGTGTTGGACGCTCCGGTCCCTGCCAACGCTCCTCTGGTAAGAACGCAGAGGAATACACGTGCTCTCCAGACGTCACCGGGACAGAGGAAGAGCGTCTGCGGTCAGCTTTGACCGCGGCATCCACCACGAGCTGAGCGCGCTCGGTTTCTGGCGACGAGGGCGGCTGCTCGACCATGGAACCTTCGCTTATGGTGCGAATGGTCAACGCAGGTGAAGGTCGTCGTCGTTTTGGTGGTAGGGGAGTGCGACGCGAGCTGCTTTTTTGCACGAGTCGCCGAGGCCGATACTGATAATTCGGGTAGATTCGTGCATGTTTTTGTTTCTCCAGCTCAGCGCGACGTCGATAGGGCAGTTTCGCCTCGGGAGAGAGTAGGTTCCAAGCGTCGCCAGCCTGCCGGGACAGCCCTGCAGTCGAAACCCCTTGCTGGGACTTTCGCAGTTTGGTGAACTCGGAGCGGAATATGATGAAAGAGTTTGGGGGACGGGGAATTTTCTCCGGCTCAGCGGCACTCGGGGTAAGAAGGCCCACGGAAGGGGGAGACGACGGTGCCTCGCCGGAGTGCGCAGGTGAGCTCTTGGGGACGTCGTCGAGCTGGAAGGTGAACTGGCAAGATGCCTGGGGTACAACATCGATCACGTCGCCCTCTGGGCTTGACGGAGTCCATCCAAGAATGCGGGGAGAGGACATGGGTCGGAATCAAGGAAACCATGACCTTGTTTCCAGTTAAAAGGACTGACAGAACTGAACCGAGTTCCGCCTTTGTGCTACGACCGCGGACATCCAAAGAACCGTTTGGGAAACAGATCGCGATTCCCTCGATCATGATCGATCGACGGCACGTGCCTGTTCCAATTGTGCACCAGACCCGGACTTAGCCGGGCTCGGAGTAGCCTCGCACCAAGTCCCAATGACCTCAATTCGAGTTGAGCTAGCGTTAGCGAAAAAAGAAAAACCAACAGTAACAGTTGTACGCAGATTCAGGCAGATTCTGTCGATCGTACGTACCTTGATACCTCATTGAATTCTTGATAGCTCCCATCATTGTTAGACTTCTCGACACACTGTCGCACCTTTTTAGGACAGCTTCTTTAATCCCAGGTCAACGGTAATTCAATGCAAGCCCGGAATTTGGACCAACATTGTACGTACAGCTATTAATTCAAAGAAATCCAACCAGAAAACCCCGAATAATTCGAAACAATGTCGGAACGTCTCTTAGGAGACGTCAACTCGGATGACGCACACATTGGGATGTACTGGAACCTTAAAAACCACGCAAACTGGCCTCGCAGGCCAGACGATATGCAGCTACTTGACGCTTCGGGAGGGACATTCAGCCCTGCCGCTCAGTGCTGCCTGAGCTCGATACCTTGGGCCACAGGCCGAGACGAGGAGGGAAGATACAGGTCCGAGTTCCTGATCATCGAAACACGACCTTATGTTTAATTCAGGGGCTCCCAATTTTTCGTCGAACATCTGCATGCGTAGACGCTCGAATGTAGGCCTGGTTTCGGGGAGACCGTGGACGATAGTTGCCTGCGAAATCACCCAAGCCCCTTTGAAGCAACCAATTGCAATATCGGAGGCAAAAGATGCCTCCATCCCGGTTTGAAAATTAGATCGTGCTGACAACTGATGCGTGCTAGGCGCTATCCCGCGGCATTGCGACCATAAAATTCGGACAACGAGTCAAATAAACACTGGCAGGAAATTCCGAACTGGCTTCCCTACAGGGAGAGATGGCCTGCCACAGCGTCAATTACCTCTTCCCATCGTGATTACGCATGTCACAGGACAGACACAGTCCTAGAGCTAAAGGAAATAGGTCGGAAGCAGTATGGCCTCACCCCACCACAATGGTAGGACAATGATAAACGCGTTGGCGCCGGGCGTAGCAATGACGATCGAACTCGTGCAATTGGAGCCATCGGGTCGACCCGGAGCTAGGAGAATAATATATCTCAAAGCGACGCGAGGATCTGCAAGCATGCGTGCGTACTAGGTACCAACATATTATCAGGCGCATTCACTTCAATACGGCTAGATACCGTGGTCGGCGACTTGGTCCTCGGATTCCTATTTTGATGTCCTCAGCCTCCTCATGGGCCGGGCTCCCGAATGTACATTGTTAGACGACGCGCAATGTCGGCGGACTGCACACGCGGCGCGGCGCGCGTGCTACGAAGGCCGGTAGTCGAATCTATCAGAGCGTCGGAAGAATGCTAGAAGCCATAGCTAGGTGCACCGGCGGGGTCAAGGCATTCAACGGGGGTGAAAGGAACAGCTGGGAGCCGCCGAATACGCGACGGTCCGTCGTTGTCGGAAGTCGGACAGTGAAGAAAGCAAGGACCCTTCGGCCCATTCCGCCGCTATGTAGCAGCGTTGGGGGGCTCGTCGGGGCTAATTTAAGGTTGAAATGTAGCGGGCCAATGAGATTCGCGTAAAGTTGTTCATCAAATTAATGAGGTGCCCACAAAGATCGACGGGTGCGTGTGACACGGGAAATTTGATTGTCGGGCCTGGGCTTGCATGGCCGCCGTGATAAACGGGAATACGGCAGTATAGGCCGCAATGATCCAGGCGGGAATCCGAGAATCCGCGGTCGAGAGACTTCCAGAGGTCGAAGAGGTGTTGGGCCATATGATCGTCATTCTGGCCATATGGTATGCCATCGGAAGGTGTACGCGGTATTTCTGGAAAGCAGCAACGGCGTTAACGTTCCGCACCGAATGCAGGGCCACAGATTTGGGCTCCTTGTAGGTGTCGGCATCAGATTCAACCTCGAGCTCTGCAACTCGACAAATCTTCAGACTCCGGTAAAGTCCGCATTTTTGGAAGTTCCAAAAATTTGAACTGCTTCTCGACCGCTAACCCTTCTTGTCTCCAGACAGTCTGGGACAAATCCAAGTAGAGAAATTCCGCCGTTTCGGCGTCGACATCGGCATGTTCGGCCGACGATCGGCATTACTCTGATGGCAGAGCGCGGCGGCATGTTGATCTCTTTGTGGACTGAACATTCAGTCGCTCCGCCGTGATAAGCAACACTACGACTCTGCTGGGACCCCACGAATATTCCCAATTTTCTCACCGACAGGGAGCGTAATTAACAAACCGTGGGCTTGCAGGAGGTGGGTTACCGATTCCGAACCAAATCAGGCCTGGAGACGTGTTTGAAGCCCCCCAGCGAAAGAACAGCACCAATGTAAAAAGATCGGCTCTGGGGTTACGGATTCCTTTTTGCAAACCTGGTCAAACCTGATCTCATGCAGCTTTTGAACTTGTAGACAGAAATTTCTCAGCGCTAGCGTTGTGCATGGAATGTACTTCAATTTTACTGGAGTTGAATGTCAATGGAAAACTTCAAGAATTGAATCAGGCTATAGTCTTGTGTACAGAACCCTGCGAGGCCAGAGCCGAACTTGCGGAAGTTGTTAACTTGTTACGGTTCTTCGTGTTTAGAACGCGTTCGAACCCGAATTGAGTCTTCGAATTCTTGCAAAGCTCAGGATTACCGTAGCTTCTGCGGCTTAAATGCAAGAGCCTGTAGGCATGGAGTCAGATAATTATACTCGAGTACTTTTCAAAGTCAGAGGAAAGCGCGATATTTTCGACCTGTCACCTGTTTCAATTTGGAACCCCACACTGCGGCACAGGCAATCCTTCTCCTCCTCGTCCTGGCCCATAAGTTCACCCTGACGGGGCGAATAGTTCGAAATTAGAGAGCTTGCGCAAAAGCCGCACGCGGCACTGCACTTTTTCTGCTCTAGAGCATCATTAGGAGTGTTGAATAGCACCCTCTGATTACTAGAGCGAAAAAAATAAAAAAAGCCGCATGCGGTGAGTTTGCGCACCTAAAGTCGCATGCGGCTTTTGTACAAGCTCTCTATTGTGCGCTGTGAACAATTTTTTTCCGTGAAAATGGATAACACCTGTTCAAGACTTCTTGGAGTTTGAATTAGGAAACGCGTGGAAGCGCACTTCCGTTTGTTTGCGGCCGAAGTTCAATTGTAAGAATGAGCGTGATTTAGGTCTTGTTTACGGCTTCGGTTATGCAACAACATTCAACCAAGGGATTCTGCATGTACACCATGTCAACCCTTTTAAGTATTTGGATGCAGACTTCACTGCCTGCAATATTTTCTTCTTTTCCAGGAGACGCGACTGTTTGGTGGTCTAAAAATATTGTTCCGTCCCAAGAGTAGTCGCAGCGCTTGCTGTTTATGTCGGCTTTGTGTCGTCTCTGACCATGCTGTAAATTCCAAGTAACATCACGAGGCAGGGAGACGAGGTCCATAAAAAGTACCCAGAATCATTCCGTTACGTTACCCCTTGGTGAAAGTCCGTGATAACCTGTGATAACTTGTTTTTTGAGGAATGGCAGCGATTATCTTGGCCTTTTGGGTATCTGATATCGGCTATGTCAGATAATCTTGAAGATCGCCAAGAACAAATAATCACAAGCTCGCGCGTCAACAGAGAAGAAAGACGAGCTCGAGACTCCTCGACTGCTCGAGAAATGGCCTGGAGCAGTTGCGTTGACGGCAAGATAAGGAGCTGTATTCGAATGACCCGCCGACGGGACCGAGTGAAAGGCGCAATTCATTTGGACGATAAGCTCGTGAATATGTCGTATGAAAACACATGCCATGACATTTTTGATGGCACAGTACATAAACTCAATTCTCTTAGGTACAGATACGAAAACTTCCTGTTTCTCTTCCACCATGACCTCCAGCGTCCCCATGCCTTCGGAATCCTCGTCTTCCAAGTCGTCCTCGAGCCCTGCAGAGCTCACCGTCTTCAATCGCGTCGCCTGCGTCCCTCTCATTGCCTGGACTATCGACCAAGTTAGCAGCACTCTCGAGAAGAACCGCCTCACTTCCTATCCCTACGCGACCGCGAAGGGTCTGTCCGCAACTGCGTACAACTACGCCAGGCCTTTGCAGGTTCGCCTCGCCCCCGCGATCTCCCTCGTCGACGGGTACGCGAACAATGCCTACGACGTCGTCGAGAGCAGGTTCCCATCCGTCAATACCAAGCCCGAGGAAGTCGCGAAAATCGTCCACGAGCGCAGACAGAGTGCTGTAGACTTTTTCGAGCAGCGCCGTCTCGGTGCCAACAAGACCATTGACGAGAAAGTGAAGACCCCTGCATTCAGCGTGGCCTGTGAAGTTGATAAGGTAAGAACGCTCTTTCTTCTTCTTCTTTTTCTTCGCCCAAATTGCGCCAGTATTCACCAATCTCGCTCAGCGCTTCACGC
The DNA here is from genome assembly GCA_029378375.1 of Mycena olivaceomarginata. Classification (NCBI taxonomy): domain Eukaryota; kingdom Fungi; phylum Basidiomycota; class Agaricomycetes; order Agaricales; family Mycenaceae; genus Mycena; species Mycena olivaceomarginata. The sequence continues at coordinate 119,326 of JARKIC010000758.1, read as the reverse complement.
CCTTCGTTGATTATCTGGAGAGCACCGCCTCCACCCGCCTCAACACCTCCACCGTGCCGGCTGACACGCAGTACCAGTACCAGCGCGTCTACGTCCTCTCCAAAAATGTCACCGGTCAGCTGGTCGAGTACTCTAACCAGACCATCCTAGTGTGAGTTTTTCTATTCCAGTTTCTGGAAACCATTCTCTAACGGCGTCTTTCGCAGCCAACGCGCCTCCCAAACCGCCGACTCCATCACCGCCCTCGCCTCGTCCGCCAACTCGCAGATCCACACCCTCACCTCCTCCGCCCACTCCCACGTCAGCACGTTCGCGTCCCAGCTGCAGCAGGTACAGACATCGATCGCCGACAAGACCACCGCAGCCTACCGCGAGCTCGGCGACTGTATCGGCTCGGTGCGCGACATTGTCGGCACGTCGAATCTGACGCTCAACGACAAGGTGGCCCGCATCGCTCACGAGATCGAATTCCGCATCCGTCCTGTCCTCAATCATCTCCCGGGTGGTGCGCGGACGGCGCCAGCAGCGAGTAACGCCAATCCCAACGGCAATGGACACGCGCAGTAGTGATCGTTCACCCGCCTTCGTTTTTCTTCTGTTTTCTTGAGACATACCCGCATTAGAGTAGACGCGTTTGTACTTTTCTTGGGGCGCACAGGCGCCATGCAATGTTACTCCCACTCGTGATGTATTGCCAGCACTTTCGTGTGAGGCTTGAGCCTTCGAACGTTCGTGAACAACGTGCACTCAAGTCCACGATTAAATACAATCGATATATTATGTCGGTTTATGTCTACAGGACACCTCGGGCTCTATGTACGTGTGATAGATATGTATCGTATGCGGAGCTATGTAGATGGGATGATGAACGAGCGTGCTATGCCGCCGCAGGGACGCGCCGCGCCTCAAAGTGCATATGCGCATGCGCGCGCGGGGGGTGGTCGTCGATCGCCGGCGGGGGCGACACCGGGGACGGGTACGAGTCCGCCAGCGGCAGCGACGCGGGCGGCGGCGTGACGCGGATCATCAGCGCCGGCGGCGCGTGCCCGTGGTGGTGCGCGTGCGTGTGCAGGTGCGGCACGGCGGGGGGCGCGTGGATCGGCGGGTTCGTCGGCGCGCGCGGGCGGCCGTAGAGCTGCGGGACGGACACCCCGCCCGTGCCGGTCGTCGCTGCGCTGGGCTCGGGCGACGCCGCGCCGCCCATCATGCGCGCGTCCTCCTTGGTCGTGGGGAGCGCGAGGTCGCGCGCGGCCTCGACGCGCCGCATCTGCTTCTCGCCGCGCTCGACGTCGGACTTTGCGTTGTTGTACATGTAGAGCCCGGTGAAGGTCATGAGGATGCCGATGCCCTGCACGGGGTGGATGGACTGGCTGAACCAGACGATGGCGATGCAGATGACCCAGACGCGTTTGATGAGGGAGGCGATGGAGTAGGTGACGGGGGAGGTAGAGGCGAGGATGACGAACGCGATGATGTTCTGCGCAAAGTGGACGGTGCCGTTCATGAAGAAGTAGTACCCGACAGAGTGCGCCGGCTGCTCCCCTGCAGCAGCTGAAGCAGCGGCGGCTGCGCTCGAGCCGGAAAGGAAGAGCGTCCCGAAGTCGTAGTAGAACCATATCGGAATCATGAGGAGGAAGGCCATGCCCGACGAGTACAGCAGCAAGTTCAGCTTGTCGAGCTTGTGCGAGGTCGTGCTGGCGTTGGAGGGCATGATCTTTTTGAAAAAGATGTTGGAGGTTACGAACACCAGCGCCGACCCAAAAGCACAAAGAAGCCCGATGAAGTTCGACGCGGACATGTCGAAGGAGCATGCAAGCATGACCCCGACCGTCAGGGGGAGCAGCGATACGTAGGTCTTGCTCGAGTAGCTCACTCCGAAGAGCAATGCATAGGCAGCTACTGTGAAAAGGGGAGACAGGGCCTGCACACACGGCTCGGTGAGAATTCGCTGCTACAAAAGACGAACGTATGCGTACCTTAATCGTGTGCACGGTGCTGACCGGTATCCTCGAGATAGCCAAGCTCGAGAAAATGTGACCCCCGACCTGGAACATGCCCATGGGCAATGTACTCTGGATTATCTGCCTCGTTGGCCGCCGCAGGCGGGAGAAACGGACGACGGGGGACATGAAGAGCAGACAGTAGCCTGCGACGAAGCCGAATTGCACAAAAGTGAGGGTGACGGGGTAACGAAACTGGGTGAGGATGGCCTTCCCGGTGTTCGACGACAGGGCTGACGACGTGTACCACAGCGTACATAGCAGCACGAACTTCAAGCTCGATGCCTGTACGGAGCGAGTGGAGGACGACGCTATTGGGTTTGGGCGGGGCGACCAATAGCGAGAGTAGCGGGAAAGAGTCTTCCTGAGGCGGGAAGACAGGTCGTTGAACCTGGGTTTTTCATCGTCGCTCCAGGGCACTGAATGGATAGGAATGCGTTGGTGGGTGGGCATCGTGGTGGCTAGCAATAAATAGGGCGCATCCAGTGAGACTCCAGTGTGCTGTCGGTAACCAAAGCAGCACAGCCAAACATCGGAGATAAAGTCGCAGATTATTATTATCACAGAAAAATACAATTCGACAACTATAATGTAGCATGGTGCAGAACTTGAAAGCAAAACGACAGAGACAACTCATACAGACACCAACTCAGCAAAACTCAAAGCCGGAATACACCCGACGAAAGTGCATTCCAGAGCATCGAGCCACTTTTGCCCACGAGGACTCTCCGGAACCGCGAGGCGAGTGAGGTTCCAGTGCTGGTAGCTCTTCCCATTCATGGCCTGACAGAAAAACATCTATAGACCAATCAGTCCCGCATCACTCGAAGGCATAGGACAACTAACCAATTCGCTCTCCCGCGAAAGACCACTCGAACTTTGCGAGCTGATGGAGGAAGTATCGCTGGACGTTTTCCTGATGCACCACCTCGGTAAAGTTGAGGTCCAAGGCCGTGAGTTCCGGAAGGCCCGCCGCAAGGAGGTCCACGATCTCCGGGCTGAGCCACCGCAGGCGGAGGCTCAGGACACGAAGCAGCGGCGGGGAGTCGAGCGCAGCGAGGATGTGCACTAGCTCCGCATACTCGAGGGGCCGCTCCGAAAGTTTGAGTATGCGCAGCTGCGAACGCAACCCCGATAGGTGCCGCAGGAGTGGGCCCAGGTCCGTGCGAAGCGGGCGGAGACCGAGGGAGAGATGGGAGAGTGCGGGGAAGGGCGCGGGATTTTTGAATGTGTCCCGGATCCAGAACTTGGCGGTGGAGGCCCCCGGGCTGGAGTGCGCGGCGGCGCGGGTGGTGCCGAGGTTGATGGCCTCGAGCGTGGAGCGGTGTCGGGAAAGGAACCGGCGGAGGGGCGCAGGATCTGCGAGATGTCCGCCATCGAAGGGGATGCAGAGGGCGAAAGAGGTCAGGTGGAGACCGTGCCCCAAATGGCCGAAGAACGGCCCGAGGTCGAGGTAGATGGAGGTAGGGGTGGTAGAAAGCGAAAAGGTACGCAGGTTACGGAGTAGAGCATTGACAAAGACCTCTAGGCCCTCCATTTTTTCACAGATATACATGGGTATGCATACACCAGTATGGAGGGTGAGAGAGAGGTCCTTGAGGGCGGGGAGATGCCTGGCCAGGGATGGTAAAGAAGGCATATGATGCAAGGGAATTTTAAGGGCGAGCGCGCATAAACGGTGCCCAATGTTGGGAATAACCATGTCCAGGAGGGCGGAGAAGAATTCCGTTTGGTAGCAAGGTCCTTCGTCCCAGTCGATGTGATACTTATGTAGCTCCGGGAGCGCTCGGATCGTGTCCGCGACGCGTCGCGTCTGCTTCTGCATCCGCCTCGCGATTTGCGCCTCGGGACTATCCTCAAAACTCGGTGAGACGCAGCCATGAAGCAGTTTCCAGGTCGAGGACGCCCACGAATGGGACGTTGATCCCTTGGGCTCCACCATCCACGGCTGAACGCGGACCGAGTGGACGAGTTCAGAATCCCTACAAAGGCTATCAGCTCCAACTCTCACAACTTTAATAGAAACACCCACTTCACATGCTTCATGAGCGGCTTCCCGTCCTTGTAAGATGTAAAGTTGATGGCGCGGTACCGTGTTTCCGTCACAATTTCGAGAAATGTGCGATTGACCGAGAACAATGTGAGTAGGACTGCCACTGGGAGGAACCCAGCCACATAGCGCCAGATATCGGCTGGTATTTCAGAGCGCATGAGCGAGGAAAGCAGAGTGAGTCAAGTCAATCCGTCGCATTTAACTCCTTCATCGGCAGCCTCGAGGCACCGAGGCTGTGGAGGGTCACATGCAGATTACGCGCCGTCCGTCGCGGCAAAAAGAGCGCAAAGCCCTCCGTCTACCGCGCAGGGAGACCCGGAGACGGCGAAACGTGAGCGCGACATAGTAGTTCAGAGCAAGTCGTGTTGATCGCGTGCGTAATTCCGAATCGATTTCGCCATCGCTATCTTGATCGCTATTTCGAAAATCACCGTCACGTGGAAATGGCGTCTTCTTCTCTCACCACCATGTCGTCGCCTCCGGCGAAACGCCAACGAACCGAAGACGCACCTATAACGCGCTCTCAGATATGGAAACGCGACGGGAGCGTCGTTTTTGCAGGCCGCAAACACGCGATTTCGCGTACATTGGAGTATTCTTGAGCAAAGTTCAACCGTTTTTCCGCGATATGCAGGGACTCTCCCAGCTCGCTGATCAACCGAGCGTGGATGGATGTCCTGTTGTGGAGATCTCTGCCGATCCGAGGGACGTCGAACAGCTACTGGATGCACTATATACACCGTCTGTACATCTGATCCTTCCCCGGGCCAGCTCGTGTTCTTATGTTGAGTTTTCATAATAGGACGTTCCTAAGCCAGAAGGCGCTCCCCCTTCCCACTGTGGGCGCTCTCATCCGGCTGGGGCGCAAGTACCAATTTAAGGATCTCTTCGATTCCGCAGTGGCGCGCCTTACGGATGAATACCCCATCACCCTTGAGGATTTTGACGCTGTCCGGGGAAGACTAAAGACCATCCAGCCGTACACTGCCGTACGCTTCGACGCAATGATCCTCGCCAGCGAGAGCAACATCCTGTCTGCACTCCCAAGTGCGTACTACACTGTCGTGGAAATATCCAGCCTGGTAAAACACCGAAGTTCCAAAAGCCCTACAAGTGTCTGATCATTTGACAGGGCGAACTCTTGGACGGAATTCAGAGACCAGATGGTACGGTGGCCCGTATAACTGGCATGGACCTGCGTAGATGTGTCGTGGCCCGCGAAAGGCTCTTGGCGAAACAATTTCAGGAAGGCTATACGCTTGGATGGGCTCGAAAGTGGCAGTTTGACGATTGTACAAAGGCGCAGTGCCGCACGGGACGGGAGTCCATTTTGAACTGGTATTTAGAGGACGCCGAGGTGGGGGCTTTGGAAATCCCGACCCGCATCATGGGCGGCTTTCACGAATTGTGTGCCGTTTGTAGCCAGCACGCGAGACAATCCACGGTTGCCGGCCGAATGAAAATGTGGGAGCAGTTGCCCGAGTTTTTCGATCTTCCTCCCTGGAACGAGCTGAAGAACAAAATGTAGTCTCCTAGTCTCCGATCATAACCAGCATGCAACTGTGATAATTTTCTTGGGGCCACGTATGTATATATCCTCCTACATACGCTTTCTTGATCTCAACCCTCTACCTCCCCATTCCCCTCAACTCACAACTCCCAGTCTCGCCCACGTCACCCCAGAATGTCTCCTATAGTACATACGGATCTTGCCCGTGCCAGAGAGGAACGCGAGCTGCTACTTACTGTATATCGACGTTCGATTCCCTGAATTTTACTCGCACTCCTCTCGCTTGCAAATGCAATAAATCAAATGATCAAATCTGAAGAAGCCCCCTTCGAAGGAAGGAAGGAAGGAAGGATGTATTACTGCAGAGGTCCCAAGCAGGAACAAGCAGGTACTGTACCGACATACAACGCGTCCATAGTCGTATGCTACAGTCATCAACGGCCCACTCGCTGTGAAAATCCATCTACCTCGTAACCCGAAGCAACAGACCTCTCACGAAGAAAGCTTAGAAGACGGGAAATTGTGCTGATTACACGGTACTCCGGAAGGCTAAAGGGAAGTACCGAGGAGTGTCCTGGAAGACACAGAGGACTAGATAAGTGTGCTTCGCGAACATCTGGACAGCTTCGCGCGACGAAATGACCTTTAGTAAGAACTCATAGTTAGGGATAGACCCATATATGGCTCGAAGTCCAGGGTCTCGTGTCGCCAGACTGCCCAAGAAATTGGCTTTGAGTTCGATGAGTCGCGGCTCCGCAACACAGTCGAAAAGTGCATGCACTTCATCCTCAACTGCACCTCGGCAGAACCTACAGAGTCTGAACTTGCGCGGAACCGGCTTGCGATACCGAGTCCCGTAGCGCAGCCGTTCGACACTGAGGTTGTGATCCCCAAGGAGAAGGCCGGTCATAGCCTTGCGATGAGCGGGTACGACCACCGCCGTGAGGTAATGACGGAGCCGTCTCGAGACAAGCCCGAGTGACTTGTCCTGCCCCATCTCCACCCTGTTGCGCAGCAGATGTGTCTTGACCAGCCGGTCAATGTCGCGTTGTAGGTCTGCGTCGACAATGGCGATGATTTTCTTTCTGACGGCGTCGATAGTTGCGCTACAGAGAAGATCGTCGGCGCCAAGTGTGATAGACGTTGGTAGGCGTCTGAGCATGATCAAAAGATCGGATGCCCATCCGGCCTTACCATCGCGACACAAGTTGATAGAATCGAGTAACGCAGAGTGAACGACACGACCAGGGTCGACGCCAAGCATGTAATTCAGACGGCCTAGCGCGAGCAGGAGCCGCCGAATGCGCACGGGGATTTGACCGGTTTCCGTGAATAATACAGCAAGCATGGAGTGCGGGTTCAGACCCAGCAGCCGACGGAGGTACATATGCTGGACGTCTTGCAGATCGTCCAACAACGAAGCGTCGGTGTCAAGAGCCAGCTCGCCTCCGGAGATCAGGTAACAGTCAACACGAGCCATGTAGAGCACGAGACCTTCTCGCACGGGGAGCGAGCCGATCCTGTGCTTCAGACCAAAAGTAGCATTGCTGGTGGCCCGAGCTTTGGACGCTTTAATGGCGTAGTGCCTTGCGAGAACATTCTTGTGGATCGACGTGAACCAAATACCCACGTACTTGAATTCGAAGACGAGCTCGACGATAGCGGTGCCGCACCACAAAGTGGGTATGACATCTGGAAGGGGTCCAAATATCATCCATTTCGACTTTCTTCTGCTGACAAATGCCCGTTTATTGGCGCCCCACTTGTCGAAGTTGTTAACCTTGGACTGGAAAGCGGGAAAAGCGGTGGACATGATAAGGTTATCATCGGCTTGCTCGGCCTGTGACACAGGGCGCCCGTTGAGGCGCACGTCGTCCTGTTGGGGAGGTAGACGAAAATCCGAGAAATATATATTCCAGAGTGTGGGCGACGCCGAATCTCCGGTGAATAGACCGATCAGGGAGCGAAACGGGAGGGAGTGCTCGTCACCAAATTTTACTGCATAGGACATCCGCGCATAAACCATTCGGATGAGATCAAAGAATGGACCTCCAGCGCCAGCAGCGTACATGTCCGACCACAATCGCCCGACATCGGTGTACGGGAAAGCATTAGTCATGTCGCCAAAAAACACATAGAGTGTTTTGCCCTCCGCCCGGGCGCGATGGATTGCACAGAGGAGAATAAAGGAATTATCGTCCGTTCGGTGTCCCGGCTGGAAACCATTCTGTGAATCGGGGATGATATTCCTGGACGCAGCCCACTCGCGTAGACGGCCGTCAAGCAGGAGAGTCAGAACCTTCAGAAGGCAGCACTCCAGTCCTACCAGGCGATAGCTCTCGGGATCGTCGACAGCACGGCCTTCCTTCAGGATGCCAATCAACAACGTCACAAGCCATTTCTGTGGGGTGCCAACGTCATCCAGACAGGCGTGGTACAGGGTGACCAGAGCGTCGTTGGGAATTGTCATGATTTTCGCATACGAGACCTCGTCTATACCGACGGCGCTGCGAAATGACTTCTTCTGCAGTTTCCGTTTGATCTCCTGGATATCCACTATTGCGATGCGACGCTTGAAGAACCCCTCGGGTGTGCGATCGGTTGTGACTCTCGGGATAGTGGCGTTGAGGGACTGTACAATTTCGTGTAGGTTGGCGTCAAATTGCTCTGGTAGTTCGCCGGGAGGGTTTAGTCTGGATTTGAACGAGTCATGAAGTTGGTCCAGGGTAACACGAGGTTTGGTCGGCTTGTTGTCGGTCCAACCACGGACGAGGTCCCAGAAAGGCTTGCTGGACTTCCCGTTGCACGCTAATAACTTTAGCAGATTCTCGCGCATGATCTCCCGCTCCCTGCAGAGAGTATTAACTAAGGGCAAAATTCCCATTTCACCGTTGAACCGTACCTCTTTCGTCCTCGGTGAGGAACATCGGGATCTATAACATCCTCGAGATCGATCTCCGGTATCTCAACGATTATCTTGGGCTCCGGGACCTCAGCAAGTTGGGTCGACACCTTCACGTCATCGAGAGGCAGGCATGTGTGGTCGCTTGGCAAACAAGCCGGTGCCGGTGAATACTCGAAGACCGGCGCTAAATCACGGAGTGTGTCCTTAGCGTGTTGCTTGGCACCTCTCAAGACCGGGTTCGCACTTGTAGCTGCGACCCATCTGAAGTTAACCGATGCACGTCGCCGGGAGATCCACCCCACTGTGTCACGAAGGACATCGCCATTGGCACAAGACCACCCCCGAGTTTCATTGTCGCCTGCCCAGAAACAGAACGAGCGGATGGCGTACTGTGAGGAAGTGTACACAATCAGGCTTTTCCCGACCGGACAGTCTCGAACTGCACATAAAATGGCCAGTATGCACGCCTTCCCTTCGGAAGCGTTGCCGTCCACAGCATAGGAACAGTTTCCTTTGTTGCCAACCCCCCGCCACACTGCAAATGCAGCGCGTCCCTTCTTCGCGGAAGTGCCGATGTATGCCGTAAATGGGTTGGACTGCTCGTATACCGGTCCGTAAAGTAGGGCGGTCGCTTCTTTTGAGCTAACAGCAGCCTCGAGGGTCGCCTGGAGCAGGAGATCCAGGGGAGTAGGTTCGTCAAACACGATGGGAGAAGGTCGAGGCACGCGTTCAGCACGAGGGATCTCCGAGCGGTCATCTGGTTTAATTACCGCTACGTGAATTTGGGCATGGTCAGACCATACTGGTGATTTTATGACACGCAAAGTAACATATATAACACCTGGTACCATCATACTTCCGTCCGAGTCCAAGATTCATGTAAACTCGATGGAACATTCAATCTTGTATTAGATGGAGGTGCGGTATAGAAATGTAAACATTACCTTAGGCTCGTTTCAGCCTCTCTAGTCTACCGGGCGTGAAATCTGAAGATAGTCGTTCAGATCACGTATACTAGACATTACCTGTAAGTTTGGTTATTGAATGTCCTGAGGCCAAGTCGCAAGTCCAACGCGCGCAATAGCTCAGTTTAAGCAACCTTAGAAGGCAAACACGGCATAGGTGTCTTAAGCCATACTTCCAGTACCAGATTTAATCCTGAGCGGTCGATGGGGAGTAAATTTTTGAAATTGGACGAGAACAGTTTTCAACCATCGGGGTTCGGATCCGATCACCTCACCTTTGTCTTCTGCCACCATGTCGTCCGACGAGTCGCCTTCACCAAAACGCCAACGAACCGAAGACGCGCCTATAACGCGCTCAGAGATATGGAAACGTGACGGGAGCGTCGTTTTGCAGGCCGCAAACACGCAGTTCCGCGTGCATTGGAGTGTTCTTGAGGAAAACTCGTCGGTCTTTCGCGGCATGCAGGGACATCCCCAGCCCGTTGACCAGGACAGCGTTGATGGATGCCCCGTCGTGGAGATTTCAGACGACCCGGTGGATGTCGAATACCTCCTGAAGGCGCTATATAACCCGTCTGTACGCCTGACTTGTTTGAAGGCGTGTTCTGACTTTGTTTTTGACTTGTACATAGCACATTTCACTGCCAGAAAGTCCTCCCTTTCCCGGTTGTCAGTGCTTTTGTCCGACTAGGGAGAAAGTATGACTTTAAAGATCTCTTTGATTTGGCCGTGGCGCGCCTTCACTGTGGCCGACAAACCTCATGGATTTCATGGAGGTATTTGAGGTGGTTTTGACCTGTAATCCATCGGAAAAGTCAGTCAAATATATGTAGTTTTGTGAAATTCACCGCATTTGAGTTCATATGGTTCGTGTGACATTTCATGTCGCTATTGATATTGTTTTCGCCTGAATTACAGGTGTAGTGAGCGTGAACAGAAGGAAGGCTGCGAGCCTTGGGCCGAATCGATATAAAATTCACACAGTTTAAAGTTGAAATATGACTCAATTCAGACTGAGTACATGTACAAAACTGCTATTCTACTGGGGCTGGTTTGCACGCTGCTTGCGCCTTCCATGCCCGTCATCGTCTCATCGCCCGCCAGGACCATGTCGTCATTATTGTCGTCGTCGTCGGAGCCCGACTGGGAGCCCGAGCCCGCACCGGCACCCGAGCCCGAGTCGGAGCCTGAGTCAGAGTCTGTGGCTCGTCGGAGGGGACGAGGTTTGGGAACGCGTGGGGCGGTGGCGAGAGAGGTCGGCGAGGTCGAGCGATGGCGGGACGGCCCTGGGGTCGGTGGATGCGGAGACTCGCGACACGATTGGGTGGGGGACGATGGAGTTGCACGGCGACGACGGCGCTCGACGGCCTTGCGCCCGACGTACGTGTTCGGCCGATCTACGTCGCGTTGATACATCTTGATGTTGTCCCAGGATTCCTTCATAATGCGATAAGTGGCCCAATTACCTTCGAATCGTTGAAGCTCGGGGAACTTGTTGGAGATCTGAAATGCAAATGAGCAGAGAAAACACAGAGAAAAGACGACGCACCGCACGAGAGATGACCCCGAGCGCCAATGTATCCTGCTTCTTCCACACCAACTCCGGGCGAAGGTCACCAGCGTGGAGGCGGTGGCGTGTAAATGTCTAGAGGCGATGAGTTGAGGAAACCGAGACGACTGAAGACTCACTCGCATTGCGTTCCAACGCAGTTTATCCATCTTCAAAAGAGCCTTGAGCTCGTTCATGGTGACGGCGGAGAGTTTGTCCGGATGAGGAATGGTCGGGAGCGGCGCCCTGTTCGATGAGAGCTTCAGCTGTCTCGAGGGCGGGACTGCGTGGTCGTAAGGGTAGCTGCAGAACACAATTAGAACATGTGAGAAAGAGAGAAAGTACGGTCTCGCACCTTCGAGCTGATGAACACGCGCCCTCAGTGCGGCGTCACTACCCACATCTCCGGTGTGCTCTTCCGCAGGCGAGCGGCGGGAATGGTTGTGGTCCCGGAGAGCTTGCCCCTTGCGCGCTAAGTCGCCCGTTGACTTGCGTGAGGAGGACTTGTGAGAGGATTTGAGACAGGAGGATTTGTGCCTGTTCTCCTTGTCCTTGGAGGTCATGTTAGAGGGAGTTGTAATAAGACGAACCAACCCCCCACGCGCCGTTAAGAGCAAGCTCGGCTAGCAGTGGGTGGAGTTGGGGAGCGGGTGGGGCAGTAGCTCGTCGCTGCCGTCAACCGGAAATGTGACGCAATATAACGCGGAGGAACGAGCAGGACAAGACATGCCGTGCATTATGAAGGACGCTGCGTCGCTGCCTGGCTTCCTGGTCGTCACTGGCGGACGTTGGAAGGCGGACGTTGGAAGCCAGGTAGTGGGAGATGAGCAAGAGCACTTGAAGCGCGTGAGATGTAAGTAACTCGGATCAGAGTGCGATGTTACTAAGCACACTTACCCACGAACTCCACCCACTTCGTAATGCTACTTACCTACTACTTGCCTACTACCTACGTGATTAACAAATATCATCTTGTTGCTTACTCTCTACCGCCCCTCATATCGAGGTCATCAACGTGGACGACATCAGCTGCTTGGTGGCCAGAATACCGGGTCATAAGCCCGGACCGCAGCTATGGGCCCTTTGCGAGCGCGAGGATGCGATGGCTGTTTCTGCAGACTTGAATTAAAATTATCCTTCTAGTTTACCCACTGAACAATTTTTGAATGCCTTTTCGGTTGGAAATTTTCACTCAAATTTCGACTGAAATTCACGGCCCTCAGACCTTGGTGCAGAAATGCGTGAAAAAGTACATGAAATGTGAACTACATGAAAAATATATTCAGGGCGAAAGCATATGAAACATGTATTTCATGTGATGGGTCCATGAATTTGATGGTCTTTGACAACCACAGTGCTTACGTCTCGCTACCCGACGACCCTTCAGGCATTCGACGCACTCGTCTTGCAACCTACAACCGATGTCTTGGAGTATTATGGTGCCTTGGACTTCGACATAGTAACTCTGGCCAGCGAGAACAATATCTTGTCTGTACTCCCTTGTGCGTACTACCGTCTCTTGAACCAATTCAACCTGGTAAATACCACTGTATATGCATGTGCAGTGTACGTCTGTGACTGATTATTCGCGCCAGAGTTCTCTCTTCGACGGGGTCCAAAAAGAAGATGGCACGATAACTCATTTATCAGGCCTCGACTTAAGAAGATGTGTTGTAGCCCGCGAGAAGCTCTTGACAACACAATTCCAGCCGGGGTACACTTTTGGATGGGCTAGGCAATGGGTGTTTGACGATTGCGACGATGTATCGCGGTGTCGTGCGCTCCGGGAGGACATTCAGCGCATGCATCTAGACGGCGCCCATATCAGGGTTTTGGCACGATCGAGCCATTTTCTCTCCCACACCCGCTGTTTCCCCTGTACCCGGCACATAACCGAATCTATCGACCGAGGCCGGAAGAAAACGTGGGACAAATTGCCCAAATTTTTCGATCTTCCTCCCTGGGGCGAGTTGAAGAATAACATTTAGCCTCCCCATCGGCCACGTCCAACTGCGCATTCCCTCTCCTGGCGTCGAATATCATATCATTCTCGCGCCGTCTTGCTCCAAAATTCTCTGCCTCCTGATACGATACCTCTTGAACATAACTCGCGATCTCTGCTACTATTTTCGCCCAGTTCATGCCGAAATATCTCCTACAGTACTACATACAAAGCCTCACCGCTCGCGACGTTGCTGGACAGGAATGCGGACAGGCTACGGCTACAGATCCATGCTCGCTTCCAAGCATTTTACCCGCACCCTTCTCACGTACATTTCCTGCAGATACGATAACGAAATGCTCATGCCTGAAGTGGGTCCGAAGCAGCCTGAGAGTAATAAAAAGAGCCCGGGTGACGATACCTCAGGGTAACTCAGCCTTCGCCCGCCGAGCTACTTGGTGCCAACGCAAAACACATCGTGTGTCATGTTTTTCAACCTCCAATGCGGCAATGCCGGGAAAGGTAAGTAAGCAGTGGCTTGTGTCTGCCATACCCGTCTGGAAGAAGAGGATCGCATGGAGTCAGCGTATTCACGTCCATGGATCTCCCGGGCCTAGCTTGACAAATTACCGCTCGTTGTAAACGCGTTTCTACTTTTCGGGATTAGCGATCGCGTGCACCGTGGGCGGCAGCCTTTCTGTCATTCCCTCCTCTTCCAAAATTCACCTAACATGTTGGTCCAGCCTACGAGTGTAACTTAATATGCTGCTGTTACTGAAATACCCCCGATAAAACGGTCGAAATAGGACGAGATCAAAACCTTTCATCGGGTTTCGGATCCGAGTCCGATCATCTCACTTCTGCCTTTTGCCACCATGTCGTGCGAGCCGCCTCCAGCAAAGCCCGAACGAAACGAAGACGAGCCCATAACACGCTCAGAAATGTGGAATAGCGACGGCAGCGTCGTTTTGCAAGCTGAAAATACACAGTTTCGCGTGCATTGGAGTGTTCTTGCGCGCCACTCGCCTATCTTCAGCGATATGCAAGGACTGCCCCAACCGGCTGACCAACCCAACGTCGATGGGTGCCCCGTTGTGGAGCTTTCTGACGACCCGAATGACGTCGAATACCTCCTGAAAGCACTCTATATCCCGTCCGTATGGGTTCCCAACTCGAAGGCCCGCTCTAACTTTCGTTCGGACTTGTAGGACATTTCATTGCCAAAAGACACTGCCACTTTCCGCTGTCGGCGCTATCATCCGACTGGGGCGCAAGTACGATTTCAAGGATCTCCTTGATTCAGCAGTGGCACGCCTTACGTCGAAATACCCGTCGACCCTTGAGGCATACGTATACGACGCCGTGAGAACCGCAGATAACACTTTCGAGCTATATGATGCTTTGGACTTCGACATAGTTGCTCTGGCAAGTGAGCACAAGATCTTATCCGCCCTCCCATGTGCGTACTTTCATCTCATAAACAAGTTCGCACTGGTAAATATCACCGCTGTGTGTCTCCATCTGTCGCTGATTATTTCAGAGTTATCTCTTCGACGAAATTAGACGACCAGATGGCACGGTGGCTCGCCTACCTAGCCTTGACTTGCAGAGATGCGTTCTGGCCCGCGAAAAGCTTTTGGCAAAACAATTTCAGGAAGGCTATACTCTCGGATGGGCTCGAAAGTGGGAGTTCGACGATTGTACGAAACCGCGGTGCGACACGAAACGGGAGTCCATTTTGAACTGGTATTTGGAGGACGCCATTATGGGGGCTTTGGAACAACCGAATGAAATCGGGGGCGGCTTTGGCCAGTTGTGTACCGTTTGCATCAAGCACGCGACAAAATCCACAATTGCTGGCCGGAAGAAAATTTGGGAGGAGTTGCCCAGCTTTTTCGATCTTCCTCCCTGGACCGAGTTGAAGAGCGGTATGTAGCTTCGCTAGTTTGAACAGTTTACCTCAATCTTGTATTATATGGAGGCGCGGTACAAAGAGGGGAGACTGGATGCGTCTTACTCGGAGATGGCCGAAGAGAAGCTTCGGCCCTCGGGAATCCGTGGGGCCGTTGATTCTGAGGTCATCCACGGCTGTAGTACACACGAGCATACAACACGCGCTTCCCGCCTTCCCGCCTCTCGTAACAAAGTACTTAATGGCTCACTTAACGACTACCTAGCAGCCACTTAACCCTCTGCCATGAGGCTTTCTCCATGGAATTCTTTGCCCCTCGATGTGTAGCCTCATGCTACTGCCTCCCAAAACAGCTCTCGTATTTCAAGTTGTGGATTGCCTCATGCTACGCTGGCCGACGTAGCGGACGGTCAGACGGTGGCCGTGTTCTTGTACCTGTATCGATGCACCAAGGCTTTTTTTCTTTGAGATTTTTCTGGTGATGGATTTGAGGCATCTTCAGTCGAAACGAGGACTACTCCTCTTTGCGAGTTCGACCGATGTCGCAAGATCTATCTGATATTTCAGAGGACCTCCTCCGGCTGGCACAAAACCTCCCAGCCATACCTACCCCTATCTTGGCACCTGTACAAGTTCAAGAATGGATCTTACGAATTTTGGACACCCATTCCTCCCAACCGTCCCCGAATTCGCAATCTCCGATGCACAGACCTGAAAATAATCTGAACGTGCCTACCAATATCCTACCGATTCGAGTTGAAACCAATGTTGAACTAACTTGAGAAACAACATTATCTACCCTATATATATATGCCGATCCCCGGTTCTACCTTGAATATCCCGAGACCTCAACTGAGGGTACGGGCTATCTCATGCGGCGCGATCCTGACAATTGGATCAACCCTCTCGGCGAAATCATGTATTCGAACGGAAAGCCGAGTGGGCAGACAACTCAGAACAAAGCTAAAACTTGTGCGCTCCTCCGAGATCCTACAGATCCCGAGAAGGAGATTCTCTGCATCCGCAAACATACGTCTTGTGAATCCATTCAATTTTTCGTCAGAATTCTGACCGGCTCATATTTTTTGTAGGCCATGGTGCCAAATGTTGTCCACACGTCGACATAGCCCAAGTATCCGAGCCTCATACCAAAGCAAGTCGAGCTCTGATCAAAGAGCGCTTGCAAGCAGACCTGGAGCAACAATACGAATCAGCATTGCCTAGCCGTGATATTTTTGCCAAAACAGCAGCTTTCATTGCGGGGATTCGGAAACTAGGCTGTGGCTCTCAGGAGAATGATTCTCGTCCCGACCTTCTGCCGTCCGAACAACAGAACAAAGAATTCTGGGATGACCACCATAAAATACTCCGCAGAGGATACGAGCCAGCAACAAGAACTTGTTCAGGCCGAGTTTCTCTGGATTTCGATCGTCGAGGTCAGACTTTAATTCGGTAGGCTATATTCACCTCTTTTCTTCTGTTTAAATCTGATAGCTCTCAGTTGCGAGTTTTATAGCTCAGAGAATCGACTTCATCTTTGCCGATTCCTCGATGAATCCTACGACCTCGATTATATCGAAGCATATTTCGAAGAAGATGAAGAAGAACTGGAACGCATTGAGAATGCGGCACACGCATTGGGCTATGGTCCCCTCGTTCCATGCCGAACCGTGACAAATGTTTCTTCGCAAAGGCTTTATTGTCGTGAGCCTTCTGGATTCTTCAATAGATTTGTTTCACTCTCAACATCCTCTAGCTCACGACCATCGTGATGATGAGTGGCATCTCGTCCAACCCCAACTCGTGCAACTGCCTTGTGATGTCAAGTTCGTTGCTTACCAGCCCATTGAAGAGTTCCGCACGGCCTGCCCATATATCCTTGTCATTTCGAGCGGCGTCCACACACACCCCATCCCCCTCCCCGAAAAAACCCCTACCCGCGTCCGCCAGGAGGTTTTTAACCTACTGGAAAGCCTAGATGGTGATCTACCCGATTTGACTCCCAGGCGGTTTCTTCGTCACCCCACTGTCAAATCGTACCTGAGGCACCGGTTTCCAGACATTCTCAATCCGACTCTGATTGAATTGCATGCGTCATTAGCTAACCGTTCGCATTTGAAGGCATATATCACGGCTGCTAAAACGGATCTGTTCCCATCTGGCACAGGGTGGAAAGGTTTGTTGGAGTCTCCAAATTGAAGTGAGAATCCTTCGCTGATGGGTTATCTACACTCAGGAGTGCTACGTCTCAAAGAATGGCAAGACTCGCATCTCAAGGCTGAAGAACATTACATCCGCAAAATTATAGATATTCCTGATTTTCCTACCGACGAGTTTGATGCCGAGTCCCTGCTTTCAGCTTCTGGGACCATCCAGAGCTCACTAAAAATCATAATTTGCATGTCGCCGACCGGCAGTGAAAGGCTTTTGAACGCTCAGTACATCCAGAGCGATATTGCTTTTAGAAGAATTGAGCAATTTCTCGAATTCGAGTTGGCCGCAATGGACCGGCTGGCCAACACGAGTACGTATTGTCTTTGTTCCACATATTTTCGACTGAGTCCCTCGCAGGTGTAATCTTTCTTTGAGTATACGTGAACCGTCAAACAGCCACTGCTCATCAAATTATTTTCAACGAGGTCGCGAGCATTGTGGAAAAGGATACGGGGTGCACCATCCAATGGCGACACTTACACGCGGAATCTGCGACAGAGACACCGTCGGGGATGATTCTTCAGTGGACTGGTGATCAGCATGGAGGACAGGCCAAAGGTGCGACACCGACAATTTTCAATTATGTAGAAAATTGATTTCAGATTTAGGAATTGGCTTACACCTTCAACAGCTCGCGCAGGCCATGCCCGCCAAATATGATCTGCATGAGTCGGAGAGACTTCTTGCAAGTCTCGACCCTTATGACCATCTTCAACGTGTCTTTCGTTTGTGTACCGTGCATGCTAAACGGAACATCAAATCATGCGTGGTTGACGAACCAGTTCGACATCTTATGCATAGCCTTATTTGCATGTGCCACCCGTCCTGGGATGAAACCATAGTTGAAATCCAGATCCAAGGGGGAAAAGCTGGCAATAGTATGTGCCCTTTAAGTCGTCCTTCTATACCACTTTACCGACATTGTCCTCAGACTGGGTTCAGGATAAGATCCGATCCAAATTTGCATTTCCAGCTCTTTGCTGGGAAAAATCCTTCATCCCCCAAGACGTTTGGAAGGCGGGAGACGGACACAGCAACCTGATCGAGAGTGTTCATGCCGACGTGAATCGAGAAGGTGTGAGGTGCACGTTGGTCGGGGGTCTGAAAAAGGGGCAGGCGTTCGACAACATGAAAATGAAGACATTGGAGGTGAGCAGTTGTCGGTCGCAATTGTTCTCTAACAAATATGCTCGAAGGTCTTTGAAGACTTCCACATTCGCCCATCATACCAAGCTGGACATCTTTCAGAGAATGCAATGAAGAGCTTGAAGCGAAAAAGTAGGTCTATCTTGCCCATCCACTGCAGACGTTCCTGAAGGAGCTTCAAGACCGCGACACACACAAAAATCTTCACAAGCAAGACGACAAAATCAGTGCATACAACGACAAAATTCAAAAAGCACATCAGACACTCACCCGTGCGTACACGAAACAAACAGAGTGTAGCGAGACTTTGGCGCGATGTGTTCCCGGACACGCCAATTTACAGGCTTTACTGGAGAAGTGGGAAAAGGCAGCAAAGGCCTGTGACCGCGCGCAGGATGCGTACAAAAAGCTCCTTCAAACCGCTGCCAGTTTGCCAGACGGGTCGGGGAAGGTGCATGTACTGGTCCTGAAGGATGTGTATCCATTGTGAAATAACGAATTTGAACTTGTTTGATTGCTTGAACGAGCCTGCCGCGTGTTTAAATTGAAGCTGTGAAAAAATATATTGAAAGCGAGTTACACACAAAACAGAGTGCCAAAATGTCCGAGCTATTCTGAAAACCACACTTCAAAACCTTATAAAAAAGATAATATTCCGACAGATGCAAGTCCCGAGTCTCTGCTGCGCCATTCATCAACAATCCCTGATTCCAGTCTCGGCGGACCGTACGTCGGAGCAGGGACATCCGCCTTCCACCTCTTCCGCATCTTGGGCGGGCACACCGACTCAGGCACAACCTCGCACTTGCTCTCGTGCTGCCGCGTCCTACCCCGCCCACGATCCTTGCGGGTGTGATTGCCTACGAGGGATTAAGATTGAAGTATAGGTATACCACAGTGAAAAGAAACACACCTGTTTACGAGTGCGCACCAGATCGACCACTGCCGGCGCGCAACCTCTTCGGTGAGGCCTGGGACAGGTTGTGAGAGCGGAGACGAGGGCCCCCGGGCTGCGCCCCTCAACGCAGAATTGCCCCGAACCCGATTGCGACTGTTACTCTGCAGTATCCCCCCACACTCAACACCGGTGTCCTCGGGCAGGCGTGACGGGGGCGTGGCGGAGACTTACACGGTGATAGTGGGGGGAACAGCATGGTGGCGACAGCCTGGGCACAAGCAGAAAGAGGATGTTCATCCAGATTCTGTAGAAGGGTACCAGTGTCGTCCCGCAGGGACAGATCCTCCGGTATTGACGACAGTCCGAGACGAGCCATCAGTAAATCCAGCGGTATCCCAGAAATCTTCGCTTTGATAATTAGAACATATGCGTCTGGGACGCCCTGCACGCAAGGTCAGACCTGAAACCAGAAAGAAAAGGTAGGGACCTACTGAGAATTTCGACACACCCTCCGTCTCTAATTTGAATACATATGTTCGCAATTAGCACTTGTATTCACTCAGACATCTTTGCCTAAGAGTGCGATAATTTGATTCAAGAAGTAACAATACAGAAGATTTCAAGGAAGGTGAATTAACACAGGCATCACTAAGCGTCCGTGCAGATTGATACGTGGTCGACAATGTTACGGGTGAGATAAATTTTGCGGCAGTGGGTGCAGCGTTTGAGTAAGCTCACAACATCCGCATTCTTGAGAGGAATCCCGGCGAAAAGGTTACAGATGATGGCGATCTCATTGAGCGTTGGGGAAACAATAGTAGGCGCTATTTGGAGCTTGAGATAGGCATGAATGAAAAGGGGCACAGCACTCACATCTCTGCGGTTCTGTCTGAATGTTTGCATCCGCATAGGTTTTCGAGGTGAGAAGACCTGCGCTGGATCAGTTACAATCTCGGAAAAAAAGGAGATACGCACAGTGGCGGGGACCCGGACGTCCCTGGAGGTCTGTGAGGGCTAGGAATAACGGCTGTTTGGCCGACTGACAAACGTCGGGGTGAAAATCGCCGAGAAACTGCGGAAGTCGTTGAATCCCAGCGGAGGTCGATACGTTGTTTGCGCAAATGGACAGAAAGTTTGAAAACAACGATGGTGTATAGGGCGGCGAATGGAGGAGAGGAGTAGGGTACGTGGCGCTGAATTTTGCTGTATTGAAAATGGTGTGTAGGGGCACTACAGTCGATATCGATCAGCGGAGGACAAAAAGCAGTGTACGGAAATAGGAGCAACGAGCGGGGGTGTAATGGCAATATACAAAACAAACATCCTTTTCGAAAAGTACTCGAGAGGAGAGCGCGCGGTGCTCGACTCGGCAACAGAAGCAAGGCCAGTGAAGGCCTTCCTCTTGGACAAGTTTGACCAGAGCACGCGACTGAAGGCGTATACCCTCCACCTCGGGCCTAGTATATACTCGGCTGAGAAGTATGAGGAACAGCGGTGAAGAGCGTACCAGGCTACTTCCACAAGCCCGACCAAATTGTAACTGTATAGGACAAGCTCAGAGTGTTGAGCTTGCTCAAATGCGAGAGCCGAGTCGAAAAGATTAATGCGCACGGGAATAACAGACATCGGTCCAACGTCCCAGCTTCCCATGCTGGAGCGCCTTTTAAAACTTCAAAGATCAAGGCACCCGAGAGAACGCAGCTGAAGAACCATGCCGGGCGGCGCGTGCAGCAAGAGAACGTTGAAAAGCAAGACCGGACGAGAAGGCAGACGCGTGTAGATGAATCTCGCAATGAGGCCGTTAAAGGACCAAAAGAAGCTCCATATCGAGTCCGAAAGCTTGGAGTGGCACTGGCAGAAATAAATAAAAGTTGATCAATTGATCTAGACTAGACAAGACACAAGATAATAGCAAGATTGGTCGGGTATACAAGCTTAATTCTACAACTTAATTAATAATCTATAGACTCGTCCACAAGGTCGTTGCAAGCACCGGTTCCCGGTGCAGATGGGCGGCGTGAGCAGGGAAAGTGCGAACGAAATGACAGGTTGCACATTCTTGAATAGCTGTCGATGTCAAGGCCCAGACGTCCGTTGGTATTCCTAGCTTTGAGTTCCATTCAAGCCAAGCCGCTCCGAAAGTCGAATCAAGAAAGTCAGCAGCGTTCCCCAGACACTTGCCTGGAGGAAGTTCCCTGTTCTCGAGGAGAAGGTGGGGGGGCGGGGAGGATGCGCGGACGACTTTGGAAAGTGTTAGATCACAAGTGAAGGAAGACAATAGGCATGCCGCACCCGGAATAATTTCTGGACGATTCCCACAATGTCCGTCCTGAATATGGTGGTTGAAGCCATCGAAGCTGTACTGGCAACTGCACCCAGGGCAGCGAATTGAGTCATCGATGAGGGATTGCACAACGTCCGAGGAGACGCCCAACGTGGAGTTGAGTGCTCGTACGGCTTGCCCAATAGCCGTGCCCAAAAACAAAAGATGCTGGTAGGTGCGTTGAAGACAATTAGCGTTGTATTGTTCGTCGTATGGTTGCAGCACCCGATGGGTAACTCCACCGGTGGTGGGGAAGGCAGGGTGCGATGATGGTATGGCTGCAAGTGAAAGAACATTAGACAAACATCGAGCTGAAGCCGCTCTTAACGCACATTCAAATGAACCAGATAATGCGCCGGCCCAGCAGACATCTATAAGATTGACATCTAGAAAGCAGTGATATTGAGCGTGCCGATGGTGCAGTAAAGTTTGAGAACCTTACCTGAGAAAGCACGTGCATTTGCGACGGATGTTGAAAAGAATGAGCGGTGACTGGGGCCTACATCTGAGGAAGGTCGTGGACGCGGACGAGGGCAAGGGCGAGCCAACTCGGGCGAGTGACGAGGCGTGGATATCCGTGGGTTGTGTTCAGGCTCGGGAGACGGTGAAAACCGAAGTAAGTCGTCGTTGACCTCTTGTTCTTCTGAATTGCCATTATTGCTCGTTCCTTGTCGAAAAATGAGCAAGAGAAACGGGGAAGATCCAGGAGGGCACATACCTTGGTAATAAGCGGCCTCGGTGCTATACACGCTGGCCCGAGCCTTGGGAATAATCACTGTCAAAGAGATGAGAGTTCGGCCAGCGAAACACTGGAAGTTAGAACTGCTCACCAACGAAGTCGCAACGATGGTCAGTGGCCCTAAAAAAGTCCTGAATGCACCCTTGGTATCGTTTCCCAAGATGAAGCTGCATTCGCCCATATTTTTGCCCGTACGCATCGAGATGAGGACATAGGGGAAAGAGGAAGTTTGGAACACTAGGGAAAGACGAAGCGCCGACTGGTAATTCCGTACTGCTGCGGCCAATCTTGCGATACGGACTGCAAGAACATGATATAATGAGCACCCAGCATATTGTCACAAAGCAAACTAGACTTACCGAGGGAGGATGTCCCAGTCTAAAATTTGGTGATCCCAAGAGACAAGGACCTGTGCTGAATTATAAAACTCAAGGTGTTCGGCTGCTTGTTCGTGCAGTTTTTTGGTGGCTGGTGAGATGGCGGCAGGTGCAGGAAGTGAAGGGAGTTGTTTGGATCTGCGATAGGGATGGTGACGGCGGTAAGACATTCGAGAGTTTGAACAATGGAGAGCGAGAGAAGGAGTTCTGGGTCTTTAGAGTGTACCTTGAAAACTATATCGAAAACCCAGCTCGCATGAAGGCTTGACGTTGCACTAAGTGCGAACAGCATTGGCGGCATAAGGGGATGAGGAAGGGCATGCGCCAGGATGAGGAAGGGCATGCGCTGGGATGAGGAAGGGCATGCGTTGGGATGAAGAAAAACGTGGCGTGAGGACAAAATTGAAATATTTAATTAATTTCATCATTTAGTGTCAACGGCAGAGGCGCGGGAATACGGGAAAGGGCGCAGGACAATGCTGGGTAGTCCCGCAATGACTCAGAATGTCACGGGCCACCTTCTCGGCCATCACCGAGTAAGACGCATCCAGTCTGGACTCCGGTACAAAAATGTAAACAATGTAAACAACCAGTCTTCCATCAAGGTTGCTATGCGTACGTCGCATCTTTCGTTGTACGACCAATCAATCCTCGACGAACTTCAAGCCTTCATATTAGATACGTCATCGATCTTTGTTGCACCGGCGTCGTCGCTGTCGACAGATTGCACCGTCCCCCAGTGGTTTCTCTCACCAGGTATTTTTCACTTGATATGCGCATTCATGACTTCCACGCTACTGGCACAAAATATAATCAAGAGATTCAAGATGTCCGCCTACGAGATCAACCCAGACAGGGCGACGGGGCAAAGGGATTTTGAACAACACCTTATCTCGCGTCCAGGAATACTCGCTAAGACTTATTGAACACAAAGCCAACACAGGCCTCACTCAGTCTCACTATGAGAGGGGAAGTTCGCCTATTCTCTCAGTTGCTGGAGACCGAGGCTGCGCCACAATGGCCGGTGGGGCGGAAGGGTCAAAGGATTGATGCAAAATAATTGGGAGTAATTTTCGACGGCCCTTAGACTGAATCCATGACGAAGTTCTGGCGAGTCCCTTCCTTCAAGGATGTCCCGCCGCATTCCATTATTCGAGATTCCGATTGTTGAGACTTCGAGCAAAGAAAATGTTATTGGGGCATTGGGGAAGATGTTCAATTGCAAGTTGAAAGCAACTGAACTCAGCGGTCTCAGTGACGATGGCCGGAGAAAAAAATCAAAGTTGAAAAGGAGCGGTATTTCGGCCCACCGGCCGATCAGTGGCTTTCCTTTTGACCAAGTATGGCCTCCCCTCCAGCAAAACGCCAACGCACAGAAGACGCGCCCATAACGCGCTCAGAAATATGGAGGAGCGACGGGAGCGTCGTTTTACAGGCCGCAAACACGCGGTTTCGCGTGCATTGGAGCGTGCTCGTGCTGCATTTGTCCGTCTTCAGCGGTATGCAGGGGCTGCCCCAGCCGGATGACCAGCCGACTGTCGAGGGATGCCCTGTAGTTGAGCTTTCTGACAACCCACAAGACGTCGAATATCTATTGAAAGCGCTGTATATCCCGTATGTATGCCTGGTTCTCCGTGGCGCGTTTAACTTCTGACTTTTTCTTCGGACTTTAAGGACGTTTCATTGCCAGAAGAAACTTCCTCTAGCAGTTATTGGCGCTTTCATTAGACTTGGGGCGAAAGTATGAGTTTAAAGATCTCTTTGATTCGGCAGTGGCGCGCCTCATGTCTGAATACCCCCGCGACGCTCGAGAAATACGACATCTTGCCACCAGGATTCACGGTCATGCAAGACGACACGCCATCATCTCTTTCTCCACTCACAACGTTCATGTCCCCTGTACACTGGAAACGCCAGACAGCCGTGCAAGCGGTGGCCAAAAACCTACCCCCCGAACACATACTAGTCAGATTCATTCACGAACATTTTCGGGTCTCGCTGGACGAGGAGCCCCAAGTTGTGCTGAGCCAATTCAACAACGAGCCCCACTGGACGCCTATCGCCAAATACCCGCCTTTCCCGCATAATTATCCCCCCTCCATGCCAGTCATGCGTAAGGCTCCAACCTTTTAGTTTTCATTTACAAAGGCCCATAAACAAAACAATTAAAAAATCCAAAACGTGTACAAAAGTTTGTAAACCGTTTAAAAACAAATATTTAACAAGATATATTTATTGGGTGTGGGAAACCGCAGTTCTGACTTCAATGAAGAAACTGGGAGTCCCTCACCGTTTGCGAATTCCACGCACAAGTTCAGCAGCATGTTGGCCGGCACAGATCAAAGGGCTCTCCCAATGTAGATGTACTGCCTTCGGGAAACCGAAGTCCGAGATGACCGGAGTTGCTATCGAACAGAGCGTGAGCCCATGCGCGGCACAGAACCAGCTTGGATTTGTGTTCAAATTGAAGTCCCAGGCATAGGTACATAGTTTCTGAAGGAAACTGAACAGTGAATCAATGTACATACTGTACAATTTCATTCAAATCGACAGGGGGTGTGACGCGTGACCCATTTTACCTATTTGACATTTCGGCAGCCACCGATTTCTTGCGTGACACCTCGAAAATTTCGGCATTTGAACCGGAAATTTTGCCTTTTTTGCCTTTTTTTTTTTTTTTTTAGGCAATTTGGGGTCTGTGTGACCACTTAGAGGTTCGACAGAGGCCCGAGTGATGCGTGACATCGACCAAAGTTCGTGATCGACAGGGGGGTGCGTGACGCGTGACTGCCGATTTGAACGAAATTGTACAGTAGTCAGTTGAAAACACCTGCAAATATTACCGTTTAAACCGTTTGTAAACTGTTTGCAAAATGTTTAACAAGGCCCGTAAACTAAAAGGATTATTAATCCGTTTACAAACGTTTACAAACGTTTGAAAACAAAAACGGTTGGAGCCTTAGTGACTCATGCGCGATGCAGACCTGGTTTGCACCGCTTTCACGACCGGAAGCAACGCTGTTATCGAGTGGCTGGGGGACGCATTGATCAGAACTGCAGCAGTTGCTTGCGTTTGGAACCAAGCCAGGGACTGCGATGACCACCAGAATAATGTATGACCGGTCATGACCCCGCATCACTTCTCACCGCGATCACTAACTGCTACGGACAGACGACGATCGCATATCTGTGCAGCGAGCCTTTTTTGGCCCACTTGGCTCTTTTCTATGGATTGCACCTGCACGAGCACTTTGAGGGCCAGGACCGTGTCATTCCCAGCATGGCGCGAATGTGTGATACTTTTGAATCTTTGGTTGGGGCGGTCGCGTCCGATACAGCCGACGACTCTGATCCTCATCGCGGTTCGTATGTATGCCGGGGCGCGTAGACGACGCTGATCTTTCCAGGTTACCTCGCTGCTCTGGACTGGGTCCAGGACTTGTTTGATCCCTGGGTTGCGACGCTGTGCACACCGGCAGACTCGTACAAAGCCCCACGCATCTCGTCCGTCGCAAGGCGGATGTATCAATCTTGCCTGCGCAAATTTGGATCGGTCCCAATCGCGAGCATGGGCCCGCCAGCTGTGGACGCCCAAGGCCTCGTTTACGGGAGTGAGGCTCCCTCGGTAGCAGATGAACACCGGGACTGGATGGCCGAGATATTGGGCCCGCGCCTTAATTGGCGCAATATCGACGTAATGTGTATCTCATTTCCTACGGATTACCCTCCTGCCCTCCTTCCCTCGCCGCCGTCAACATAAATACATTGACCACCGTGTTCACGGACGTCTTGTACCGTATCCATATCGGTGGGATGGCAACATCCAACGAGCGATATCGAACGTTTGGACACGACATCTGCAGGCTAGCGGTGACCGCGCTCGCGACGGCGCAGTTGCCCACAGCCGCACCAGGGCTGTTAAATGTAAGTCATCACTTCCCTGTCCGACGGGCAGCGCTGATATTGGCGATCAGGAGGTCAGATTAGAATGTATGGAGGCTGGTCTCCTGGCGCGTTTGGGTCTTCTCCTGAGACTAGATCGGTATTTGCGCGTCTTGCGTCCCGCTACCGCAGACTCCGCCGACGTGTATCCGCGGGAATGCGCTGACGTTTTCTATGCCCTAGTCGCAGTTGTTTATCTAGAATATGGTTGGTGGGATGCCACATTGCACATGCCGTTTCACTGAAACTTGTTAGGTTGTGCCGAATTGCTGCAGTGGCTGGATAAGTTATTCTCTCCGTGGATCATCGCAGCTGGGGACGGTACCTTGCGAGAGTCAGTCGCCGCGGAGAAGACCCGGCAGAGCCGCGCGTTGGACGAAGTTTTGGGAAGGAAGTTGCGGGGGAAAAGCTCCATTCGGAAGCAATACGCAACAACGGTTCCGAGCCGTAAGAGGCGCGTCGTTCGGTAAGTGCTTGACACACATGTTGATGACGTGCTCAACCAGTTTCAAGTGCTCGAGTCGCAGGACGCTCGGATCGCTATTGCGTGACGACTGCTTGATTTTCTGAGCCTCTCTTCCGTTTCCGTTCAATTCGTGAGCATTTTTCTTCCGCGTGATGGAGTAGCATACTTGTGTTCCCTGGCTTGCATCGAGGGCACGATAACAAGAGAGTAGCTTTTTGCGATCATGCAGATGGCGGCACGCAAGAGGTTGTGGACACATCTCGAAGAAAGGCCAGCAGTTGTGTCTCGGGAAATTGTCTCCCACATCATATGTAACACAGTCCAATTGGCAGCGCAGGCACAAGAAAGAGTGAGACGCAAAGCCAACGCAGGCCTCACTCAGCCTCACTATGAGATGGGAAGTTCGCCTATTCTCTCAGTTTGCTGTCGATGGAGGCCGAGGCTGCGCCACAATGGCCGGTGGGGCGGAAGGGTCAAAGGATTGATGCAAAATAATTGGGAGTAATTTTCGACGGCCCTTAGACTGAATCCATGGCGAAGTTCTGGCGAGTCCCTTCCTTCAAGGATGTCCCGCCGCATTCCATTATTCGAGATTCCGACTGTTGAGACTTCGAGCAAAGAAAAAAATTGGGGGCATTGGAAAAGATGTTCAATTGCAAGTTGAAAGCAATTTAACTCAGCGGTCTCAGTGACGATGGCTGGAGAAAAGAATCGAAGTTGAGAGGGAGCGGCATTTCGGCCCACCGGCCGATCAGTGGCTTTCCTTTGACCACCATGGCCTCCCCTCCAGCAAAACGCCAACGCACAGAAGACGCGCCCATAATGCGCTCAGAAATATGGAGGAACGACGGGAGCGTCGTTTTACAGGCCGCAAACATGCAGTTTCGCGTGCATTGGAGCGTGCTCGCGCTGCATTCGTCCGTCTTCAGCGATATGCAGGGGCTGCCCCAGCCGGATGACCAGCCCACGGTCGAGGGATGCCCTGTCGTAGAGCTTCCTGATGACCCACAAGACATCGAATATCTATTGAAAGCCCTGTATTCCACGTATGTACGCCTGGCTCTTCCTGGCGCGTTCTGACTTTTCTTCGGACTTGTAGGACATTTCATTGCCAGAAGACACTCCCTCTAGCGGTTGTTGGCGCTTTCATCCGATTGGGGCGAAAATATGACTTCAAAGATCTCTTTGATTCGGCAGTTGGGCGTCTTACGTCTCAATGGCCAATGACTCTTGCGGAGTATGACACTCGTGCAGGAGGGTCTATCGCGTCATACCCTGGCTGGCGCTGCGACGTAATAGCCTTGGCCAGTGAGAACAACATCATGTCTATACTCCCACATGTGTACTATCGGCTAGTCCGATCGAACACCCTAGTAAATCGTTCAAGTTCCAGGCAAACTCCAATGTGTTGATAATCATTTGATAGGATGTCCTCTTCAGCAAGATCGACAGAGGCGACGGAACAATGGCTTTTTCTGCCTCCGGCTGACTTGCGCAGATGCGTCGTCGGCCGCGAAAACCTTTTGTTAAAGCAATTACAGCCCGAATATACACTCGGATGGTTGCAAAACTGGATATTCAACGATTGTGATGATTCAGAGTGGTGTCGAACGGTACAGGAATCCCTCCTGAAGGTCTTCTTGGACGACAACGCGATCAGGGCTTTGGAAGCACCACCTAGCACCCTGCCCAACTTTTGTGCTGCTTGCACCCGGCGTATCATAGAATCCATGGATGCCGGTCGGAAGAAAATTTGGGAGGAGCTGCCAGGGTTTTTCGAGCTCCCCCCTTGGAGCGAGTTGAAAAACGACATGTAGTCTTTACTCGCGAACAGAATTCACACCAGCACCTCTACTATCCTCTACGCCGTTTTTCTTGTCTACCTTGACCCACCACCTTGCATCTCCCAGGCCCTCGAATCACTTGCTCGTCGCCCATACCCAACCAAACATACGCCACATATTACATATATATCTTCCTGCACCGCGTCTCACTTTCTCCTACCTGCGTTGCCAATTGAACTATTACATATGATGTAGATAACAATATAATGGGACGCAACTGCTGGCCGTTTCTTCGAAATGTGCCAACAATTGCTTACTTTCCGCCTTCGGCCATCTGCAAGATCCAAGAAAACACCCTCCTGTCCTCGGAAATCCCGTACCATCGGAAATCCCGTGCCATCGACGCTTGCAAGCAAGTGTGCTACTGCATCACACGGAAGAAATCTTCATTCTTGCGCGTTCATTGGGGATGCCGAAGTTTAAGCGTTGGAAATGCTCGTGAATTTAACGGAAACGAAAGCTCTTGACAGAAGCGGAGAGAGTCGAATCATCAGCAATCAATCCGCGCGCTTACTTGACGTAGTATTGCACTGGTTCATTCGCAGCAAGAGAAGGTAGGAAACGACTGATCGACGTACTTTTGAAACTTGTTGACTGGCCGGGCTTTGGAGCAAAACCTACACGTCGAGACTTGACTCGAATCGACTGGCTGGTGCGAAGGCCGAATTGGCGGCTCGCATTGGGGCTCCAACGAGCTGGTTTTCACCGGGAGTCGGTCGAAGTGTGCTTTTATTGCATCACAGAAGGAATCTTCATTCTTGCGTGTAGGAAGATGCCCAACTTTGTCTTCCGGAGTTGGAAGATATGCTCCTGAATTGAACGGAAACGAAAACCAAACGATCTATCGCTTGACGAGTACAGGAAATGGAGAGGAGTCCGCACGCTTAATTTACTTAGCATTGCGCTTGTTCAAAGGCACCGCAAAAAGAAGGGTAAGTAGAACCACCGGCGGAGTATCGAACCTTCTCGCAGAGCTGCGTATGAGGAGTTTGGACCTGGGATAAATAAAACCCACATACGCGATACGAAAATCGGCTGGGTATTTCGAAAGCTCCAATTAGCTGGTTTCCGGTAGGCTATTGTTTGATACTGGCATCGACTGCGACACCGCTCAATCGTCAGAGATGATTCACCGATAACACCGATCTTCCTGGGTGTTGCAAGAATCAGAACACCGCTCAGAGACGCTGACCTTCTCAAATATCCAAGGGCACTATAAATTGATGGTCAGCGTAGAACTAAGTGTTGTGAATTCCAAGCCCATGCCGACGATACGGCGTCAAAGCTCGACAACAGTAATGCAAGAAATTGAGGATTACAGCTCCCGACGAGCTCGCATCTGGCTTGACTACATTAAAATATGTTGTTAGACGCATGCATTAACTCCAGGGCCATTCTATGATTTCCTACAATTCATCGCGGCCTTAGCTTTCTCAGTTGTTGCCACCTACATTGAACGGGGTGTGCTGATGTTAATAGAATTGTCTTGGAATTGCGAGGATAATTCAGCCCAGCAGTAGACTTGTATCAAACGCAACGTGAAAGCTACCAGCGCGCCTCGCGTCCATCGCCGCATCGCCGTGCAGGAGGAGGCCTGCTCGAGCGGCACAGTTGAGTTCGTAACATTGTTGTGACTGTGTGACAATATCATAGTGAGTCCCGTGATATAGCAGCAGCTCCGCCAGCAAGACCTCCTCCTCTGTCAAGACTCCCGCCGCCACCCATAATCCACCATGGTACGTCCAGTCCATGCCCATGTCATCCACGAATCCACCGTAGCTCGCAATACCGTCTTTTCACGGCGGAAACGGCTGGATTCGTCGGAGAGATGTGGATGACGCTGGACGGGTGCTGACTTTTTTTTTCTACAGGCCCGAGGACCCAAAAAACACTTGAAGCGCCTCAATGCGCCGTCGTCCTGGATGCTCGACAAACTCAGCGGCACATACGTGCGTTTTCCGCGTCTTTTTTGGATGTTTTTTGAGTAAAACGAAAAACAGGCACCGCGACCGTCGCCTGGCCCGCACAAGCTGCGGGAATGCCTGCCTCTGACGGTGTTCCTGCGTAACCGACTAAAGTACGCGCTGACGGGCAAGGAAGTGCTCTCGATCGTCAAGGAGCGGCTCATCAAAATCGACGGCAAGGTCCGCACCGACCCGACGTACCCTGCAGGCTTCATGGATGTCATCTCCATCGAAAAGTCGGGCGAGCACTTCCGTCTCCTCTACGACGTCAAGGGCCGCTTCACCATCCACCGCATCACCCCCGAGGAGGCCACCTACAAGCTCCTCAAGGTGCGCAAGGTCGCGATCGGCGCCGGTGGTGTCCCCCACATCGTCACCCACGATGGCCGCACTATCCGCTACCCCGACCCCGCGATCGCGGTCAATGACACGGTCAAGTTCGACCTCGAGCAGGCCAAGATCGTCGACTTTGTCAAGTTTGACACGGGCAACTTGTGCATCATCACCGGCGGCCGCAACATGGGCCGTGCTGGTGTCATCGTCCACCGCGAGAAGCACATCGGGGGCTTCGATATCGTCCACGTCAAGGACTCGCTCGACCGTACCTTCGCTACCCGGTGCGTCTCCCCCTTCTTCCCTCCGTTTCTGTCTACGTGTATGCTCATCTACTCGCAGGGTAACCAACATCTTCGTCATCGGCGAGGGCGCCAAGCCCTGGATATCTCTGCCCAAGGGCAAGGGCACCAAGCTCACTATCTCCGAGGAGCGCGATCTCAAGCGGAAACGCGCCGCAGAGCAGTAGAGGAGATTTGGCTTCCTTCGAGACGGGTGTCACTTTCTTTACCCCTCTACTTATCCTATGCTTGTATGACCCGCCCGCCATAAAAAAACTACATGCAAACATGGTATTATCGTGTCGCGGGATATCTCAGTCGCAGTTAATAGGTAGGGTACGGCAAATATATTGTCGTTTGCGTTTGCGATTTTTTTTTGATGGCCTTGCACATATGTAGATTAGTCATGCTAATTCCCTCGTTCCTTCAAGTTCCTTCGTGGACTTCATTCAACACCTGCGGTTGTGGGCTTGGTCCCAATGGTTCTCTTTTCTCAAACCTGGTAGCATGCTTCTTCAGCAGCAATACGAGTCGGAGTCAGTCAGCGACACGCTCTCGGAATTGATGGAAAGAGCAAAATACGCAAAGGAACTGAAATATGCAAGCGTGGAATATTCCAGGGTATTTTAACCAACATAAAACAATACAGCATACTGGTACACAGATATATGGGATGAGTAGGGAGGCTATATGTCGTTCTTCAATTCGTTCCAAACAGAGAGATCAAAAACCTGGGGCGATTCCTCCCACGTCTTCTTTCGGCCGGCGGTTGTGGATTCTATCGCGTGCTTAGAACAAGTGGGACACAGGTTGTGGAAGCCGCCCGAGACGACGTTCGGTCTTTCCAAAGCCCCCATCTCGGCGGCCAACAAGTAGCGTTTCAAAATGGACTCGCGTGCCGTGCGACACAGCGCTTTCTGGCAATCGTAGAACTCCCACTGGCGTGCCCATCCGAGTGTATACCCGTCCCGAAATTGCTTCGCCAAGAGCCTTTCGCGGGCTTTGACGCATGTCTGCAAATTAGGACCGGAGAGACGGGCAATCGTCCCATCGGGTCTTTGAATTTCGTCGAAAAGATATTGCTGTCGTAGGATGATCAATCATCGGACAGTCAGCACTCCATGCAACGGTGATATGTACCAGGGGAGAATCGTCCAAGAGACGATAATACGCACATGGGAGTGCAGACAAGATCTTGTTCTCACTGGCCAGGGCAACTATGTCGAAGTCTAATGCATTATAATACTCGAAGATGCGGCTGAAGGAGTCGTATGCTTCGAGGGTCGTCGGACATTGAGATGTAAGGCGTCCCACTGCCGAATCCCAAAGGTCTTTGAAACCGTACTTGCGCCCGAGTCTGATGAGAGCACCAACAGCGGGCAGTGGGAGCACCTTTCGGGACAGAAACGTGCTACGAGATAGGTACAGGGTTAGATATAACGGACTAGAGAAGCCAGATGCACAAACGGAGTATAGAGTACTTTCAGCAGGTATTCGACGTCAACTGGGTCGTCGAAAAGTTCGACAACAGGGCATCCATCGACAATCGGCTGATCCTCTGGCTGGGGCAGTCCCTGCATATCGCGGAAGACATGGGAATGCAGCGCCAACACGCTCCAATGAACGCGAAACTGCTTGTTTCCGACCTGCAAAATGACGTTTCCGTCGCTCATCCATGTCTCTGAACGCGTTATGGGTGCGTTTTCCGTAGGACCACCTTTTGCTGAGGGCGAGGACATAGTGGTAAAGAAGGAGGCTGATTGGCGCCGAGATCCGAAATCTGGCCCAAATATAAGTGCGGATTCTTAGGGTTCCCTCAAGAGCCGAGAAAAATTTGTTGGCCGCCGAGGCAATCACCATCTGATTTAGGTAGAATTTCCGAGTGGTCCTGCGACTTTGTATCGCAAGGTTGTGAGGTCGAAGTCGTGAATGCGATTTAGACGAAGAACGACTCCAGAAAAGAACGCGAAGATTCCTCGACAGGAGCGCTGTGTGGCGTCAATGGCCTCAGGATATGTTCTATTTATGTGCACCCGGCGCGCAGCGTAACGATAGCTCGCACCTTTTGAGCCATCGAGAGACTCCCCTTTGAGTAACTGCAAGTTGTTGCCTGCGTTCAACATGGGCCGACTTCCGAGTCCCGTTGATAAAGTAAGCACATTATTGAGTGTTCTACCCGAATTGAAGGTGGCCCGTGGGGCGAGTTAAGCAAGAAAGCTGAGGTCGTATGACGGCCAGATCATAATTGGAGAAGACACAGAGCATACAGTACTTAAGAGATTGATTGTGGATCACACAGCCTCTGACATTGACGTGTCTTCTCTTCCCATGGAGCTATCAATCCACGGCGACACCCCATATCTGGACCGAGCAATGAGACTCTTTGACCGTCATGGTGTTGGGTTGAATCGATCCCTTCGAGAGAACTGAAAAGGTCGAGTGTTCGATTCCGCCTGGCGGCGGCAGGCAATGATTGGGCTGGGGCGTGCCAACCGTGGAATCCTACCCAAAACGACTTTGGCCCCACCTCAGTAGCTCCACTCCGGGATTTAGTTTTTTTTTCTGTTCATTTGTCCTCGGTCTTTCAGAGACAATCACCAGTCCGAAAATCCACGGACGCTTCATACAGTGAACCCTCGATTGAACCGAGTTGCAGAAGATTTGCGCCGGGTAAATTTTTCAGCGGGTAAATTTTCGCGACACAAGTGCAAGCGTACTGCATATATGTTACACGATGTCTTTACATCGCGGCGAAAGCACAGTGAGATTCGTGGTCCTCGACGCCCCAATCAGTGGCTGTGCCGGATCAAAGCTCTTTGTTTTCTTCCATGTCGGGCTCTTTATCCTTGCTTTCTTTTTTTGTTTCATGTTTCTTTCTCTTTGTATTCTATTTATTCACCACACGCCCTTGACGCTGCGCCCCCATCCACTCATCTCTCCAAACACCAACTCTGCCAACTTGAACTTGACTCTGCCAACTCCCAAATATCACCTCAGAGTTCTCTGAGATGTCGGTTTCAGCAAATGCAGCGAACAGCGCCGTACTGGATTTCGTCAAAAGCACGAAATGTAAACCTCCCCTACTGCAACCTATCGCTTTGGAAGGCTGGGAATCGATTCTTGACGAGTCTACGGAGGATTTGCTCGGTTATGACCGCTTGACGATAGGCACGGAAGTCCTCGACTTTGCCCTCTTTATGATTTTGTCTGAGTGGCCAAGTCTTTGCGGGAAGCCGCCCATGTTCTTCCAGGTGCGAGCACTCAGCGGCTGACTCGTGCGGCTGACCCGATAGACCTCAGGTTATACGTCAAGCCGTTACGCGTCCAGATACTCTCAAAGAACTGGTTCTTAAGATGTGCCCACGTCTGACCAGTCGGCATTCTCAACTTGACGCTGGATTTCGGTATTTTGTGGGATATATTTGGGAGACCGCATCCAGGAACCTCGACTGGGTGGTGCCGTGGCTCAAGACCATCTTCGGTCCACTTATCAAGGTCGCCGTGAATGCTTATGATGCGAAGTATGTACCTCCTCACCTATTTCATATGTCTGGACTGACAGGTCTTCAGCCAACCAAGGAAATTAAACGCAACGAAAATAGAGAATCAACGAAAGGAGTCACGCTCCAGTATGTCCTTTGTCGTGTTTTTATCTTCCGACAATAAACATACCCTGCAGTTGTGCATTTTCTCAAGGACCTCAAGGATTTTCAAGCACCTGAAAAGGATGTCGAATACTACGACACATCGAAATCCTATCAACGCAAAACCACTCTCTCTTCTCCTCCTGTAAGGATTTGGGTTCGATTCTTTGGATTGAGCTGTAATTCCGATCCTGTTATAGTTTCCTTCCCTCGAATCTCGTGAACTAAGTCCCCTCGACCCCGCCGTCTTGGTCCGAACGCGCTTCCCATCGACCCCTACTAAGCAAAGCTACGAGCCTGACCGCGGACTCGATGTACGCACCATCATATCCCCCTTGACAGATAATTGACTGCTGCTGACTCTTGTTAAGGGCTTTGTCGTATGGTCCCTCCCCAGTCCCAGCCCTCTCGAGAGGGAGCTCAGGACGCCGGAATTTGCGAAAGAACACCCGTACGATAACGAAGTGCGTGGGGATCGGTTCCATTCCAGTCGTATATTCACTAACAGAGTTTTATACGCATCAGGAGTTCATGCCGGCGGTCCAAGCGCTACTCCTTCCATTTCAGGTGCTTCGGTCCTTACAAAATTAAATTGGCAATGCTAACCGAATTCGAACGTCCCCAGTACACTCCTCCGGGGCAGGTATGGATATTTATGCTCCTCTTCCCGAAGTGTTGCTATCTAAATGTTTAATATTCCAGTCCACTCGCAAGGAAAAGGGCAAGGTAAGCCACCTTCTCCATTTTTGTTGTTGAACATGAAATCCAATGTCAACCAGAGCGTTGCTGGTCCCAGCAACTCCAATAAAGCTTCCGGTGTCTCGGCCGAAGTGGGTAATCGCCTTCTTCGAATATGTCTATTGATATCTTCGCAAGGCATCCCCGTTCGCCCAGAATCCTTTCTGGCAGAACCGCATCCCATTGACTCCTAACAACCGAAACACTTCAACCAAACCATTTGATGAACGGGAATGAGGATGGATGCTTGCTTTACTTTCCAAATGATAAACGGACAGCCTTGTTACTTCCCTATAATGTATCCACAGATCTTTTAGACCGATTGATTATGTAGTATGCTTGCAGAACGTTCAGCCAGCAATTTCGCCGATCTCAAACTGTAATCCAAGTATTTTCTTTTATCGCCCGTTCAAAAATTACATTGGGCCATCTTTTCAAATGTTTTCCGGACACCAGTGAGGCTTGGGGGCGAACTTGCGGGGAAACAAACCTCGGAACGCCGAGTAGACATGTTTCATATTTTCATACCTGTTACTGGGCTAATTCAAACCGCAACAGAAAACGTTTGTTGTGCTCCTCCCTCGACTTCATCTCGCAGCGGCAGGATGCCTCTTTCCTCCGCAACCAACTTCTTCTTCCAAAGCACACCCGCGAAATTTCCGCCCTGATAGTTCTTGGCGGGGTCCGGATACTCAGAACGGTCACCGAGCATCAGACTCATGTTCGTGAAACTTTGGTATGGATCGGTCGACCCAGACTGCATTAGCCGGGCAGATGTATCGGCAAGGCCCTCCACTGTGAATATGGGTTGCGCAGGAGGGAAGGAGGTTGGCATTTCCAGCTGCACTCCGCTTCGGAGGACTGGCGCCTTGGCGCCTGACGGCGCGAGGTAGTGCGCGACAGGGCGACCAAGGGTCGTGTTGGCCACCACGGTAATTGGAACCGTCGTCTCGAGTGTCATAGTGCGATACCATCTGGAGGCTGGGGCAGCAGGCTTGCCGACTGGAGTATACATGTCCCACAGGCCTTCTTCATCCGTCTCCGCAGCGTCGTCGGCGTCCTCGGTTGATAATGACTTGACGTGATCTGGATACATGCACTTGACGACGTCCCACGAGTACACGACGCTGAGACGGACGTGCAGGAAGGTTTCGCTGGTGGAATAATACGAGGTAAAATCCACCGGGGTGTCACCCGAAACCTCGATCTCGAAGTCAAAGTACGGCTGGGCAGGTGTTATAGGCTTTTGCATGAGCCCCACACCCATACTGCGCCAAAGATGTGCTTGGACATCGTCCTCGTCATCAAATAATGTGGCATAATCTACCGACTCCGCGTAGAGCTCGCGGTCACCAGTCCCTTGACGACAGGCCCCAGACGTAGCGTTAGAAAATTCCGCATCCCCGCCGGCCGCAGCCTGAGCCTGCGCCCAGTGATCGCGGGTCAAGCTCCTCAGGTCGACCTGAATGTCGGAAATGGCTGTTGATCCTTCTCTGATAGCGTGTACCGTCACCCGCCCTCTTAGTGGCCGGCCTGGGATACAGTATCAGTTAAGTAGGTGCAACGTGCACGAAATGGGTACCCTTTTCGACGACATTGCCTTCCGCCAGGTTTATCTCCGCACGGAACACCGAGCGCTGCGCTTCAGGTAAGCATTTCTCCAGGTCCTTGTCGTGTTTTCTTGACACCAGATCGTCCATTTCGCAAAGGTTTAAATACTCGAATGTCGAATTGCGCGTGAAAGGCGCCTGAACATGGGGTTGGGACGAGGGGATGAACGCTGTGTGGCCTGCTGGTACATTCTCAGTACGCCCGTCAGTGAACGTCACGACCTAGCACTCGGTCAGGTATCATAATCTCTTCATGGAAAAAACGCGTACCGCAGTGTAATGATAGCCGAGACTGCTGCAAGAGTGCCGCGAAATGGGACCGTACAGTGAACGGTACACCATGACTACCGGAGGGTAATTCACAGCCGGGACCGCGACGGTAAAGGGGGGTGACGATGGGCAGGGAAAGGTCTAGGAAAACTTGATAAATACTGTACGGTCAAAGCGCTAAAGCCAATTACGGACCAGGATTATTTTCAAGGAGAATCGCCTCAGTTGACCACGCTCTTCTTTCCTCTGCTTGCACAGTCCACAGGTCGGGGTCGCTTAGGCCTTCGTCGTGTGCTTGATAGTCCATTATGATGTCGCTCCCCATCCAGTCCTCATACCCAACCGGTGCGCTCTCTTTCGAGACACGCACCTCCGGGAGGACGGCTCCCTTTTTCAGGAATTTGAATTCGCCAAATTCATCGAGCTGCAGACGTAGTGCCACGGACGCAATCTGGTTCGCGCATTCTTTCCGCGTAACTTTGAGGCGGAGCTCGCCTACCCAATATTGTTCGACACGGGGGAAGGTGTTTCACGAACAGTCTTCGACGCACCGCGAGAAATGTGGTCTGGTGAGAGGTCTTCGGCGCGGACCCAGGCACGGACGGCGCAAGGTTCAAGTTGAGTGATCCATGGCCATTGAACTCCAGATGCTAGAGAAACGGCGAATGCTGCGACAGATGAGAGGGGCAGCAGGGGAGTTTTCATGATGTTTGAGTGGAACTTGAGCAGACTGCAGTGCCTTTTGAATTATTATTTGGTAGACACGAAGGCGGTACCGCGATTCTATTGAACGCTTGACGACAATTGAGTCGACCACTGTCAACGTCAACCAGTGGGATTTGCCACTAGTGTTCCCCTGGCTTGGCTTGGCCCGCAAGCCATGGCTTCGGCTGGCTTAGGCTTGCAAAATCCTAGGCCAGGGCCAAAGCCAGAAGAAACCAGGGCCAGGCCAAAGCCAGTGGCTTGAGCCATGGCTTGGGCTCAAATTTTCACAGGGCATTACTTTCTGTTTCTGGCATGTTGCGAGTGATATAGAGATATCTGTGCACTGATCACATCTTTTAGAAACAAAAAGGACCTGGATAACCGACCGCAATTGAACTTTTCCAATGGTATCAGTTCAGGGAAGATAGGGTGCATGGAAGGGTCCCATTTGTCGAGGATTCTTTTGGAATTTGTGAGTGATGTAAGTATGTATTCCAATTGCACAAAAAAATTGCGTTCCCTAGCACAATTCAACTTGGTTTGGGGATACCTTTTGAGGCCATGGCGTAACTGGCTTGGCTTGGCCACCCAGAAGCCAGGGCCAGGTCAAGCCAGCGTGATGGCTTGGCCTGGCTTGACGAAGCCATGGCTTGGCTTTGGCTTCAGCCAAGGCCAGTGAAACACTAACTGTGACTCACAGCGGCCATTGGTTTGGAGAGGATGCTGCAGAGTATGCCAGCAGCAATCAGATGAGATCTTGAGAGCGGGCTAGAGCGGAGCCATCGTGTCCAGTCAATTGAAACTTCGAATCTTGCTCTTCAAATGACCGACTCTCTTCAAGTCATTGTCTTTTCCGGAAGTCAACCTGGAGTCCTTTCCAAAACAAACCGCAGCTCAGAAAAGTGAACTCGAAGCAAGCCCTTACCATTAACAGTTGTTCGGCATTGGTTCAACCCGGCATTTTTGGAATACGAGGAAAATCGGTCGGTCGCCTTTCGCTTAAAACCTAAAATCGACAAATGCAAATGGATGTTATATGCGTCTCTGTTGCGAAAATATGGGGAATAAATGTGAAAATGCAGAAAATAGGAACGAACACCGCGGCCCCTGGCGCAGCCTACCCTCGCCAGCCGCGAGCCGAGGGCGCCTCCGTACTATCAACAAGCACCCTCCTCGGACCAGTCTTCGTCGCAGACGGAGCAGGCAGCTTCGCCATCACCCTCGTCCGCGACCCCGACTTCCCCACAATACTCGCTTCCACCCTCGCCTTTTTCGTGACCCCGCCCCTATCGCCCGCGCCACTCAGCGGGGACGACACCTTCGGCAGCCCCACCAACTTGCGCTTGAGCCTTCCGTCCCCGTTCTCCTTCTCCCCGGCCGCCTTCGCTCCCCGTGCTCCCGGCATCTCCGCCACGCGTCCCTTGCCTTTCTCTTGGGCCGTGAAGCGCGGGTTGCTCGGCTCCCGCGAGAATACACGGCCGGGCACGGGCACCGATGTCTGCGCCTGCGCCTCAGGGCTCTCGGGTGGAGATTCCGACACGCCCAGCTCCTCCGCAAGCGTCATCTGCCGCACTGGCGGTACCCTCGGGGAACAGCGCGTCCACGAGCGCAGGCCCGCCCTCGTCCGCCTCGAGCAGCGCCTCGAGCGCCGTCGACGTCTCTCCCGTGTCCGCGCTGCTGAAGTCGCCGTCGGTCGGGGTCGCGGGGGAGTTGCTCAGCATGAGGATGCGGCTGAGCGGGCTGGGCTTGGCGGGGGAGTAGGCGTGGATCATGCGCGGCATGAAGGGCTTCGCCATCGGGAAGGGCAGGCGGAAGTTGGATGGGGTGGAGGGGCCTGGCGCGGGCGCCGGTGACGGAGACAGAGACGACGCGGGCGGCTGGGGAAGCTCAAGTAGTGGTAGTGGCGAAGAAGAGGAGAGGATGAGTGCGGGAGCAGGGAAGGCCGAGCTAGGCGAAGGCGGAGGTAGGACGAATGAGGTGG
This sequence comes from Mycena olivaceomarginata, assembly GCA_029378375.1. Classification (NCBI taxonomy): domain Eukaryota; kingdom Fungi; phylum Basidiomycota; class Agaricomycetes; order Agaricales; family Mycenaceae; genus Mycena; species Mycena olivaceomarginata. Next base: position 79,015 of record JARKIC010000758.1, on the reverse strand, counting down.
GGAGAAGTGACGAGGCCGCCGAGGCGAATAATGGTGCCTGCAGCGGTGGCAGCACTTCCGTCTCGAAAGCGGGCTGGAACCTTGGGGGGGATACGAGGGACGAGCGCCGCGATACGCGAGTCGTTTTCCGGTTAGCACCGGCCTTTCCAACGGCGACCACCTTTGCTGACGGCTTGCGTGGTGAATTGTGGCCCGCCTTTTTGCTTGTCGATGCTTTGAGAGGCGAGGGCGGATTGGGAGTGGGTGGAAGCTCCGCGAGCATCTTCTCTACCTCCCATGAACGTTTTTCATCCAGCAGTTTCATCCGTTCGGCCTGTCCCGGGAGTATAAGTTCTCGCTCAATAAATTTATCACGAAATGGTACCTCCAAGGCGGCCTTCTCTTGTCCCAGTTTCAAAGCGGCGTCTGTGAAATTTCTGCGTTCTAGCTCGAGTTGTGCCTTGATCTTTTCCAGTCGCTCTTTCTCGGCGTCTCTGACGGGTGCAATCATCAGGTCTACGCTCGCGTCCGCAATGTCGTTGTGCACGATTCTGGGGTCTCCCGCGAATTGGTCAAATACAGCCTGCGTTTGCGCAGCTTGGGCCACCGATGCCTTTTGAGAGTGCTCTGTTCCACAAATGAGTAGAAGAATCGAGGGCAGAAGGTGGAGATACCGATTTCAGCTTTGAGGCTCTCGATGACACCCTGGAGTCGAACGAGCTCGCTGTCGGGAACCGAGACTGGCTTCGCAGATGGAGAAGGGGTGACGACGGTGGCGTGAGGATGTGTTACGGCTTCCCGGAGCGCAGCGAGCAACGATGCCAATTTGTCGTTGGCAGCATCGTGAGATGCCATCGGGAAAAGCGTCGACAGTGTAAAAGGAACAGGCTGTGTCACCGTCCATGAGTATACGAAGTCACAAAACGAAGCACTCCATACCTCGTCCTCCCGCTCCGATCTGCGTGCAAGGTATAACATCGATTGTGCTTCGTTTACGGCGCCAAGGAGCAGTCCACGGAGCCTGGCATTTTCTTGACTGAGCCGCTGTCGGGCGTCCTCAGCCTGCTCGAGTGCGATCTCTGTCAGCTCAGGCCCCTTTCCAATGACTTCTGTGCCGACCACCACTTTGAGGTTTGCGCATTTCAGACCACTTGACGCGGCCGACAGCTTTGCTTGCATGTCCGAAAGCTTTCCCCATCGCTCGACGATGCGCTCCACTTCCTTCTCTTTCTTCTTGAGCTCTGTTTGATGGGTGGCGCGCACCGCCTGCAAGGCCGTCCGCGCGCGCTGCAGTTCCGCCAGCGTGTTTTTGTGGGCAGCTTCGGAAGCCTGCAATAATCGTGTTGTGGCGCTATATGCATTCAATTGTAAGGGCTTGTTCATAGTCAACGCGACCCACGCACGTTAACCGCGACTTGTGGAGACTCGATTCGCGTTCCGCGTTTGCTGCGGCGTCCACCGATGTGCGATGCATCGCCGTGAGGCGCTCATGGTCGTAAGATAGCGTCCGCAGCTTCGTGGTCAGGTCTTCCGTGCGCGTCATATCGTCCTGCGGTCGTGAGGCTTTAATAGGGCCCATAAGGATCTGGCTTACTACTCTCTGGCCGAGCATACCCAGCAAGCATTTCACCACCCGCTCGAGGTCTGCGTTGTCTATGCCAACCAGGGAGAGACCAGGGGCCGGCGCGAAGCCGTGGGCAACAAGCTGTGAGTTGATGAAGTCGAGACTGGACGTGGAGTTCATGGTGGAGGATGCATCTGAGAACGGGGAGCCAAAGCTCGGGTCTTCGAGTCCCCAGTGGACCCCCTTCTTTGGCGTTTGCGCTTCGGCCGCCATCTTGAGGGCGTCAGTGTCACGGTCAAGCTCGTTGAACGCGGTCATGTGACTACCTCCGCGCGTATCAACAGGGCGGATCCCTATTCGGCAACATGCGCGATTGCATCAGCCCATCAAGAGGGTTGAACCACAACCGCCATGTCTTCTGGATCCAGCCTGCAGCACCTGCGGTCGCTGAATCCACTTCACGGTACCCAGTGAACCATACAGCTACGTTTTATGCTATCACATTCCAGTTGCTTTGCAGGGACGGCAGCGGGTGCCTTCCGAGAATGAGCTGGGTGCAAGCTTGCGGGCACCTCAGGCCAGTCATTGGGATCTGTCGACCTTGGGACGGATCCAGGCACTCGTGTTGTGCACAATTTTGATTCCTCGACGCTTACGGACAGATCGCGAAAGGCGACTATGAACCCATTTTGGTCGGGATCACGGTTCGGGCTGCCACACCGCGGCACTGTTCAAATCGAATCATCACGTATTTGTGGAGCTGGTCTGCTGGCCAAACGGACTGGAACCTCGGCGATAACTTACCCCCGACTTTGATATACACTCCGCGAAACCAGAGAAATTTTAGAACGGTACAATGTCCTCCAAGTTTCCGGAGACAAACTGACTCGACTTCTGTGAAATAATTCCCTCTGAACATCTCCACTCGACTGTGGGTTGACCTTATTCGCCTCCGATATCGATTGGCCAGTATCAGGGTTTCGGCTGCCAAATAGGTCTGACCGGCGACTGTTCGCTCAAACTGAAACTTCCTCCCCACAGCCCCCGTTTGCCTCTCGGGCCCCTCATCGAACATGCACACACTACGGACACACGATCAATCAATGCCTAGCTTCGGCTGGCCACCTACTACGCGCAAAAACAAATCAGGCGCATAACTTGCTCGGCAAATAGTTCGGGTCGCCGCTGGCTATCATAACTTGGAGTCGCCACACGGTAAATCTTCTCGTCAAGATTCATCTTCCAAGAGCGATTTTCATCGTCGAATTCCGGGACATATTCAAACTCTTAAGTCAGTGATGGCATTCTTCTTTCCCACTGGCCTTGACGTGCTGAGGTTCAAGTTAGATGGTTAGGGGTCAAGTTGGGTTAGTAGATGGTTAGAGGTTAGAGGTTAGAGGTTAGCAGTTGGCGGTTAGCGGTTAGAGGTTAGCGGTTAGAGTTAGAGTTAGAGGTTAGAGGTTAAAGTTAGCAGTTAGTGTAGGGTAAAGTATCTATAATAAAAAAACCCTCCCGGCCTGACATTGAACAGAAAAAAGCTTGAACTGCAGTCTGTCAGCTTCACTGGGTGACAAAGATTGAACGCGGCCATCAAGACTGACGAAGATCGCCATCAAACTCACGAAGATCACGATCAAACTGACGAAGACTTAACCGAACTAAGTATGACTGACGAGTTTGTATACGTCCCTCGAATTCCCAAGCAATTAATGGTTGATTAGCAGTCCACGTTTAGATCACATTTGTGGCGGTCCCTGTTTCATATAGGCGTCAAAGCATGCGTACCTCCTGTACGCACGTCCCCTGATTTGTACCGCACAGCACCATACGATATCTCGCACCGTCGAGCTGGACAGGCCTGGATGCCGTACAAACATTGTGACCGGGCCTCCCTTTGCATGAATGCACGGCCCTCTTGGACTATAAAGACCAGCGGTAGCTCCAAGGTCAAAGCATTGAATTCGAACTCCTTCGTCTCCCCTCTTCCTTTCTTTTTTACCGAGTTCCCTCCAGCACTCCCCAGTCGACCAGATCATCATGTTCTCAAAGTCAATCGTCGCCTTTGTCGTCCTCAGCATCGCTCTGTGCTCCACGCCCGTGCTCAGTACCCCTTTGTCTGACAAAGTAGCGGAACTGCGCCTCGACCCCACCGCCGTAGACCGCGTCAAGAGCTTGACCGACCAACAGGTACTTACTGCACTTCTACCTTTATTACCGGTCAAGTTGATAAAGCGCCTCAGTTTGTGTTCGACTTCTTCAGCCCACCGGCGGGTGTTGTTACGGGCGCGGCGGGGCACACCGTCGCTGCGACCTCTGGGACTTTCCCCGCGGTGGTTGGGAACGGTGGTCGCCATGAGTGTGTCTCTTTCATATTCTTTAGTTCGGAAACTCTGAACTGACTGCGTCGTAGCTGTCGGCTTCCTGGGCCCGTGCGGAATAAACACGCCTCATACTGTGCGTCTAAAGCGATTGCCGCTCATTCTGATGCTGAATGAAAAGAACAGCATCCCCGGGCCACGGAAATCAACCTCAGCGTGAACGGAACGCTGCGTACGGGCCTGCTCACAGAGAACGGTGCCCGCTTTGTGGTGAACGACCTCCCGCCGGGCTCCATGACGGTCTTCCCCCAGGGTGCGGTGCATTTCGAAATGAACGACGGATGTGGTGAGTATATCTTGTTCTATTGTACAGGTAAACGCTAATTTATTTTTCAAAGAACCGGCCATGTTCGTAGCCGCGTTCAACGGTGAAGACCCGGGTGTTTCGTCGCTCGCGCAGCGTTGTAAGCTCCTTGAGTCCAAGTCTTGTATTTGACTCTGATTCAAATTGGTTTATACCAGTTTTCGGTCTTCCGGTCGATATTGTTGACGCTGCGTTGGGCTATCCCGGAGTGCAACAGGTAAAAGGACTCGAGTCCAAGGTAACTCACCTGCCCAATTTAGCTCGCAGTGTGCGCTAATCCACAACCGTATAGATTCCCGACAATATCGCTGTCGGCACGGATGAATGCCTTAAGCGTTGTGGGCTCGCCCGCCCGCCCGCCCAGCCCACTGCGCAGCATCAACCGCGTGTGTCTGGGAACGCTTTCCCGACCAATGCCATTTGCTCAGATACCGTTTCTGTTCAGCCGACTCAGACGCCTGTTTCCGCCAATTCGACAGTAGCCTCTGCTACCGAGGCGGCCAATTCCCCTGCTGCTAGCTCCACCCAGAGTGCCAACACCACTTCTAGCACTGCCTAAATATCGTACCCACCGGTGCTAATACTGAGTAAATTCCGTCTGTATATTTATGTCGGTAAACTTGGATAGTATTAATATTCTGGGCTAATCAAAGTCTTTGCCCAGCCCTGGATTGCAAACATCATTGGTTGACTTTGAATCATTAATTCGGGTACACCTGGGCAATTGGACACGTCCTGGCTTGAATTTGATTGAACTTGTTAGAATCGAATTGGCAGTTGTGCATAAAGACTCTGTTTCTCCATATTACATGATTTACATCTCCTCGTTGCCTGTCCATTGGATCAACCAAAGTTCAACGGCGCACCATTTACGATCAAAACCATGAACAGGGCAAAACCGAGGTTCAACTCAGTTACTCTACTCAAACAAATTGCACCAAGATGCACAATGCGGAAAGAGGGACTGGGAAGCACCCGAAGCCATCAACAATATCAAGTTCCAGTGCCCCGGAGTGTTCCTTGCTTGATCCTGTATTCTATACGTGCTTGATCCTCTCGAACTTCTCGCGACAATGACTGCAACGCCGTCAGTTACTACCTAGCCCCATTTTTTCGAGGGCTTTTCCGCTCTTTTCTATCACTTCCAATTCAATTCGCACAACAAACTGAGGTCAGAATTCGCGCCATAGTCCCTTTTCCGTAGCGAGAGGCCCATTGGAGGTGGTTTTGCGGATCCACCGTGTTCTACGTCAACAGCGCCTCAACCTCAGTCAGCTACACGACGTACGCCGTCGGCGCCGCACTCGACGCCAACCTTGGACTCGGACCCGTGAGTTTCGCGTTTCTTTCCATTTGAGAAGGTCCTCCGATGCTGTTTTATACAGGCTCTACAACGTATCCCCCGCCGACGTCGCCGCCTTATGTAACCTCGTTCATATAGATTCGCGGTGTTGTGTCCATATCAGCCAAAAAACAATACTATCTGGGACTGTCATCCTGGCCGGACTAGGAACCTGGCCACTTGTGCAATATAACACTAGTTAGTTAGAGATATGTCTTTCTTGTGGTCGGGGGGTGGACCACGGCCTATGCCGCCTGTCTGTGCCAATTCTTAGCCGAAAGTGATGAGCTGATGATAAGCGGTGGCGCCGAGAATGTCGGTCCGGAGGGTGGGAAGATCAAATCCTTATCCCCGAATTGCTGTTTCGCACCGTTCTCAGCCAGTTCTTGGTCGATTCACGTCATCCGGGGCTCGTTCTGTTCCCCTGACTGCAGCGTTCCCCCTGAGAATGAAGCTGGTCCTGTACATTCGGTTATTTGCTTAAAAACTCATGAGAAATACTGCCATTCAAGTGTCTGGACTACAACCAGACGAGCCTCATATCAAGTCACCCTTTAGCCGTCCGAGTCCAACCATTGTCAAGCTTCATCCTTATATGCAAGGCATCAATTTTGAACATATCTCACAATTTTATCTCCTTGATCCCTCCCTCTGGCCATGCCAGACACCAATCCTCCCTGATATTTGTCGTACCAAAGTCCAAACGTCGGGTTCTCAGGAGCATAACACCAGCATGGATTTGGGGATTCAGGTGTGTTTATTTACTTCCTAAGAGCATTCCTACAATTTATTTCCACCACTCAAGTCCGCTTCCTGGCACACCGGCTGCGTTTCTCTGGGATGCCCAATATCTGTACTCACATCCCACAGTAGAAGCATGTTTGACTGCCATTTTTATAGACCATTTCTATAGTTGTTATATATAAAAAGGATCATTCATAACCCTTGAATATAATCCCACCTTCACAGGCCGCTGCCGCGGTCCGAAACACCCAGTTTGCAAGGGTGGCCAGGTAGCTAGTCATTTCCCCTTTTGGGAACTCTGTCAAAAATAAATTCACAATGCCACAAATACACATCCAAAATGACCCCAAATATGCTCAAACCCTTCCCAGGACGCACGCCCATCTTATGGGGCTCATAACGCCTGAGTGAAGTGCTCGAGATGGGCACCAGTAGGCCGAAATGGCTAAGGTGGCCAGGATCCCCCTCCCAAATAGTATATTTGTGGCGGATTGCTAGTCCTACGAGTCATCCAATAATGGTTCTCCGCGCAAACCGAGTATATCACATCATGCGCTATTGGATCTGAGACTGAATAAGAACTTGGATAGTTTTTGTTTTGAAAAGTTCTCACATTATAAATTAATCCGAACGTTGTTCTATCATCTAATAGACCTCCCGTGGCCGCTCCCGCACACTGGCGACGTACGGCTCCGCACATCGCAACGCAAGAATGCGCCCATCGCCCATCTTCACCAAGATGCGCGGCTCAGCGGATAGCAGGCGAATATTGGCACAATGTACCGTCTGCGCGTGAACGCCACTGTCGATACGCCAGACGCGTAATCCGGTCGCCGCAAATGCAAGCAGGTATGGTGCAGCCAGAGCTGCAGGATTGCCCGTGTCAGCCGGTAAAATAAACAAGTAGATGGCGCGTACCGAACTGCTTGGCGGGCTCCTCCCACCGGATAGCGAAATCGCCTTCGAACGAAGTACCCGCCTTGTTCATGTAGAACGCGCAGCCTGGACGCATCGTGAGCCAGGAGTTTATCGTTTAAAATGGAACGCACGGTCGTAGCACAGAAGGAAGCGCTCGTCGACCCGGAACATCGCCCGACATTTTTTGTCGTCGAAGGTGGGCAAGGCGGGGCCCACGGGTACGGGGAAAGTGACTAGCGAAAGCGGGTCGACACATTGGAAACCCGTGCGCAGGCTCGCGCCGATAGTCTTGTTCCAGATGTGCACCGAGCGCGCTCGGTCGGGAAGGTAGAAGGAGCGTAGGTGCCGTAAGGTGTGTGTACCCGCGCCAGCGGGGGACTCGACAACCTCCATGAGCTTGAAGTGGCTGCTAAAGCGGCCTGAATGGACAATACAAACGACACGCTTGCCAGCGTGATCTCCGACCTGAAAAAAGCTCGTATCTGAGGAAACGACGGTTAGGCGCCGATAAAGGAGCGCCGGGGTGCTACTCGTGGCGAGGTGGAGGGGCCCCACAAGCAGACGTTGTCCTGGTGATAGTTAGGGTGGAGTCAATGTATTCTGTACCCCACGAACCAGACAGAACGAGCAACAGGTCGTGGCTCTGTAAGGCGTCGATCTGAGAGACTGCTGGCAGCTTGAGGACCTTGGCCAAGGCATGATTGTGCGACAAGTATATCCCATTATTCGTCCCATATAATAAAGAGTCTCCAGCTGTCCGGGGATGCAATGAATATTGGTAGAATCAGATGGGGAGCAAAGAAACACACTTAGAGCTACTGCGGTGTTGACCTTGTGGCAATTTTGGCCCAAGGCAAGAGGCCAAACTGGGAGTAAAGTGCAGAGGTGGTATCGGCTCGTCGGAAGCCATTCATGGCAAACTGTACTGCAGGAGATGAGCGCCTGCGTGTCTGCATGTAAGAAGTCGAGGATCCGCTCAAAGATTTCGGTGGGAAGAATCTGCCATTGCTGCGTGAGCGGTCGTAGATATTCAGAATCCTTTGAGCTGTCCCGAGTCGGTGGCTTAGATCTAGGGGCTTTGAGGGCAGTAAAAGCGGTAAAATCGAAGAGCTTGCTTCGATGGTCGAGCGGCATGAAAGAACCGACCGGCTATTTGTTAGGTTCCCGCTAATGAGAGCCCCTGTTACCGCCGACCTCGGGCTTGACAAAATTATGACCTGACATTGACCCAAACGAGGTGCCTTTTAATGCATACTCCGCATCCCTCGTAAGCCGGTCACTTCTCCGCAGTTCTCCGCCTAATTGCGTCCAAATTTGCGCCCATTCTGCAGCCAAAACACTTCGAATAAGTATGATCCACGACCCCGGAATAAGTACCAGGAGCATGGCTACCGTTGGCTGAAGGAGTCTATTTCTCTCAGACGTACACGCGGCGCTGTTTTGTGGGCATGAGAATTATCAAGTACTTGCAAGTACTCAGCTTTGGATCTCTTTGAATATTACATCAGCGCTCGCAGCTGAAATTTGGTTGACCGTCAAGGGCGACAATTATGGGGGCTTCCTAAGGGTACGGGAAGTCGTGGATCTTGCAAAGAAGGGGGAAGGAGGTTGATTCTGGTGACAGGCAAGTGAAAGGGTCCTGATGGCGCTTATATAATGGCTCCCATCACCAGAATTTTGGCAAATTCAGTCGGTCCATCGTATGGCGTCAACCATCCACATTCTGGCCAAAATTTGAGTGTGAGATCGTCTCAGTTTCGCATTTTACAGAGGATATCCCGGACCGAATTTTTATTTTGGCTCTCAATGCTTTGGTAATGGCTCCCCTCACCCAAATTTTGCCAAATTCAGTTGGTCCATCATACGGCGTCAACCATCCACATTCTGCCCAAACTTTGAGTACGAGATCGTCTCAGTTTCGCATTTTACAGAGAATGTCCCGGACCGAATTTTTATTTTGGCTCTCAATGCTTTGCATGTGTAATGTGTTTTTCGTGTTCATTTTTTAACAAAGGTTCTAAGAACAAATTTGAAAATGTGCGCGGGACATTCCCTGAAGATTGATTTTATCAGTTCATTGCATTTTAGTTTAGGGCAAACGGTACAGTATTGGATGTGCTATGATGGACCAAAGAATTCACTGTGAAACGGCAGAAGTGATTGCATCAGACGCATCCACCTGAGGGTCGATTTGTGGTATATGGCACTATTTGGTGCTTTTAAACATGGAAAATACCTTTAATGCCCTATTGTGAGTGTAAAAGATGCCTTGGATGACTTGAATTGGTGCTACGGAGTCTCTGGTCGATGTGGAGGCAATTTTGAGGCAATTTGCCATCGAAATCTGCCGTTTGGCAGGCGGTGCAAACAAGTGCAAAGGGACATTTGATGCCCGCCAGTTGCCTGTCACCAATTGATTCGACTTGTGAGTCGACACGTGATCGCGAAATGTTGCCGCAAGTTGGCCGCAACCGGCGACTTCATCTATGCAAGGCCCTCGCAGCTGCCCTCGCTCGCTCTCCGTACCCTTCGGCTTTCCTCTGTCCTATCGCGCCTTATTGTACCTGGGATCCCCTCGGCGGACCTTCGCGCCATATTAACCGGCGCTTTCGACGGCTTTAAGAAAATTGGGCTTTTAAGAAATTTGTCCTACCGTGCTTCTTCAAGTTAAAGTCTTTGGCAGCGGGAAGGTGTCGCAAGAGGCTCGCCGCCAGCCCAAAACTTAGATGGTGAATATGCGCAACACCAGCATTTCAGATTGCTGCTTGCGAGCGCCTAAAATATTATTACACTCTTAAGCGACTTAGCTGACTCTTATTACCCACCAACGACAGTCTGGTTTGTGGCATGGATTTCTGAACTGTGATGTGTGCATCGACGCCACTCAGGCTGCAGAGTCACTCGATCAGTGGTGACCTCTATCCTCTCGCTTGTCTCTTACCACCATGTCCTCTCCCCGAGCAAAAACCGTTGCCCAAACGTCCACGAACCGAATACGAGCTCATAACACGCTCAGAAATATGGGACAGCGACGGAAACGTCGTTTTGCAGGTTCAAAACACGCAGTTTCACGTGCATTGGAGTGTTCTTGCCCGCCACTCGTCGGTTTTCCGCGACATGCAGGGACTTCCTCAGCCGGATGGCCAACCCAGCGTTGATAGATGCCTTGTTATGGAGATTTATGACGATCCACAGGACGTCAAATACCCTATATATCCCGTCCGTTGGCTTTGGTTTCCGAGGCGCGTTCTGATGTTTTCCCGGCTTGTAGCAAATTTCACTGCTACCAACTTGGAGTCCTCCCTTTTCCGGTTGTCAGGGCTTTTATCCGACTAGGGAGAAAGTACGACTTCGAAGACTTCTTTGATTCGGCAGTGGCGAGCCTTGGCTCTCATTACCCGACGAGCATTGAGGCGTACGACGCTGAGCCCCCGCAAACCAGAATCGAGTGGTACTCGGCCCTGCACTTCGACATAATAAACCTAGCCACTGAGAACAACATCTGGTCTGCACTCCCATGTGCGTATTACTCTGTCTTGGGACGATTCAGCCTGGTAAATCCCGAAGTTCGGGGACCTGGCACGTCTGATCGTTTGACAGAAAAATCTCTTTGCCGGAGTCGCAAGACCCGATGACACGATGGCTCTCCTCTCTGGTCTTGACTTGTAGAGATACCTCGTAGCCCGTGAAAGACTCTTGACAAAACAATTTCAGCCGCAGTGTACACTCGGATGGGCGCAAAATAGGGAATTCGACGATTGCATTGATCCAGGCCGGTGTGCTCTGACGCGCCAGAACGTTCTGACGAGCTATCTCTATAGTGCTCATCTCCGGGCTCTCTCGCGCTGCCGAGTCGCATCAAGCGCCGACGCGACGTCAGTTCATGTCCTGCCTGTACTGAGCATATGTCAGAATCCCTGGAGGGCGGGCGAAGTAAAATGTAGGATGAGTTGCCCGGGTTTTTCGATCTCCCTCCCTGAACAGAGTTGAAGAACGACACATAGCTAGTCTCCCGAGCGTATCCATTTAGAAATAGAGTCTACGTTTAGACCTCTTATAGAACAGTCATAAGATTAAGTAAGAACCATTTGGCATCCGTCCACGGCAACTGGGGAAGCGAAGCGGGATGAGCGTTGGATAGTAATGATACCAGCTCTCACGACATCAAAATCGCTCTACTGTGGTCATACCATATCCGCCTCACCCACCGCCTCCGCCGCGTCACCCCGCCCACGCTGGGAGAAAGTGACGCCGAGGGCGGCCGCTGCGCAGCCCACGCATCGTTCGTGTACACCCATCCGTCTGTCAATGTTTCGTCAAGGTCCGCCGCACGTATAACGCAAAGTAGCAAAAGGACAAACCTTCGTCAGCGACGTCCACGTCTGCGTCCACATCCGCATCCGCCACCTCATGGTCTGAGGTGCGCGCGCGGGCATCGTAGGCCCACTGCGCCTCGAGGTCCGCGCGCCAGTCTTCGGTGGTAACGAACGCCCAGCCGGGGTCGAGGGAGAAGGTGAGGTTGCTGCTGTGTGGATGTTGGGTCAGCGCCGTCCCCGCACGGGAACATCGAGATTGATGGGGAGAAAAGAGGAGACAAACCTGACACCGCCATGTCCGCCTACACCGCTCCATCCGTCCCTCCCGCGAGTCCACCCCGTGCGCTCCCCGTCGCGGAGATTCGCCTTGCTCCACTCCTTGTGTGCTTCGTCCACTAAACCATAAGGTTAGAGATTGAAAGCGGAGAGATATACATGCCCACCTCCCCCAAATCGCTCGTTCTCAAATAGCTCGACCTCGCGCATTTCTGCCACCCAGCACGCGTCGGCGAGATTCGCGTCGTCGATCAAGCGCACTCCAAGAGACTTCCATGACCGGGACGACGCGGCGGAGCCGCCGCGGAAGACTTTGGCCCGGAGTTTGGCCACCAGGGGACTTGCTTCGATGTGCGAGAGCACCAGCGCAGAGACGCTGGGGAGGAGCACGCGGATGATGGGGTGGGTGAGGAGGAACGGTGTGATGCCCAAGAATAGGCAGACCGTGCGCACCGGGAAAGCTGGCAGCGAGACTAGGACAATCATGGGGAGGAGCGAGACTGTCAGCAGGGTGAGGAGATGAGGTGTTTGCGGTTTGCGATTTGTAATGTATGGGATGTACGGTTGTAGAGCAGTTTCTGCGTCGGCTCTGTTAAACGAACGGATAAACGAATTTGATCCGGTGCGTTAGAAAGATAAACATACACGAATCCCATTAGATTCTGAATGGCCTGGATGTTGGCTTGCCAGTCCACAGTTCCGGTTTCTGCCGGAGCCTCTGGAGCTGGTGGCGGCTTATGCGTAGTTTCGGGATGTGTTGCCAGGATGATGCCAATAATAATTATTTGCGGAAGGAGGAGTAGCAGACGGGGAAAGTAGCCTATTTGACCTCTTTAGCACTGTATGGTTCGTTGGTGAAAACTGTTTACGCACAGAAAAAGGCATATGCCGCGATCCAAACGCTGGTTATCTTCCATCCTCTCTTCCAGAGAACAATCTCCTCTATTCTGTCTTGCAACCAGAATATAGGACCGACTCGTTCGATGAACCGTTTGAAGTTGACGGTTAATATGGGCACCGAGAGAGGATCGCGGGAAGATAATAGAGTGTTTATCTGTTGTTTCGCGCGTGGATTGGAAGGACCTTGGTGGGGTGGATTTGACGGCAGAGAGGAAAGCAAAAGCTGGGGAATCAAGTTTACAGCATTCTTTGCCGGCGAGGAAACTATGGAGGGAGCAGATTCGGTCCTCCGGTGCATTATTGGTGGTGGCGGATGCGGAAGAGAGGTAACAATTTTAGGAGCACGGCGGATCTCATGTATACTGTTTCTCTGGGATTTAGGCCTGAGACGAGACGCAGAGGCTGGAACGTCGATGTAATCTAGCGTCGCCATTGCGGGAGAGGAAGAAACGCGAAGCAGATGATGTAATTTGATGGCCGACCATCTTATCTTATCACGCCTCATGCACCGCTCGGTTCTCTCGTCCAGTCCATCTCGAACTGCATCCCAAGCTTCATGGATATCGTCGCAGCATGACCCTTTCCGTGGAAACGGCATACTTCTCAGACTAGCTGACTCGAAAGTCAACCACTGACGCCACCCGGCCCATCGAATTGTGTAGGACCTCGTCCATTGTATTGACCATTTCTCCAGTTCTCCCCACCCGTGCAAGATGGTTCAACTTGGGCCGACAGTCTCCAAGACAACTCAAGTCCTATAAACGCTTTCTCATCTTCACAGCTTGACCAGCGTGAGATACGTAGGCTTTTGTCTATATTTCCGTACTCACATTTATCCCTACCGGTGGCATCGTCAAGATTTGGTAATTCCCAACTTGGTGTGGTATATCCAGTACTCGCCGCGTCAAGCAGCCTGCGAAACGGAAAAGACCCGAGCTGCGCTAATAGCTCATACGCCTTACCAAGTTTTGTTCCTCTGGATGTTTGGACGAACTCCGAGGACCCCCGAAAAGAACTAACCTGAATTTTGAAGCTGCCCAAAAATTCTACTTACAAGAAAGAAGAACAGACTGAGGCATCTTGAAGGGACCACTGATACCTCAAATTGAAGAAGAACGCCAATGTCTGACGGTGAGCTGAGGGCTATGATGCCAGAGCTTAGAGGCTGGGGCAGCGATACTGCTAGCCTGGGGAGGCTAAAGCGGGCAAGCAGGATTCATTCACAAGGTCATTTTGACGTGATTCTTCGGATTCTGTTCCATGAAACCATCAAGGATGTGGACTAGATTCTGAGAATGATTCCCACCGCATGTTTTGGTGAGATCCCTAGTCCTACCTTTGCGATCTTATTGCCTAGCGGAAGAGCGGAAAACGATGCCACGAAGACCGGCTGTGTTCGTCTGATGCCTGTGCATGCAGCGACGTGTATAGGGGCCGTCATCACAAGCCGAAATTCCGCGTCCCACAAACTTCAACTCGTCATTCGCCTCGTTCTACCAGCTAACAGATGTGGGCCTTACCCATAAATTTGGCACCTAAACTCCGAAAGGCCACTTGACCTCTCAAACATTTTACCCGGACAAAACGGGAAGGAAAGACGTCCAAGAAAAATTTCGCGCATGCTACGTGAATAGTGTATCATCAGGGTCGTAATCGCTTCCAGGCGGCCACCGCTCAACCGCCTCGAAACGTTCCACAGCCAAATTCTCCCCCAGCCACTCCCACGTCTCCTCCTCGTCCTCGTCAATGTCCTCTTCCTCAATCCCCGAAATTCGCAACAACCACAGGGGACATCCGATGCGCTGGCGGCGCTCCACCGCCTCCTTCACAAGCTCCAGATCATCGACGTCCAGGTTCGTGCTGAACGTGTGCAAGTGCGGCCATGGGTCGCCGGTCGGTGAGCCCGCGACGGAAGCCGCAGACTTCCCCGCCATCATGACGAGGATGGTCGGTGCGTACGCCGTCGTGTGTATACATGTAAATTCTGTGATACTCGGGAGGGCAGCGCACATCAGCGCCAGGCGCTCGGGCGATTGATAGTCGAAATCGCAGAATGTGAGCGACCGGAGCGCTGGGAACTTGCTTGACGCGCTTGGGAGCTGGAGGAATCTGTCGAGGTGTATCTGGCCGACTTCTTTGAGCACGAGGGACTGCAGCTCTGGCGCGGATATGGAGATGAGAATATCGGAGAAGATGTGCTGGAGTGTCCCGGGGATCGAAATGCGCAAAGAAACCAGGTTGGGCAGTGGGATGCTGTCGACGCTGTTGTCAGGCCAAAAGTCCGCCCCCTCGTCGATAATAGCATCATGGATCGAAAGGTGAGCGAGGGCTGGGGCGGCCGTCAAGAAATGTTTGAAGCATTCGTACCCCATAAACAGGCCCCGGGTTTGCTCGAGATAAAGCGTCGTGATATTTGTGAGCGGCGGACGGAAGAAATGCATGGAGAGGCCACGGAGCCGCAGAACGGTTAAGCGGGGACATCCCTGGGTCAGGATCTGCTCAAAATCACCCCGGCGAACCCGTTGCAAATTCTCCGAGTCGACGTCGTGGATGCAAAGACCAAGCTGTTCCAATGACGGCGCAGCGGTGTCGTACAGGCGCGAAACGACAGGAACAGATGCGGTCTCGATATTGGAATGAATTGTGAATCGCTCCCAGCGACCCAACTGCTCGAAAACGAGGTCGAGTATCTCCGCCAGTGCCGGAATATTTTGCGTGAGATCTAGCCGGAAGTGCAGCGGGGTGGAAGGGCCCGACCGCGCCAGGTACGCGCGGATCTTTTGACAGACTCATTTTGTCCGATGTGAATATGGCGCCAGAGAATAGACGCGCTGAGGGCGACATTTCGCCAGTGGACATTTACGTGGGACACGAGCACTTCAACTTGAGTCTGGAGGCCACACCGGTGGGCGAACTCGTCGTCCTCTTCTCCAGGTTGCTGCTCGTCGACCGCCGAAGGCTGCTGAGCGGTGTGGAAAATAGTAGCCAGCAACTCGGGCGGAATATTGGAGACATAGTCTCCGGTCCGCGTTCCACAGGCGTAAGATGCTCCTAAGTTTGGAGGAAACACCTGTGCGCTCATTCTGCAGAGAGGCTATCGGCGACTGGACGGCGTCTATATTTGGTACATCAGCCCGAACGTTAAGGAAGGTTCGCAGCACCTACTTGTGCACTCAATGCCTCGTCTCGTCGTCGACGATGGCCTAGCCCTTCGAATCCTCTGCGAGGCGGAGATTATCCCAGGTAACAGGAGACGTTTGATCAGAGGAACCAGTGGTGACATGCTCGTTATAAGGCAATGGACTTTGGCGCAGTTTATCTCGGGTTAGAAGGTTAAGTATATCGCGGCACCGGAGATTGCGCGGTGCACCGCTGCGAAGTACGGAAGTTTCTCACGGGACGGCGCTTGCTGCGCTCATTCCATTTTTGAGGCGATTCTCGAAGTGGGAACGATTACATCGCTGAACGAAACCCCGGTACTTGGCTCGCAGCGTACGTATCCGTTACGTAGCCCTCCTGAGGCCAGGCAAAATGCCCGAATTGGAGAGGTCAGGGAGTCCAGATGCACAAAGAACGGGAATCTTCCTTACATGTTTGCAAGGTTCCTGCAGGTTGGCGTTTTTAGGGTGACGTCGTCGATCGGGACCCACATAAGCGCTCGAGGGTCAAGCCAAGATTCTAGCGATTAGTTGCATACATATAACTGTACACAATACACCGATCCTATTCATCCGATTTTCACTTGGAGGGAATCGCTTTCCATCGCCCGAGTAAGTGATTGGCCCGTACGATCAGCAAGTCGCGCAGCATCTGCAGCGACGCGGAGACAACATTCAGTTTGCTTCCGGGAACCTCGTGCCACTGAATCGGAACCTCTGCCACAGGGATTCGCAGCTGCTTCGCGAGCAGCAGGAGCTCCACGTCGAATATCCATGTGGGGAGGTGCTGTGCGGGAAATATCTGCTGTGCTGCTGCCCGGGAGAACAATTTGAACCCGCACTGGGTGTCGCGGATATGGCCGACACCCACGATCCGTAGAATGGTGTGGAGCCCGTACATGAGGATGTTACGGAGAAGGGAGCGCTGGAAGAAATTTAGCAATATATCATCATACTGGATGATTAAACCTACTTTGACTACAGCTTCCGTCTTGACGAGATGCGCGCGGCTCCCGACAACAACACCAGCACCATGGTCAGGCGCAATTTTGTCCATTGCCGTCCAGAGATCCTCAAGGTCCGCAAAACGACTCGCGTCGTCCGCGTCGACCATTAAGAGACGCTCCCCACCACCGAAAAGCATTCCATGCCTGACGGCACCGCCCTTGCCAAGGTTCTTTTCTAGCGTTACGACGCGAATATCGCATTTCGGATACTTTGCGGTAAGCTTGAGCGCCGCAGCGGCGGTGTTGTCCGAGGAGCCGTCGTCGACGATGACAATCTCAAATGTGCGCTTGGTTTTTGAGCGCAGGAGACGTCAGGTGGGTGATGGTCGACGCGAGCATGATCGGCAGTCGCTCGGTCTCGTTGTAGGCGGGCACCACGACGGTCAAGTCTACTGTGCTGGGGCCCGCGAGCGTTGCTAGCGGCCGCGGCTTTTTTGGAGAGGCATGGCAGAGGTAATTTGTCTCCGACTTGCGAGTCACTATCGGCGGCGGCGACCAGATTACAAGTGCGACATACAACTGGAAGAGGTAATCAACAATTCGGCAAAGATATTTCGAACATGAAAGAATCAGATAAAGGGAAGTTATCCCTGACCCAGGGTTTTCGTCGTTGTCTCGGCGCAGACCCAGAGGCCGCCCAAAGCTCGAAGAACAAGGATGAAGGGGTGCTCATCACATAAAGAATACCGGGGAAACATACGCACAGATGCCAGGCCCAGGACCACCAAAGTTATGGCTCCATAGAGTAAAGAAGACTGGTCCATATGAAGTTACGCGTCGACTACCTTACCATACGAATGAATCTGAACAATATTCGGTCAGAAACTCAGAGCGTATGGCCCGGGTAGGTCTTCGCAAAAAGAAACCAGGAAAGGCGAAAGGAGAGGAGTCGCCGTTGGTGTAGAGATAGAAATAGCGATCATCCTGGCCTGCCACGATTCGATTGCGCACACGTGATGACCTGAAATGCCGCGACGCCGAGTGGAGGAGAAGAATACAAAAACATTTGGTATTATTCAAGTAAAGGATACATTCGAATGTAGAAGAACGTAGCCGAGAACAGCAAAGCAGTGAGTACTGTAAATTTGTTTGTTACACACAGCGCAGAGGACCTCTGGAACCAAAATTGACAACAGGGGTCATGTTATGCGGCGGGAAGATTCGCATTGATTTCGTGCAGCAGTTCTTGCGCCGCCTTCGCACTGGTGACCTGCGAAAGAAAAATAACAAGGTTTGAATACCGTGTAGCAGACCAAATAAAAATGGCTGACCCGCAGATTGTAATGGGTGGCGGCCCCGCCCTCGAGAACGCTGAGACGTATATATCGTGGGTCCTGTGCGAGCGTACAGCGCATCCCGTGGAACAAGGTCACATTAAGGAGCACCGTGTATACTGCTTCCTTCCTCATGACTGTCGACCAATGGCTTTAAGGGCATGGAAGAGCAGCAGTGAAAATAATCGCACCAAGTCGCGCACCGCCGCCGTCCGACCTTCGCACATTCAGCTTGATCGTGCCCGTCCCTCGCTCCTTCCACTGGGTCCCGTCTACCAGGGAAAACAGCTTCCCGCGCACTTGGTGAAGCGTCTCTTCCTCCTCTTCACCAGTCATAACTAGGAGATCATCAGTCTCGGTCACAATAAAAACGCATATACCCACATTCTTGTTCAGTCAAGACAGGCTTCGCGCTTTCTTCATCACTTTTCCCCTCCTCCTCATCCTTACCCGCCCGTAATTTTTCACCGAAAGAGATTGGTCTATCATCGCGTTCGTCCTCCGCGCCACTGTCTGGTGCCGATTCATTGCCTGCAAACGCGCTTCCCACGGGAGTAGCCCACTCTGCCGAGCTAGCCCCTGAATCATCCGGGGACCCAGACCGCACGCGAGCCTTCGCTGGCAACTTGAAGCCCTGCGCACCGCCGCTGGCATACGCGGAGAAAGCATTGCTACCAGCGCCGAGGGCACCCCGCCGAGGGGGCGACTTGGCTCGTCCAAGTTTGGACGTCGATCCAAGGACGTCCTGCTTGGCTTTGGTCGACGCAGCGAATGGGGACGCTGATGAGCCAAAAACAGCGCGTTTTGTAGAGGGTGGGGAAGAGGGCTCGCCGAGGGCGGCGAACGGGGAAGCGGCGCCAGAGGCGAAGGGAGAAGAAGTCCCAGAGGTGACGGGAGTACTTGTTCCAAAGGGAATGGATGACGTTTCCTTCTTCGACGCGAAAAGGTTTTGGCCCTTGACCGCCGCAAAAGGGGAACTCGTAGACGCGTACGCCATAAAGCCGCTCTGAAAGTAATATATTTAGTATCGGAAAAAGTAGAGGGACGAGTCACACACGAGTTTGGGAGCTGTTGCGGGTGGTGGAGCGCTCTGCTCCGGTGGGGGGGACGGCCTCTTGGTCTCCCGAGGATTTTCATCCTTATCCGGGTCGTCCCGAGGACGTTTGAGAGGTTCAGCGGCAGCTTGCGTGTCGCCGTTTTCGGGAGGCCCGGCGCTGGAGCCCCGCTCGAGGAATTTACGCTTCAAACCCTTTTCCTTCTCCCCACTGTCCGAATCCGAATCCCTTCGCGCAGGAACAGTCGCAGCATCCGTAGGCGGAACGTCGAGGGCACCGTCGGATGACGGTGGGTCCTCTGGGTCCACCTTGATTTCCGCTGAACCATCCCCGGATTCAATGAGATCGGAATCCTCGGGCTGGCTGTCCAGGGCTTTCGCTTTCTCGGGACTGGCATTCTGCATGTTTTGCCAGCTGAGATCCTCGACACCCTGGCTTATCTGCCGCACCCGAATCTTCATTTCATGTGGCGGGGATACGCTCACATCGCCATCGCCATCCAGACCCGGGGAGCGCGATCGCGAACGTGTCATAACGCTATCCTCCTCCTCTGCGGTCGAGTCCAGATGCAGCCTGTTTTTCTTTGCTGGTGTCCGAGCCTCGCGTAGGAGAGGATCGGTGTCCTGTGGGAACCAGACCACATTCAGAATCGCGGCGACAAGTCGTTGGGGAGAACCAGAACGAGACTCACATTGGATGATTTCGGAGTCGTCACAGGCTCGAGAGACACCTCGCGTTCACGCTTTCTGGAGAGTTTGGTTTCTAGATAGACAGTGGGCCGCCTGAACCATCGAGATAAGTGGGACGCAGCCCTTACCTGTGTCTGAATTTGCTGGGGACGCGGGGGAAGCGGGAGGGGAGTCTAGGATACGACTGGTACTCGGAGCAGAGTTGTGGGTATCGGACATGGTGGTTTTGTTCTAAGGTGCTCGAGCCACCGCTTGCCATTCTCGGCAAGTCTGAGTCCGGCTCGGCAAACACAAATTCTCGATCTGCGCTTTTGTCTTGCAATTACAAGGTTATTCAAGTCTCATGTGCGTATGATATGTAGAGATGTATGTAGCAATACAGAATCCAATGCGGAAACCCAAATAGTAGCAATAATCAAACCCTAAGATAGACCGCCAAATCAAGAATGCGAAAACTATGAGGCGCGAGCAGCAGCCTTGCCTTTCCGCCGTGCGTCAGCAAGCACCAGCATCCGCCGTAGTGCCTGTTCGTTGACGGGTTTTGTCAAAACACTGGTGGAACATCAGCAGCAAGAACCGAGTTTATGGATGCGGACGCACTGATCTGCCCCCGCAGCGATATACTCCTCCTGGTCTGTGGGTTTGTGTCAGCGGCAACCAAGCATAGATTCAGCAGAGGATTAATCACCCTCCAACAAGGCGTTACCTGGAGAAAAATAATTAGCACCGAAGTGGCATAGAGCTGCTAACCGCTTACCCGTCACTCCGACCACGAAATCCCCCCCTTCCCCACTCCCGCAGTTTCGCCACAGCATTTAACCCGCTGAGCAACGGCATCTGGTTGTCGAGGAAGATAAGGTCAAACCGCTCATCCTGCGGTGGGTCCGGTCGTTCCAGAATCGGTCCCAGATTACTACTTCCCGTCGTGTTCTCGCTCGCAGGCGTGGCCACCGCACCCAGAGCCACGAGCGCCGCTTGCCCATTCTCCGCCGTCTCGACCACACACCCTAGCCTTAGCAGCATCCGCTGCATCAGCTTCCGCGTCACCAGGTCGTCGTCGACCACCAGCACACTCATCCCCGGGTCAAAAACGAGCGACGAGTTCGAGTTGGATGTCGGGATGCCCTGGAAGTTCGAGTCGAACATGACGAGCGGCGAGGACCCGTTCGAGTTCATGCTCATCCCCGAGTTTGTAGAAGTCGTTGGGTAGGCGTCCTTCATGAAACGCTTTGGGCTCGGCATTGGGAGGTATGTAGGCCGCTGGGTTATTGCCCGTCGAGTGGGTGTTCCGATACCGACTGTAGAGGTCGACGCCTCCTCACCAATAGGCGGCGGAGGCGGCGATGGTGAGCTCAAAGGACTTCGGGAGTATGACCCAATGGACCCGGCATCCAACGATTCCGAAGATTTGGGCAGCCCCAGCTCAACACGCCCCGCCTGGAAAGTTGGCATCAGAAATGAGTCCGGGTATAATTGATGGTAAAACACTACCTTGCTCCATTATATTATGGATGGCGGAAGTCGACCTTTCCGAAGGCGGCTTGATTTGTGAGGCTTTCGCAGCGACGGTATCAACGGCAACTGTCAAGCTATGACCGGACACGGGAATGTCCGCACTCGTTCTGGCGGCCGTTCGAACTTTGGTCAGGTCCGGATCCGTCGACGAATGTTCTGACTCCATGTCTGGAGGAACCAATGCTTCACGCCCGACACCTAACGGCAGCTCGATCCTGGAGTGGGATAAATAGCTGTGATCGAGCGATCGAAAGGGACCCACCAGAAACAACTCCCTTCCCCGGCCTTGGACCGTACCCCAAGCCGACCCCCACTGAGCTTCACTATCTGCCTCACCAGCGCCAACCCAAGTCCAGTCCCCTTCCCACCCTGCTGCTTCCCCTGCTCTGTCTGATTGAACGCGGCTACAAGTATCATCAGCCCCGTTCACCACATCAAGAAAACTCGAATACTCACAAAACAAATTACACTCGTCCATATCCCTCCTCGTGATCCCATACCCCGTATCGGTGACCTCAATCCGGACAACGATCGTCTTCAGCTCCGGCGACGGATCGATCCCATTCGCTAGGTTATGTTGACTCAAATGCGTCGTGGACAGTGCGTGTCCATGCCCGCGCTTCCAAGGTGGATTCGGGCCGTTCGCAGCAGGATCGCCAATCTCGGCTGCGGGCGTCGCGGGCGTGCTGAGGGTCGCCTCCGAGTACGCTATTTCCTCCGCCGTCGGGTGGATCAGCTTCGTCGAGATTGTTATCCGCCCCCCGGCAGGCGTGAACTTCGTCGCGTTGCTCGCGAGATTGGTTATGATCTGCCGCAAACGGACGTGGTCACCCGTCACGACACCAGCCACCTCCGGGTGCTCTTTCATGTGTTGCGAAATTGCGGCAGGGGATTCACCCATGGCTTGGTATGCTGCCCGTCTCGCCACCTGCGACGGAGAACATTAGCACGACATCTTCAAGTCAAGGGGAGTCGAAACCAACTTTGTCGATGGCGGGGTCTAGGTGCGCAACGAACTCCTGCCCTCGTGAGTCGGTGGCCAGCTGCAGGGGCACAAACAGCGAGCGTATTGTTGTGTGGAATGCAAACGGCTGTATAATTCAAACAATTGTAAGAATGCTTGATGTACTCGTTCACTGAGGACGACAAACCCGTGAAGAAACCTCAAACGTCCCGCTGTCCATCCGGTTACTGAAAAAGCAGAGTTAATGCCAGAGATATATGATCGAGCAGACGACACGTACAAGTCCAAGACGTCGTTCAACACTAGATTACAAGTCAGTATCCACGAATTAAATGCGACGGGACCACTTGCCATTCCGCATCATGTTAAGACTTCCACTGAGCGCGTTGAATTCAATTTCATGATCCTTGGTGATGATGTTGGAGGAGTTGATGTTCTGGACGGCGAGCACTGAGTTGGACTATGATAAGCAGTTCATCTATGAATCACGACAGAGAGAACACAAACACGCAGAGTTGAGAGGCACGCGGACCTGTGCAGACGCAGAAAATTCAGTCAACGCGCAAAAACCTGAAGGGGAAGAACATATCATGGAACACGTATGAGGTCAACCGTCTTTTCGAGTCCGAGGCGTTCCGCTCATTGATTTGTGCACGTTGCGTGGCCTAGCACCCAGTTTTATTAGATACGAATTTGCGACTTTCACTCGGTTAGATCGACGACATACTTTGAATTGGATTTTGAGCTGGTTCCGCAGGGAGTACATCCGGCGCTCGGACTGTCAACACATACATTCATTAGGACAGCTCACTGACGAGGAGGCAGACTTACAATTTCTTTGATGTAATGAGCGTAAATGATGACTACCGGGAGGAAGATAATGAGCGAGTGCACAATGAAAGCCGGGAGGTGCACTTGCAGGCATTGAAGAGGAAGAAATTAATCATGGCTATCGTATATGAGGGTTAGCGCCGCAAGATAGTACCGATCGGGCTGACGCACTGCGAACGAAGGTTTTATGCAGGGGGACGATTGTGATGCAAGTTCTACGCGATACAAGGAGAGTGAGGAGAGAAGCCAGAAACACGTCGGAGGACACTGACAGTAGGAAAAATGATAGGGAGCCAACTGCGGCCGGGAGGCGTTGCATGTCCAAACCGAACAAACCGACAACTTGAAGGGCCTTCAATGGGTCATTCGTTTGAGTCAAGGGCTAACTTTAGCATTCGGAAGGTGCTGCGCACCGTGGTATAATAAAACATCGCTGTTGCGTTTAAGAGGGGTGGAAATATGGCAGAGGAATATAACGTACCTACGAAATCTTTGTTGTTGCAAGACCAATGCGCGGACGATCTGTTGTAGAATCCACAGAGCCACCTTTTGAGCCGTGTAAATGGCGAGTCGTAATTCCAATGAAGTAACACCCACATAGACAACCCGTAGTATATGGCCCACATCCACAGAGAAAAGGCCACGAATACTTGATACGGCCACTGGCGATCCCGAGGCCAGTCAAACGCAACCATAAAACTGGTATATCTCAGCTTCTGTTGCACAAAGCAGGAGGAGACTCACATAACCGGGACGGTAAAAGCAGGGGCGACCTGGAGTAGGTTCGTATAGGGAATATACGCGAGTGCAATTAGATTGGGGACTCACCCCGTAAAGGAAGACCTCGTCCATGAGCACCCAAGGCCGGGTCGCAAACCCACACGCCAGGGCCCAGCTCACGATCAACCAAAGTGCTGACCATCTGGCCAACGGCTTGGTGACGCTCCAATGCTCCTGCACATGCGAATCAATTCTGGACTGGATCGCTGGATCGCGAAATATGAACATAAAGCTTACACGGTTGTAATTCCGCTCTGCTTTCTCGTCTGGAAACGTAGGATAGAAGGAGTGAACGAGGACTTCCCAAACGCTCCAGAAGACGGGGGGTGCTATTCGGTGCAGGACGCCTGTGGGCTGCCAGGGCGCTGGGAACGGAGTGGTGGGCACTCCATAACTCGACTTTGTTTCTGGAGTTTGCTCGTCTCCATGCAGGGATCCGCGACTGCGATTACTACCCCATGCTCGGTCAACCACAATTCGGTCGACCTGCGGACAGTGTAAGTCAACGAGGGGATCTCTAGCCTCCAGGGCCACGCACTCGGTCTGGGTCTCCCGGTGCTTCCTCCGCCGCGGCGTTAGCATTATGGGACTGGGTGCTGCTGGCCCGTATGTCGGACGACGAGAGGGAAGGGCTGGAGACTGAGCCGAAACGCCGCTTGATAGAGTCCCAGTAGCCTCCGACACCAAAGCGAGCCTTCTTTTTCTGACGCCGGCGGCTAGTGCTTGCGCTTGTCGCCTTCTGGGTCACGGGTGTGGGGAGGGAGGAGAGTGTGGCGGACATGGGGAACCCGTCGAGTATACCAATTTTCTTGTCACCTTCGTCGCTGCTGAGACGTGGAAAGTACATCGGTCGGCGTTCAAGCCATGGGTCTGGGCAAGCCGTGGGCGTGGTATAATTTACGGTCTCACAAGCCGAAGCGGCAACTCCTGTCCTGATTCGCGCGGTCGCCCGGAAAAACTTGACAAGCATTTTAACCATTTGTACTACATGCGTAACTAGTAACTAAGATAACCAGTTGTTTCGTCCAAATGAAACTCGTCACACTGCAGTATTAAGATTATTGAGCGTTTTGCCGCGGCCTCAGTTCCTGAGAGTCTGAGACGATCAGGCCAAGAAGCACCGCATCGCCGCCCCGCAAAGTTTCACCGACAGTTTCGTCGATCGACCAGAGACAGGGAGAAATCGCGTCATTGAGGTAAAAAGCGCCCGAAAGGAACGGTAACGCCGAGGGGATCGTCAGAGCATTGTCGTTTGCATACGGGAGTGTAACAAAGTCGAGGACTGCGGCATTTATCGCGCCACTCTTGACAGCCAGACTTAAGCTTGATGACTGATAAAATTGGCACGAAGATTGCACCAGCTAAGACACCGGGGGATGACTTTGCCCGAAACAGTCGAAACGCGCCAGAAATCCGCTTTCTAGCGGAGAAACGAGCTAGCCGTCCATCGCCTGCCAAAAGATAGCTGTGATAAACGTTGTTAAGATTGACGGTGGCGAGGGCGACTCGACACACGACCGAGAAGCGAATAAATCGGAGCCAGTTGCTGAGTTGTAGGAGACATACCCCACAAAGGCTCTGCACCACTCGTCTCCGTCTCCAACAAGGCTTGAGCGGCGGGAATCGGTCCTCCAAGTAATTCGTCTGGCGACCAGTAGAGAGCGCTTGACATCGTTGAAGACAATGAAGAGCTTGAGGGATTGAAGAGCGTACACCAGAAGTAAGAGATCGAGAAAGAGGAAAGGGTGTGGTAGAGGTGAAGCGGTGCTTCCCAAACTTGGTAACAAACACACCAAGTGGCTCCCAGGCCCAAATTGCCCTGAAATGAGCCCAGGAAAAATGCGAGAGCCATGAAAAAGGACGGATTGCAAGCCACAAAGGTACATGGACAGATTTACGGTGCCTGAGGGAAAAATAGGGAGCCGTTCTTGTGTTGGGCGATTCGTAACGAAATCGTCCATCAGCGTCGGAGTTTGAATACCATCTTGACCTGCTCCTTGACCTTCACGGCCTCATCCGTCTGTCTCGAGAATTGTCCCAATAATCCTTCCTCGCGTTCCTCGTCGTCTTCGACCTCCTCCTCCTTTTGTACCTCTTTCTATTTTTCATCATCTCTTGCTGTGTCTGTCTCGGTAGCTTTCTCGATATCTTTCCTCTGCTCAAGGTTTCCGCTCTTCCTGTACATCTTTCTATTTTCCCTTGTTGTCCGTTTTCGTCTGAAGCCCGATTTTTGATTAGACAATGTCGATCAATCCTGTATTTCCTGTGTATCTCAAGAACGGCGAACAAGTATATATTAACGGTACTCCCATTCCACTCGCATTATTTCTCCCCGCATCCATGGCTGATATCTATTTTTTCAGACCATGTCTACTGCTCGCCTGCGTGGGCTGTACGAGACGGCACTCCATATTCCGTGGCCCGGATAATGGAGTTCTTGCCCCCAGAAGACGCACCGAAAGGTGCAGAGGGTCTGCTCTACTTTTACAGCCGCGTCCGCCTCGCCTGGTACTACCGCCCCAGCGATGTGAGCGACCGACCTGTCACCGATTCTCGCCTATTATTGGCCGCAATATATTCCGAGGTCTGCGACATCAATCAGCTCCGTGCAAAGTGCCACGTTGTCCATAGAGACAAGATTTCCGACCTCTCTGGCTGGAAGAAGCGTCCCGACCGCTTTTACTTCAACCGCCTATTTGATCCCTACATCAAAAAGGAATTCGAAATCATCCAGGCCACTGACGTCCGGAACCGTACGTCGCATCTTCCGCAAATGATTACATCAAAAATGGCTAAATGTGATCCGTAGTCCCTGATAATATCAGAGATACCCTCACAGAGCGCTATGAATATGTCGTAGCTGAGAAAGAGGTCATCCCCGACCTGACAGACGTGCTCCGTGCCTGCGACACTTGCCAGGTCTGGTGTCCAAGGTAAGTTCTTTTCGAATTAAAATCATACAAACGGACCGTAAAAACGTTTGTTAGCCCGGACTCAGTCCAGTGTGACCGATGCAAGCGGTTCTTCCACATGCGTTGCGTCCAGCCGCCTCTCGCTGCCAAGCCCTCCCGTGGCTACGGCTGGACGTGCGCACCCTGCTCTAAGCGGCACGAGGAAGAAGTCGACAGCCGTGATGTCCGCCCGACTGCTCCCCTTGTTCCGAAGAAAAACCAATGCCCCTGCTGCGAGGGGCCGTGGCCGCCCTCGGAAAGACCGCACCCAGGCTGAGAAGGAGGAAAAGATGGCTATCAAACATTTCAGAATGTGGCCTTTCCGATACTTTGGGTCAGCATTTATTTCCCATACTTGAGCTTCTTTTGACAAGGTTCCCAGGCAGTATACGGTCGCTGAGGACACTTTAGGTGAACATTTATTGTTTCTTAACTTGTCTCTTTCTTGACGGCTGTAATTTCTAGATCCCGAGGACCTCATATTTCCTCGAGCCGCAACCCGACTTGGCCCCAAGTTCCAAGCAAATGTGTCTGCGGAACCAGAGTTGGATCCTGACATCAGCGGTACTTTCCTTCCCTTCTCGTCTGATGCCCCATTTAATCGTTCTTTAGAGCAAGATGAGCGCGGCGGCGACAACACAGTGGAGGTCCTCGGCGCGATCAACATCTTGACCGAATCCGAAGGCAAGAATCCTCTTTTACTTCTGCATTACGTCATATTTCTGACCTTTTTTTGTCTTTGTTTCACAGTCGCTGAAGTGAGTTTTCGTTAATCGAATGTTTTTTGAGAGTGGGAAGCTAACCCTTTGTAGTGGAGGCATGTAAAGCGCGTCTCACAAACGACAAGAAGCTCCGCGTCAGCGTCGACTGGCTCACGGAAGCTATTCACCGATTTTCCGTCGCCGCGTTGGCTGCCAAGCCTATGAGCTCGGTGAGCATGAAGAATCCGATGCGCACCTGGAAGGTACTTCTTCTCCAACAACCTGTTACTCCCTCTCACTATCAATCGCAGTGGAAACGCCACGAGACGCGATACACGGACAAAGAATGGAGCGTGGAGGAGATTGCAGCATTCGAGGACGCAATTGCAGCCCATGGTCCAGAACTTAGAGCGGTTCGGGACGAGGTTGTTGCGAGGTCCATATACGAGGTCGTCCGCTTTTACGGGCATTGGAAGTGGTAAGATCTTTCGGTGACTATTTAATATGGGCTGACTTGAGTATTTTTCAAGCTCCAAACTCGGGGAGGAGAACCTTCGTATTCTGGAACACGGCTCGCCAGCTAAGCCTCAGGGAAAGCGCTATAAAGTGTCGCAGAAGCCGCCATCGGGCAGCGGGTGGGCTCTCCGACGACGAAGGATCCGTCATCGCTCATCCGTCGAAAACTGCGACTTGCGGCGCGTGTCGGACCCGTGACTCGAGGACGTGGTGGAAAGCACCCAAGGGGCTGTCGACCAGCATCTTGTGCGATACTTGCGGGACGAACTGGCGGAAGTACGCGGATCTCAATGTACGGCCGATACGAGAGGAGTCTGTACCGGCGACGAAGAAGGTCGCCGAAAAGGCCACAGAGCGGGAGAAGCGTGAAGGCACGCCTCTGGTCGGGCCTGTCACTAAACGTGCGAGGGTATGTTTTCATTCAAAAGTGGTGTGCAATTGCTGAACCTGTATGTTATTTTAGACGACTGCGTCCGCTCAATCGACACCTCCTCCGGTCGTTTCTACTGTCCCGCAGTTACGATGCACAGCTTGTCTAAAGAACGGTCCGCTGGGCAAAGTTCTTAAATGCAAGCAATGCGAATTCCGCGTGCATGCCGGTCAGTAATAGTCGCCGGCTATCCATTCCTGATAGAGCAACTAATATTCCTACTAGGCGCCTGCGGGGCGATCGTCCCCCCGGAGTCTGTGGATGACTGGATATGCGAGCTATGCCAGAATGAGGAAACCCAAGAAGCGTCCCTGGTACTGTGTTATTTAATCTCCGTTTCGTCTCCGCTGACATCGACATTAAGAATCCTGAATGTCTCCTATGTCCCCGCGAACCAAAAGGCATCATCAGGAAAGCCCCACCGGGAGGCGTTGCACCAGACTCGTTTCTTCACGCGCGCAAGACGACGGAGGGGCAGGGCTGGACACATGTTTTGTGTTCTGTCTTCATTCCTGAACTTACTTTTACGGATGCGTCCCGTCTTCGATGTGTTGAAGGCCTCAGCTCGATCTCCCGCCACCGCTGGACAACGGTACGCAATTTCCTTGTCGGCGAGTGTACATCAGCTAATACACCTACAGAAGTGTAGTCTGTGTGGCGATACGCAAGGCGCAGTCATCCGGTGCTCGGACTGTAGTAAAGAGTACCATGCATCCTGTGCGTGGCGGCACGGTCATACATTTGGCTTCGAGATCCAGCCTGTAAGTCCCGGTATCCGCTGTTTGTGCCAACTCCTGAGTTTCCGCAGGTGAAGAGTTCGCGGCGGGAGACGACCGTCACCACCACGTTTAAGGGCGAATCGGGCTGCATGAACGCCGTGATCTCGTGCAAAGAGCACGATCACAGCAAGCGCGACATATACGGTATTTGCGAGACAAATGAAGGCGGAGAGGTGTGTCTCTGTACCCTTTTTTCTTCTTCTTGCAGTTGCTGAACGAGTGCTTCAGACGGCGCTTCAAGTCTACTGCCAAGCATACAAGCAAGCACAGGTCAATCTGGCTCACGGCTTACTGCGGAAAGCTCGGAGACTGGACCCGTTGCTGATGAACAACATTCGACTGGAGACCCTTCCTCACCACACGGACCCGAACGCCCCAGACCCAGAATGCTTCCGCTGTCACACGCACCACTCTCCCGCGTTCTATCCCGTCGAGCGCTTAGGCGACGACGCATTCACCTGCCACGCCTGCCACTTCCTCGAGGGTGAGACGGAGAAGGAGAATATAATGGAGACCATGGCCATGACATGAAATTAGTATCCTATCCCATACAGTTCCTATGTTATGATGCAAGCAGTCGGTGCGGTAAAATACAGATGGTAATGAACAAAGAGCAATAGATCCAGCGAATTGTTGAGATGAATAAAATATCCTTGCAATCTAAGCTTTTCCGGGCAGCCTTGGCCGCTTGCAGTACATACATAGTGTCCAATTGCCAGGACGAGCTATACCGGTCTTCCGGCTCTCGTGGGCACCATCTAGGGCGTCTTCATTCTCTTGTAGAACAAAACATACGCGCGTTGGTTCTATAGCCGATCGATCAGTTTATGCAATAGACGCAACAGGGACAAGAGACTCACGACGACCTGTTTCTCGTCCACCGGCCGAATGCTGCTGTCATCGCACGACTTCCACCCATCACGATCCGCGATGTACGCGGTATCTACAAGTTTGTAAGAACTTTCACTCAATCAGGCAACGAGCCCACGTACAGTGTCCACTCGTGAGATTCCCGCTGTGGTTCGTGACGCCGTACAAATTGTACTTGTACGGCGGCAGCTGGCAGCGCGGGTCGTCGGGCGAGATGGAGTTCAGCTGGCTCTTGTCTGCGCCGGGCGGCAGAGGCGGCGGCATGAAGTTTGTGAGGTCGAGCGACTTGAGAGGGAAGTCTACAAAGGTGTCAATCTTGTCCGAGAAGCGGCCGTGGATCTCGAAGCGCTTGAGGTGAATGACGAGAATGGGCGGGAGGCGCGCGAGCGACAAATGCTTTGCCGCTCGCCGTTTGGTCTTGCACTTTGGGCAGTCCCTGATGTTCGCGTGAGTTTGAGTACGGTGGGATAAAGGTGTAAAGGAAGACAAACCAAGCATCGTCCTTATCCAGGATCTCCGTATTGAAGAACGCGTCCATGCAGTTCTGAAGAGGCACCTTCGAGCTCCGCCCTTGCGGAATAGGCAGCTGCAGGATCGAGAACACGTTGTACGTCGTCGACGTCTTCACACACACCATCGCATCAGAACCCAATCCCAAGGCGGATCGAAAGCGAGAGCAACTCACAGTCTGGCACGTCAAACACTGCAGCCGATTCCGAAACTGCCCCTGGAAGAAATCGACAATAACGCTATCGTTCCGCGTCTTCCACAGCCGCCACTCCTGCTCGCTCGCAATCTGCGGCCCCAGCCGCTCGAGCTCCGCCTCCTGCTCCAGCGTGCGCGTGAACGTCGGTTTTGCGAGGAGCCGGTTGAGGTCCTCGTGGATGCCGTCAAGCAGGAAGCTCAGGAACTCCTGCGAGTCGTGCTGGTTCGATCCATTGTATTGCGAGTTGAGGTGGCAGACGGCTTTCTGCACGACAGACAGTCAGCAGTTCGTCAAGAGGGAAGGATGAGGAGTAATGCGTACCCGGAAATCCATGGGTATTATATACGGCAAGTCCCCGCTCCACATCTCATGCACCAGCTTCGCGAACGCGCCCGATAACAAGCCCTTGGAGCCCAATGTATTAACCGTATTCACCGCGGTCTTCCAGCGTCCATCTAACACACCAGTATCAGTACAACCATTCATTCCATCCGTCTGTTCGGAACAGCGCAAGAAAGGACGGAACCAACTCACTCGCAAAAAACTGCGCAAACGGCAGCGTCGCGCTCAAACACTGTATCGGCGCATTCATATAACACGTATTCCCCAAATTCTTCAGCCCCGACGTCCCCACCCCAATGTCGCTCCAATACGTCGGCGCGTAGTCGCTCGGGATCCGCGGCGGGCCCCCGCCGCTCCCACTTCCACCAACACCAATCCCGGGCCCGCCAGAGACAGAGAGACTCGTCCCCCTCGGCCGGTCCTGCCGCTCGAGCGCCGACGACGCGACCGCGGGCGGCGGGCGCAGGATGTGCTGCGCGGACGGGTAGTCGATCGCGGGGAGGGGCCGGCCCTGGTGGTGCAGCGAGGAGACCGCCTCGGCGGACTGGTCGACGTAGTCGCTGCGCCGCCGCGACAGGGTCGGGTTGATCGACGCGAGCGGGGGAGAGGCGATCGCGGCGGGTGGGGAGGGCCCGGTGTGGTTGAGGGAGGGGAGGGAGGGCGAGGCGGACATGGACGCGCGCATGGGCGCGAAGGAGGGGTAGGTGATGGGTGAGGAGGAGGTGCCGTTCGTCAACGGAGGCGAAGAGGATGCGTACTACACGGGAGAAGAGAGGTCAGAAGGGATATTGAGAGGAGAAGACAAGAGCGAAGCGAGACCACACACATTCTCGGGAATCCCATGGGCAAACGACGACGGGCCCGCCGCCGACTGGCCCGCCCTCGACAGAGTCGGCCTCCGACTCCCCGCGCTTGGCCTGCTACCATAATCCGCCCCCGACTGGTAATTTGTGGGATACGTGATCTCCGCTGGGGACCTGATGGGGCTCGTCTCAGAATGTCTGTACACGGCGACGAAGCAGAAAACCTACCGCGAATGCCCAATGGTCTGATCGAGCGAGTAGTTCGGCCGATGCTGGAACGTCGTTCCGTGCTGCTGCTGCTGTTGCTGCTGTGCGGGATTGGTATCCGCTCTCGAGCGGGGCGTCCACAGCTGATGCTGCGTGTCCGACGACGATGACGACGTCGACGCCGAGCCCGCAAAGCCGTTCGTCATGGACGTCGAGCTGCTGCTGCTGCTACTGAACCCGTTAACCATCGGCGCCGCGCCGTTCACCAAACTGTACCCATTCAACATGGGCGCCGCCGCCGCCGCCGCCGCCGAAGACGACGACGACGACGAACTCGTACTCGAGGTGAACGATATCGGTGCAGGCGACGGCGCCTTCGCCGCCGCCGTGCCCTGCTCGCCCACTTCCCTCCGCCACGCATCAAAGCCCCCCACGAGCGTCATCGGCATGCGCTTCAGCAGCTTCGTGAACGCCGTCTCGCTGATCAACCGCACCAGGACCGACATCGGCGTATTCGACCCCCCGAGCGTCTGCGACGACTGGTCGTACACGACGATCAGGTCGAACTTGTCCCGGTTCTTGAACATCGTCGTCTCGTTCGTCGGCGCGCTCGCCATGCTGTCTTCGAGGCGTTCGGCGGTTAGTCTGTGCGTTTTGGGTTAGCACCGTTTTCTTTGGAAGACGGAATAGAATGGAAGCGCACGCACCCCGCGCGCCCGAGAATAATCGGCTCCACACAGACGACCGCCTCCGTGCGGATGTGCGCCTTGTCAAAGTCTGCGCGGTTGCGCACATCGAGCAGCAGGACCTTGTAGTCGCGCAGGTACGTCTGCAACTCCTTCGGGAAGGCCGTGCCGCTATTTGGCAGTGGCGCCTTGGCGGTGGACAGCCCCGAGGGCTTCGGCTTGGTCGGCGAGGCGGGGCGGCTGACGAACGAGCTCACGGTCGGCGTGACGGGGGTGCTTGACGGCCGGTCGATGGGGAGGAAGGTGCGGAACGACGACGAGTCCGGGGGGACGGGAAGCTCGCGGGGAACGGACGGAAGCGAGGGCAGCGTGAAGGATTCGTCGATTTCGTCGATAGAAGGGAACTTGGCCTCGGTGCTGGAGATGCTGTAGCTGCGGGAGGGCGACATTGGCGGAACGGTGACGGTCGAGGGAAGGGCCGCAGAGAACATGTGCACGGGCGACGACGACGGAGTTGAGACCGGCGAGGGCGGACCGAATGAAGATGGGGAAACCAGGGCATGGGGAGAGGAAGACGTGGAGATCGGAGCCGACGGGACCAGCGGACTGGGAGCCAGAGCAGCAGGCGCAGTAGTATTCGGCGTAGTGAAAACTCTGGGCGACGTTGGCGGGGTGGGGTATTTTGCGATCTGGGGACGCTTCGAGGCATCGGGGGCAAGGGCTAAGCCATTGCTCTGGAGGGCCTTTATCCTGTCCTTGATGCCACCTATGGACGTGGTATTGGGAGCTTCCTCCGCCTTTTCCTTTTCGAGGGCCTTGAGTTTTTCCTCGATGGCGCCCATTCGGCTGGCCATGTCGGCGCTGTAACTCTGTCCCAAGTTTTAGCAAGCACAGTGATCGGAGGAACCACCGACCTTCTGAAAGTCCAAACACTCCTTGTGCACCACGCCCCCCGCCGATTCCCGCTTATATTCGGTCGAGTCGAGTGCTGCGCGCACCAAACTCCCGCCTTTTGTATACGCAGCGAGTGCATTCTTGAGGTCTCCTTTGGCCTCATAGTCGTGCGCCGAGGCGATCTGGGCGCGGGCCTGCCTGAGCAGAGCCAACGGGCCCGCGCCCTTGGATTCCCGGCGCACAGTCTCTATCGTCTGCGCCTTGATCTGGGAGGTGGACATATTCTCAAAGTGTCGTCCAGGGCCATCCGAAGTCGACCCGGATTTCCCGAGAGCACCAAATCCGCCCACGCCAGGCGATGTGGGCATGGCGGAGACGCCACCGAGCATATTGAGGGCGCAGCGCTAAGTAAGACTGGAGAGAGAATAACTATGGCAGTTACACATCAGTCACGGTCACATTGTTTCCTCCTTTTGCCATCATCGTCCATCTTTTATTCTGTCGAGCGCTCAAGGCGGCGTTAGAACATGCAGTGAACGCTATCCAAGAAGACCAAAACTCGGAGATAGATTACTGCCTCAATAGTCGGCCACTTTTTTCTTCCTCTTGCATGTGCCTTTGGTTCAACCTCCACTCCATCCACAACGCGTTCGAAAACAAACTCTTCGGTCTTATTCAAGACACCACTGCCTTCTTCCCCTCCTCCGTGCCTCCTCCACGCCCGCTGCCCCCGCAGTGATCCTCAACGTCAGCACGAATATGGCGTCAAACGGCCTCATGGCGGGCCCGAACGGCTTTCTGCACCAGGCGGTTGCGTACAACACAAGCAAGGCTGCGGCGAACTCGTACACGATTGCGCTGGCACACGAGTTGAAGGGGGAGGGCATCAAGGTGAACGCGGCGACACCGGGGTTCACGACGACGAAGTTGAATGGGTTCGCGCCGGGGGGGAAGACGGCCGAGCAGGGTGCGCAGATGCTCGCTGAGTGGGCGCTGTTGGGAAAGGAGGGGAAGATTGGTGCGTTTTCTGCTTCCGTCAATCAAAATCCATTCGCGTGCGATTCAATCTGATTTTGGGCGGCTTTTAGGTCTGTTCGTGAACGACGCCGGCGAGTTCCCGTGGTAGATCCTCTATTTATATTCCCTCTAATTCTATTCTGTATACGTTTCAGTCATTGCGACCATACACCAACAATTCTTACATCAGTTTTTATGATTGGGCGAGTTTATGCAATGAAACTATACCATCTTCCGAATGGCCACCTTCAGTCGGCCATCCTTTATTGACTGAATTCTTATCTGTCAACTTATGTGCAGCTCAACGATTTTAACCTTGTTAAACAAAGGTTTCATCTAAAAACCTCAATGCATCAAAAATCAACCGTGGAAACCGGGATGTGCCAGTTGTCGACCAATCGACCCAAAATCGAACATCAGGGGGCTGCGGTAAAGATTCAGACGCGTCGTGATGCGGTAAACCGCAGGGGGGGTATGGGTTACATGAGAATCAGAGCTGTAATGAATCCAGCGGGAGGAAATAAAAGAGCGGACAAATCCACTGCCTGCGACCTGGATGTTTTTGCAGGATCGTACTGACACATGGATTTGGCTGAGAATGAGGAATGGGCCTCATAGCTTTCGGATTTGAGCGAATATATCCTTGGGATACGAGTCGAGGCGCAGCAGGAATATGAGTAGCCACAAAGAGCGATCAATACGAAGGGCAAGCGGTCAAGCACTTAAGTTCGCGAGGACCGGCATGTCAGTATACGTGCCTCCCTAACGCGTAGATTTTCAAGCGCCGCAGTGATGCTGGAGTCCTTGCATGGTCAAAGACGATGAACCGGCCTGAATTAAAAGGGAAGGTAAGAATGTCAGAGAATCTCCCTGAGACGTATCTGGTGCACGAGAAAACATCGCCCGGTTTACGCAACCCACAATCAGCCCTGAGATCTACGGGTCGTCGACTCGACCCGGCCAACAGCTTGCAATCGAATCTTCCCTCAACAGCTCGCAGAAACATCAAGGATCCCTCAAAACCGAGCTGCGGCTGCGTGCCCTAACGAACGACGTCAATGTCTACCTATCTGCCCTGGGAAGCATGGTTTCCATCCCGGAAACTTGGAAATAGAATGATGATAGTCTATGGATCTAGACAATCAATAGCGAGGGGAGTTAAAATCGGTAAGCAAAGGGAGGAGTCTCAGTTCGGTAAGAAGAAGGTTGCTGACTACAGAGGCGGGAGACAGGGACGATCTGACCTCCAGTAGTGTTTTATCCAAACGCCGGCCCAATATACATCAGGATAATGCTGCGCGGGCTGGTTGGTCGTCGGAAAATCAAGCGAAGCTGCAAGCATCACGCAACCAAGTATTGATAGAGCGCCAACCAGCCTTCAGGGCGAATGGTCTTGCGTTGAGACAAGGATCACTACCGCGTGGTAGAAATGAATGCCAGTTTCCGCCAGTAATCGTGAATGACGATCCATCCGTTGATTGCGACCGACGAAATGGAAAAGCACCGTACTGTTTCCAAATACATGTCTTCCGTTGTTGAGATGTTGCAGATTTCTACAGACTCGGATAGCGATTTGTCGTCTCGGTGAGGCCAGTAGGAACGTCCGCGACCCCCATTGACAGATGCGGGCGAAAAGGAATGGATATTTACCACTAGCCAGGATTCAGTCTTGCTGAGGACGAGGACGGCATCGGCTTTGCCATCGAGTGACGAGGTGCGAAGGCAAGAACAGACGGAATGATTCGAAACAACTTGTCGAGGTCCGCTCCGGCCCGACTCTGATCAAAAATTTCCAATTTGATTCGTATTCAATTTTCACGTCATCGCCATGGCCCACCACACATGGACTACTCGGAATCTTAAGTACTTTCACGCAACAAAGATCCCCGCCGACCCACCCAAGCCAAACCGGATCCCAGAACTCAACATATCTGTCCATTGCAATACAGAACCAGACATCAAAGCGACAACCAACAACGAGGGACAGCGTAGTCAACACAGAATTACGACGAATTATTTAAACCCAGCGACCGACGTTCAGGAAGAAGTCGCGAGGCGGGATTCCTTCGATATCTGTTCGGTGATCATGTTCAACTCGGCGAGCAAAGGACGAGCAAACAAGAGTTTTACATACCTCGATGTGCGTCTCGAGGTCGCGAACCTTATGGAGGCAGCGCAGGACGGTGAACGTGCGGCATTTGAGGAAGTCGCACAACATTGCACAATGCGAGAGAGAGCTGCGGAGGGACGCCTTGCGGATGGCAGATACCTCGAGCTGTAAGCTACGCAGTTTGAAATTAACACCAACGTGAAGTAATGAAATGAAGGAATGGCACACTTGGAGAATTTTGCCGCAGTGTCAGCATCGCACAGGGCCCCATTCTCGACGGCTTCGAGATACTTTTTTTTAACGTCGGTCATGGCGTCGACGAGAATATGTGTGAGACGCTGGGGGGACGCGTAGTATGCTGCCATGATCATCATCGAGAGACCTCCGCCAACGGCCCAGGGTGTCGAGTTGACGGGGAGATCGGAGGTGATGATCGAAAGAGAGGCTTCAGGGAGGCTAGGCATTTGAAAAATGACTGTCTTTGAATGCTTGGAATATGGAACTTGGGCTGAAGGTCCAACTTGCTTTTAAGCATAGCGCGCCGGAGACCGTTTATGGTGTGGGAGTAAAGTGGGCGTGCAGGTGTATATCTCCCTATTTCTCCCTATTTATAAAATTAAGCCTGTCCGTCCGTCTGAAGCTTTTTAAACTCCGCTTTTAATATATCATTCCGGCAGAAGTGGGAGCCGGCGCGAAGCGCCGGCGAGCGCTTGTTACTCCATATAATCGCGTCCTTTCTCGGCCCTTAAAATTTTAATAAAACATTACTAAGGGCCTGATCGGGCGCCACGCTTCGGCAAAGCGTATCTGCCAAAATCTAAGCGTACGTTCTGGTGAGGCTGTGCTCGCTACGCCTCGAATCAAGCGTGATTCGGCCCTTGTCACTCCGATCGAGACCGCAACCATTAAAGATCCTTCCACATCGTCTCCCGCTCATTTGCGCTCCCCCCGCCGTCTCCCGACATGGTTCATATCTCCCTGAATACAAAATGAAAAAATTAGAACAAATTGCGTAAATTTTATCGAAGTGCACTTTCACATAGCTATCAAAGTGCGCTTGAAGACAGATGAGATTTGGAGACATCGAGTGTCCTCGCTATGGTCGACGGCGACGAGAGGAGCGCTTGGTGACGGTTGATATATGCCATGTGATCACTCGGAACGAAATCAGCCGGGTGACTGATGTGACGGCACAAGGCGTAGCGTGGGCCGCTTTGGAAAGCGTGGCGCCCGATCAGGCCCTTATACGCGCGTTCTTCCTCGGTTAACATTACGCGCGTTCTTCCTCGGTTAACATACGCGAGTTCCTCCTCGGTTAACATAAATGTCTCTTATTTTAAGGGCCGAGGAAGGACGCGCGATTATATGGAGTAATATACACCTTTGCCGCATGCCGAAATGTTTCTTAGCACGCCCACTTTACTCCCACACCATAAACAGTCTCCGGCGCGCTATGCTTAAAAGCAAGTTGGACCTCAAGTTTCTTCAGCCCAAGTTCCATATTCCAAGCATCCAAACACAGCCATTTTTCAAATGCCTACTCTGCAGGTAGGTAGGTAGGTAGCTATATTCCGGCGCGGTCCCGTCAAGAAACAGCCGGGGTCCGTACTAGATACACGGCGCCTAATTATGCCATGGGTGTCGTCGAAGATCAGAGGTCCCGTAATATATCAAATCCCCATATAATACCCGTAGCATACATTAGGCGCCGTGTATCTAGTACGGACCCCGGCTGTTTCTTGACGGGACAATTGATGGGTGTCGTCGAAGATCAGAGGTCCCGTAATATATCAAACCCCCATATAATACCCGTAGCATACATTAGGCGCCGTGTATCTAGTACGGACCCCGGCTGTTTCTTGACGGGACCGCGCCGGAATATAGCTACCTACCACCGGAGTTCGAGCGGAATATTTATCGGCGGATATGTTGCGGATACAGCATGTATCCGCAGAATATCAGCCAAATACTCGCAGAATAACGCCGTGCGGATATTCTTGTGGGATTCCCTGTACTCGCGGAATACCAGCAGAATATCAACAACATATCAGCCGCATATCATCGATGCTTGATTTCCGGATCCCTTGTACAGATAGATGCTTGAATTCAATTGAATGGAAATGCAATGCTTCATTCAAACAGCTGATTCTAAGTACATCGGTAACAACTAACTTACTGCATGCTGTATACATATATTTTCCGCCTGCTGCGCAAACACATGCATCCTCACGGCCATCTCCCTCCTCCAGGCTAAACTGCGCCGCGACGATCCCCTCGCACTCGGGGTCGAGCTAAAGCGCCTACGCCTCGTTCCACCGGCGCTCGGCGGTGCCGACATTCCGGTAGTAAAGCGAGACAGACCGCCGTTGGCGAGGGGGAGGGAGTTGGGGATTGCTCTGCATGGAGGGGTTAGTATACAGGGGACAAGGGAAAGGGCGAGGGGAAACAAGACGTACATGAGCTTCTCGAGCTCGGCATTCGGGAAACACTGGTGGTCCAGCATGCACAAGCTCAAGCTCGCCGCGCGGTGCGCACCCGATATTGGTGAACAACACATCGTCAGAGGATATGTGACTCACCAATGATTCCGCAGCTTGGTCCTCGTTGGTATGGCTTCAATGCCCTGCCGGTATCGGCTCAACGTCGTCACTGAGGTATCCAAAGGACTCAAAGGGGGACGGTGGAGGCCTTACCCGGGGTGCAGACCTCCTTCGATTCCCACGGCCTGCCGCAAGTGGCGCTACTGCGTCCTGGCGCCGGTGACGCCCACACAGACGGCGGCGGTCGCGCCGCTCGCAGCGGCGTCATGCGACGAGATCGTGCGCGGGCTCAGTACGAGCTGTTCCCCGTGCCGGCGTTCCATGCGTGGCTTGCGATTGTGTCGTGGCTGCTGCCGACACGGCACTGCGTTGAGGCGCGGCGGTTCCGGCCGGGGCTGGACTACACGCTTGCGACGAGTGAGTAAAAGGAGCGCGGTTGGATGTGGTGCTGGGGCTGACCCCGGAGGTACGGTACGAGGGGCAGGAGGAGAGCAGCAGAAGAGGCGGTCGCCGCAAGCCGTTGGAGGCGAAGCGCCATGGTGCGTCAATCGGAGTCGTCGGGGGCTCCAGGGCTTTGTCGAAGTCCTGTAAGAGCAAAAGGGTGATCTGGTAAATACATTGGATCGATCTGCGAGATGTGTTGTGGACCGGGGCAGACCTGCCTCAGCGTAAGGTCAGTAGGTATTCCTTGTAAATGGATGATGTCGCACCGGCATCCCAAGCGATCTAGGGCCGATTTGCCGTGAGATACGAGATGTAGGATACTCCAGAAGAGACCTGCGAGGATTCTGGGAAGATAAAAGGAAAAGTGGAGAAGGAAAAAGACTGACGTTGTGGAGATATCAATGTCACCAGTGTCGGTCCAATTCTGGAGTTATGTGATCGAGACTCGAGCTACATGTGCTTGAGAGTAATTTTATCCCATGATGGTAAGAGGCCGGCAAGCGGCGGGGCACAAACAGTTGAAGAGTTCGTGGACACATTTTGTAAATTACAAAGAGCAGAATGGTCCAGAAGACGCCGCTCGTCGTCGACCATCGGTCGACTCCTCGCGGCGGCTCGTAATTGCCTCTGACCACGGGCTTTGATAGTGCTGGCCAAGAATATGAATATGATATGGTTCTGAAGGGTTCATCTGAATACGAATACAACAGAATATGAATATGAATATGATATGATTAAAATACAATACATGTCTGGTGTATTCAAATATATTCAAGTACGACAAAACTTTAATTTCAGCTACTCGGCTGCCATCCGGCTGAACGCAGGAGCATCAAAACCCATCAGCCGACATCGGAAACTGATACAAGTGCCAACGGCAACCACCCCAGGCACAGAATCCCCCGCCTCCCCTACATCTCCCTCTTCGTTGATGGCATCAAAACTTTATGATGTTGATGTTAAAACTCTTTGCCTCTAAAACTTTCATGTACAGACCCATCTAGCTGCGTAACATGGAAGAAAACTTAAATACAAAGCATATTGGGATATTTAGACCGTGTTGTGCCCAGCGGATGGGCGTTCACTCCTCAAAGCTGAGCGACAGAATATATTTGACTATATTCAGATTATATTCGTATTGTATCGTATTCATATCCACGGCAGTGAATAAAAATACGATATGGCCCTCCATGGGTAAATTCCCGTGACCTTTAGGTTAGGGTCTTATAGCGCCCAATTTTCAGGACTCGCAGACGATCACATTTTCGTCAGCATTTTTCGCGTCATCACTTTTTCCTCCCGCCAAAATGCTTCGGCTTGGATGATGGCCGGGACCAGCCTCATAATCCTGCTTATGTTTTGTCCTTTCCGTGCTCTCCGCCTTCTAAAGTGCTTCTGTCTGAGTATCGGCTCCGTCTTCCATAAATCCCGAACACTGCTCGATCCGATTCCCTATCTGGATATTTCCCGGACAAACCTGTCCAGACTGCCTTGTCTTCTGAAGATCTCATGGCCTTTATCACACCGAGTCTACGCTCGCTCATTCTTTTCTCCGGATTTCCCCCAAGTAAAGAGTTGTCTCAGTGCCTGGCTAGTCATCAGTCCAAAACTACACCCTCGAGGGCGTGAATTGACTGGGGCAACATTGATTAATCTTGGGCGAAGCGCAACACTTTCAGATGCTTGTGTCCCGCATATCTAGCCTCCGTTTTTGTTTGTTTGGAAATGAGGTTTGCTTGCGCAAGGACCTACGTGCGTCGTGGATCGCTTTGGTGGTAACTTGGAACCCACCGCAGCTCTCGAAATCAGGCCAATAGCTGAGATTCTCTGCCGCACCCGACTGGCATTTCATGATTCCGCTGTTCCAGTCCTGGGAGGAGTAGGTCTAGAATGTTTCTCAACCCACCCCAAGTCCTTTTCTGGCGACCAGCAACAACACTACTTATGTTCCTGCCTCAATTGAACTGTCCCTCAGGTATATCCAGGCACCCAATTTGGCTGGGGTGGCGGAGGAGTCGGTACGACGGCAAGTCCCATTTTCAATCGCACAATTGCACTCATTTGGGCACGAGAGATATCCTATGCAGTCTTAGAAAAACCTCGCAGCCTTTTACTAAGAGTACTTCATTCATTGCAGTCTTTATCTTCACTGCATTTGCATCGCATTCCTACATTCGTTCGCTTCCTTTCCGAACTCGGTCCAATATATAAAATGTAAAGCACCTTTTACTGGTTAAACATTCACTGATTTGAGGCAGGACTTGATCCCTCAATTGTGATTCGATGGATTTCGCAGTCGTACGCATCTGCGATGGGGCGTCGGGCCACCATCAACCCTTGTCTTTACTCAACAGAGGAGCTTTCTCTATGTACTCATCCAGGAACATCCGATGCTTTTCAAATCGCCGATCGGTTCAAGCGGAACTACCAATTTCCAATTTCCAACCGGGACAGTGGTGGCCTCACCTTGTCTGGATCTAGTATTTAACTTACTGTCCTGCAAGTCCAAACAAATGCGCCGAACTTTCGCACTCGAACCGTGGTCATCTTGTGGTTATTGTGGCCGAATAGCTCAGGGGGATGCACAAGCATTTGACACTGTCGCTGGTGCGTAGCGTCAGGATATCTCTGGGAGCAGACCTTGCCGCTGGTTTTAAATGGCCAACAGCGACCGTCAAGTCAGGAGAAACTCGTCTTGGACTGGATACCTGGCCTCAGGACAGCATACCGCAAGCAATATCATTTTATTTACCAGTAATGCCTCACAACAGATCTTCTCTTCAACTTGTGGTGGACTTTGAATAGCACCGAAGTCATCTCTCAGTTCGTCGCCTCTCTCCAAGCTAATGGCTTTTCTTTCAATCTTTCTCCAACGGAGAAGTCTCGGACCTGTGTTTATGGATAGGATAACAATCTGGCAACTTTGTAGCTCCTCGCAAACTGAACGATCATTTCAGGTCAGCATCCCTGGTTTGCATTCCTCATCAACGGAAAATTATAATGCGTTGAACCGGACACAAAAAATATTTGATCCGCGATGGTCACTACTTTTTTGGTGAAGTACCTAATACATAGAAGACTGGTGAAATTTGTGTTCGCAAGCGGTGAATCTGGCACTGGGTTGCGAGACGGTTTGACCCTGTACATAAAACAACTATGCAGAGACATTTCCTCAGGAATTTTCCACCAGATGGTCACGGGCTGTGCCGCTTGTCGGCCGTACCCTCTTTGTATGATACAGATATGAATACAATATGAAAATTCCGTATTCATATCATATTTTGGCCAGCACTAGATACCACGTCAGCTTGATTTCAAATTGTGTCACGTTTTGATCGTATTCTTGGACGTCTAGTGCACAACAGTACTAACATACTGTTTGTGAATGTGTATGTGTCAAGTACCGGTTCCCGATCGGGATCCGACGGAAGACCAAGATACGCCTGAGAGATGAAGTGCGTATAAGCAAGATGAAGGGGTCGAGATATAGAGGGAAAGTATCGGAGTCCGAACGGAATACCGAACCCGTATACTGGAAGGGAAGGGGCTTGGCTTCAGCTCGTGCGCTGCGCCCTTCTCTATGCCTGGTGCCCGATTTCGGAGGAAGACTCGGAAGAGGACGGAGTCCGAGAGGAGGAGTATAGGGCAGACTAAGTCGATATTCAAACTGAAGTCTAACTACCGACATGGCTTGTATTTATACGAGAGTAAAGTATCAGTGGGGATATAATGTAAGTACCGGAGCTTCGGAGTTCCGAGTGGATCCGTGATGGACTGAGTCGTTATGAGTCAAGTGAAGTCAAGCTGACTCGGATATCATCGGGTTTCCGGTGGCTCCGTGATGGAGAAGCATAAGGCGTAACCTAGGAGTCAGAGGGAATCATATGTAGTACGAACCAATAGGACAAGGGCGAATACAGAAAGGCAGTGTCGGATATAATCGGGATCGGAGAGTCGGAGTCCGATGGCGGCCGAAAAGGATGTGAAGTCACGGCACGTGACAGTATGCACGTGACCGAGGCGGCATCCCGACACCATGTGTACAGAGTTGCGCAAAAAATGACAAGTCCGATGGGATAATATTCGGTTGATATGCTGCAGATACAGGATGTATCCGCAAAATATCAGCACGCAAATATTTGATCCAATATTCTGCTGGTAT
Source organism: Mycena olivaceomarginata (assembly GCA_029378375.1). Classification (NCBI taxonomy): domain Eukaryota; kingdom Fungi; phylum Basidiomycota; class Agaricomycetes; order Agaricales; family Mycenaceae; genus Mycena; species Mycena olivaceomarginata. The sequence goes on along the minus strand of JARKIC010000758.1, from coordinate 34,863 downwards.
TTTGCGGATATATGCTGTATCCACAACATATCAACTGATAAATATTTTGCTCAAACTCCGGTGTTGCAAAGGGCCTGGATTATTGGGTCGGAGGTCGGATACCGATTTCAGCCTTTCAAAGAACTGTTGGGTCCCAGCTCAATTTTTCACCCGAATTCTGCCCCCAGTAGTGGACCAAATTTCACCCGAACTTTGACTCCAACCTCAATTTTCCCAAGAAAATTCGTTTAAATGCTCTAAAAATCGACAAAGATTCCCCACATAATACTCTTCCATGTCCTCATCTTCTTTGACGTCGATAATGTTGATATTCAATTTTCCCTTCTGTCGCAAGAAACAAATGAGCAAATTCTACCATACAAACTTCACTTCTCCCATACTCGGATTTGTTTCACAGTCACAGCCTGAAATGAGCAGTCCGATAACCTAATAGCTATTTTGTACGGTGCTTGTGGAAACTTGAAGTGACTCAGACTCAGAGCGAGGTATTTTTCGTATGAAGGGAGTGCAACTCTGCCCTTGGTGCCGTCTAGCCAAGACATTTTGATTTGTGGAAAGGGCTTGCTGGTATTTCTGCACTAATTTCGCCAATTGGGTAGCCCTCGGCCTGGATGTCCAGGGCCATCCGAAGTTGACCCGGACTTCCCGAGAGCGCAAAAACCGATGCCAGGCGATGTGGGGCATGGCGGAGACACCACGAGCACGTTGAGGGCACAGCGCTGAGTAAGACTGGAGAGAGAATAACTATAGCAGGATAAGACTCAGGATAAATTAATAGCCCAGCTATGTCCCCTTTCGGAACTTGCTGAGTTGTAGCGTACAGTACACCGGCCTTTTAGAATATACTGTGCTACACCATAATTGCTCTCCCATCAACGAGCTTGCCCCGAAGGCTGTAGATCTTCGGGACAGCAACCACAGCCAGTAGAAGTCACCTAGCAATAAGAAGTTTTTACAGTACCTATTAACCTTGCACATCCGGCCAAACCATTGGCGTGTTGTCAAACAACTGGAAAACTTGATGGGTAAATTTTGCGACCTGGCACACAGTGTCGCAGCGGAATATCAGCGCACGCAGCACCGCTGTGGCATTGCCAGGTGTGACCGCATGAAGACAAGGTTCTTTTGCCGCAACCTTCACCACAAACTGATGACACCGTTCTTCTAGCTCGGGCTTCGCAGTGCACTGGAGCATTGCATGTTCCACGATTTCCACCTGATGACATCCGAATCTGCATAGCCGCTGTTCACATGGTATGTCAACGCGGTGGTAGCGGCTTTTGTAGCGCATGCGCTCCACGGCCAGAGGGTGTTGGCTGAGCAAGAGGCGAGTAAGCGCTCTCCGATGGGCGTTGTTAATAACAAGAGTGAGGTAGTGCTGGAGGAAGATGGTGATTCGCTTGGGCACTTCATCCTCGAGAGGCTCTTTCCGCCCATGTAGTAGAGACACGTCAAATTTAATATTTCCCCCTCCAGATATTTCATAGCCGAAATGTATACAGCTTTTCCGAGCACTGTGCACACGTTGGGTGTCAAGGCAGGGAGGGCAGGCAACGCGACAGGGTTGAGAAGTTTACCGAGCGCATACACCAAGTCCATCCAGTAGCCCTGTCCTCCCACTTTGTAGAGACTATAGGAGTCTTCCAGTGCTAAATGCGCATAGTGAGTGGGTGGTAGTGCGGCAAGGTAACCCAGATATCGGAGAGCGAGAATTAAGTGCCGGTACTGTATAGGAAGTAGACCAAGCTCGGTGAATAGAGGCGCACACATTGAGTTGGGCCCCAGGCCCAGTAGCCGTCTCAGGAACATTGTCTGCACCTTCTCTAGTAGAGCCAGAGCAGCATTGTCAACGTCAACAATCATGTTGGCGCCACTGATGAGATGTGGATCGATGCATGCCATGTACAAGAGCCGACCTTCCTTGGGGGGTATATCTCCGATATAGGCTTCGATTCCCAGAACTGAATGCCCAGTTTTGCGCGCCGTAGAGGCCTTAGCAGTATAATGAGCAGAGAAGATATTGTGTGCCGTGGATTGGAAGGTAACACCAACATAACAAAAGTGGTCCTTGTATCCAACCACTCTGCCATTCAGTTACCCATTGATCAGTCACTGTCCCATTGTTTTCTCCTCTTGCCACCATCGTCCATCTTTTATTCTGTCTAGCGCTCAAGGCGGCGTTAGAACATGCAGTGGACACTATCCAAGAACACCAAAACTCGGAGATAGATTACTGCCCGCATAGTCACTCGATCACCTTTTTGAGCAGTCGCGAGACCCCCAGATCGAGAGAGATCAAGAAATGCAGCAAATTTCTTCCTCGTGCATGTGCCTTTGGTTCTTGAGCTTTCTTGAGATCAATTCGCGCAGCGATCACCCATAAGACGCCTGACGGTGAGACCAACGGTCACCAACCTCCTCTGCACTTCTTCCGCCCCATTTTGATGCGCTCCATCTCTCCCTTAGTCTGTTGTTAAGCGCGGGGTCCCGATTGGGGTAAGCACTTGTTATATAATCAGCACAGCCACACAGTTCTTTGGAAGACGACCGCAAAACTAGCATCAATATTTTTGATAAAATTTAGCATACAGAATGTTTTATTAAAAGCTCCAATTTATTTGAACTTTTAGAGTGCTGTTTGAGGCTCGAAGTGCAACACAATTGATAGTCACATGTCATGCTTCGGCACGTTATCCACCTGGATTCTGAGCCCTAGATAAAAAATCTGAGCAGGCAGGAACATCTAGTGCACTAATATAGATTCATCTCCAGTCGACGAGCGAGGTGAGTTCCTGTAGAGAGCATTTCCCCATACATTTGGTGTTTGCAGGGGATGCGACGAGCTATTATGTAACTTTAGTCTCAGTACCAGCCTGCGACGACATCGGCCATACTTTCAATCTCTGACACTACCACCACCATCAACTGCAAATGACCTAGAGAAAGAGGAAACCAGTACTACCCAGATGTATAAGGTATAGCCCGAGCACAAAAGGGATACATGGTGTACTCAGAACAGTTGCAGATAGTGTATTCTAGCCGGTGTATGACCGTCGCTCTCAATAGGGGCTCTCGATGGTGCTTCGCTCTCAAACTCCCTCCCTGCCCACCGGGTTACCTATTGTCCATTGCCAAAGTCCTCTACAATCTCCTCGGCCTTTCACTGTTATAACATTTCGGTACATAGGACCTGGATTCCTCTGCCCCTGTCTCTTCGGGACATTCAGGGTGATATTCCCGTCCCCGATTCTACCCACACCTGCCCAAATCAATCAAAACTCCCGAAAACAATATTTTGGAATAACATTCATAATCTCGTTCATATTCGATCCTCGACACCAGGCCACCCTGGGGCTCCAGATGTATTTCGACTGACCCATCGGTATCCTGCAGCCTATACGTACAACGTGTTGGAATAACATTCATACATTCATATTCGATCCTCGTCACCAGGCCACCCTGGGGCTCCGGATGCATTTTGACTGACCCACCAGTTTTTTTTTCTTTTTATTACCGACCTAGCTGGGGAGATGTTTGACGGGGTACTCAGGTAATGAAATGGTGAGGGGGTGAGGATATCTGTAGCATACAATTCGATATTGTGTGTAGTACAGGCCCCAATTGTTCCTGAACGGGACCATGCCGGTATACACCTTCCTTCCTTCCTTCCTTCCAATCTGGGAGCCCTGTCGTGACAGTCTGGGAGCTAACCGGGCGCTTAGCCGGACCCTTGCCACCATGACCTAAAAACGAGGAAACACAGTAACGCCCAGATGCAAAGGGATATATAACCCATGCACAAAAGAGATACCTGTCGTACTCTGAACGGTCTCATTCATCACACTTTCATTGCACTCCGGCCGTCCAATGCCCGTTGCACATGATAGGAATTTGCGGCAGACTAGCTACTGCCATGACCTAGAGAATGAGGAAACCAGTACTGCCCAGATGCATAGGGCATATAGCCTGAGCACAAAAGGGATACATGGTGTACTCCCAACGGTCGCAGATATCACGCTCCAGCCTGTGTATGGGTGTCGCGCATAATAGGGGCTCTTGATGGTCCTTTGCTTTCAATCCCCCTCCCCGCTCACCACGGGACTTATGGTGCATGGCCAAATACTTCTGAAGCCTCCTGGGCCTTTCGCTGTTATATCGGCTTGAGCTGTGGACTGGACTCCCCCTGCCCCTGTCTCTTCGGGACGTTCAGGGCGTCCCCCGATTCTACCCGCACCTTCCCCAAATCAGCCAAATTCCCCAAATAACTTGACAACGGCTGGAATGCAGATTCTCAGACGCTGCCCGATTTGCTCTATGTTTGTACTATGTATAACACTCTTCCTTGCTGCGCTCTACTGTGCTGTCTATAGTGTTCTACGTTGTCTACTAATGTGCTGTTTAAACTCTCGAATCCCTATATGCTGCGCCCACCTTTGCTCTTGGAGTATTCCACCATGTCCTCAGTTGATGACCAACCGACCAAAATACTCTGCCGCACCGCTCTCATCCTCGGGAACCGCCACGGATTGAGTTGGCTCTATCGGCTCAACATTACTCGGTGAATAGCTCCCGACATTGGAATAACAATGACGAAACTTGTTCTCTTCATATTCGATCCTGGACACCAGGCCGCTGACAGACCTGGTATTGGGGCACCCGGGCATTTATTCAAATCTGCTTGAGTTGCAGCATACCATAATGTACTTCATTACATTACGACGTCATCTCACAAGGGCTAATGCTGGCCTGAGCAGTTAGCTAAAAGGGATATAATGTGTCTCGAACCATTAGAAAGGCGCTGGACAACAATCCTGGTAAAGGGTTGAAGTGGGAAGTCGCTAATGGAGCAATCACGGAAAGTGCCTTACCATCCTGGAAACGGATTGGGGCTATTGCACATCCCTGACTAAAGGCATATTATGAGGGAACATCCTTCTGAACCAGAGGGATCATTGTTAGGCATCATCTGACGTCTCCAGAACTGCCAAGAGAGGGCTGGACTTGGTCGATCTACCAATTGACTAAGAAACCATACTCGGGTACTGGGAAGCGGCGGCTATCACAATTTTCAGACAAATCACTTAAGCGGTTCAAGGTGGAACCATTTGAGTGGATGGTTACCAAGGAGGGTAACGGAGTGCTGACGAGGAGGTCGGCTAAAAGTTGACATATCAACAATATCCCATCACGATCGTTCTAAGCGATGTAGATCTTGACTCATCATTAAGCTCGGCTCGTTGATGTTTCTTATAAATCTCTCTCAATTTTACTAATCGCTTGATATCTGACAGGAGTTCATCAACTAGCTGCCATACCACTAGTCATATACCCTGAACCCTATTGCTCGTTTGTATCAGTCTCGTTTACATTTAGAATCCTGTAACGTATTTAAGTGGATGGTTATGGGAGGAACACCAGTGAATCTCACCCCACCTGTTGGACGCGAAGTTACTAGACTTCACGCTTAACTGGTAGAGTAGTCATTCATTCAGAGACACCCAGAAGCTATACCAAGTTTCGTTTGTTTTCCCTGTTTGAATATTATCTGTGTTGGATTTGGATCTTTATACAACGATGCGTGGACATATTGGATAAACAGAACAGACGCGTGGAATATAAGGAAACGGATCGGACTTGACAATTGGTTGTAATCTCGCAAGGATTAGCAATCGCGGATACTATTTGGAATCAGGATTCATTAGAATCACTTGCTTTACGCATCGGAGTACTATCTCCAAACCCAGACCCACATCATACAAACCGTTGCACATAAAATCTCGTCTGTCTATCCGCGATTGCGCCTAGAACAGATTCGAGCAAGTTTTATCTATACGACTTGTAGACCTGTAAAGTCTTGCTTCTCAAAGAGAACTAAAGTTCAAATTGCCACAATCTATACTGGATTGGAACCCCGAACTTGCACGAGGACTATAGTGTTTGAGTTGTTGTAGTCGCATTATCGAACCGCGTATTCATTTACAAGGTTTGTTTTGTGGTTATTTCACTGCCAGCCCCATAGTCAGCGTTTCACCGCTCTGGGGCTCCGGATGCATCTCAACTGACCCACCGGTATTTTTTCTTTTTTATTACCGACCTACTAGTAGCTGGGGAGATGTTTGACGGGGTACTCAGGTTGTGAAATGGTGAAAGGGTGAGGATATCCGTAGCATACAATGTGATACTTGTGTGTGGGAAATCAGGTCACGCAGGAGTTTGAGCCAACCAAGATATATTTGAAGCCAAATGAGAAGGCATCGGGGGATGTAGGAAAGCTAAGGAATGTGTTGATACATGCGGAATATAAGTAGAGGGGAAGAAACAGATAGGGGGGGTAGCGAGGTAGTATCAAGGGGACAGAAATGGAATTCGGGGACAGCAGCGTGCAACCGATCACTTTCTCAACACTCCCACTGAGCGTTGTGCGCCGCTGTATAGTAATTAGCGATGTGGATGAGTCAGAGTGAAGAAATAGTCCAAAGCTCCCACTGGAGCGGAACACACATTAGAACACGTAAGTCTGAGTAATATTGGCGGTAGTGTCAGGAGCGTCGGGCTCGGTACATTCATTCTGGAAGTGTCCCAAATTCCGGCACTTGTAACAAGTGATGCGTGATTTGTCTCGCATCGTGCGAGCAGCAAAGGCGGTCGGGGGGGTGTCGAGGGCACCAGGCAAGGAGAGTGAATCTGCCTGGCGGGCTTCTTCGTTCAACAAACAACCAATGATGAAGTTGAGATCATCTTTCTGTGCATGCGAGTCGAGAGAAATGATGAGAGTGTTGTAAGATGGGGGAAGGGACATGAGAAGCGTTGCAATAATCTGCGCATCCGAGGGTTTGTCATTGTAGAGTCGTCCAAGCTTCTCCGCAAGGCCGCGGGACAGCCGCGATGTGAGCGTGCATGGTCCCTGGATTGCCAGACTTCCGCAATGCGTAGGATTTCTTCCACACAACCACAACCCCGCCCATAATGCCCTCGTGCGTCTCCTTCAATCTCTGCCACATCCCTGCAGGATCCTCCTCAAACTCGCGAACATGCGAAAACTGGGAGGGATACAGCCTCCCAATAATTGTTGCAGTTGCAACGTCACGCTTTGCAACCCAGGCCTTCACAGCCTTACTTCCACTGCTGCCCAGCGGCCGTGGTTCGTCGCCCAAAACAATAGGCAACACACCTTTCCTCCGCAATTCGGCCCTGGCCCTCAAATTCCCACTCATCATACGGCACATGGTCCGACAGCTTCGTCCCACCCTTCAAATCTCCAGTCGATCTTGAGTCCTCCATCGGTTACGGTTCGGGTGGCGGCAAGCAACACAGGCGCCTCGTGCAGTTACGGTTACAGTTCAGTCAGCGGCAAGCAACACAGGCGCCTCGTGGGGTTACGGATATGGTTGGGTCGGTGGCAAGCAGCACAGGCGCCTCAGAGATGGCAGGCAAATAACAGGCCAGATATTTATAAAGGGGAGGGCGAGGTTTAGAGAGAAGCAGAGGATGCGGTGCGGGGCCCATAACCTGTGGGAAATCAGGTCACACAGGAGTTTGAGCCAACCAAGATATATTCGAAGCCAAACGAGAAGGCATCGGGGGATGTAGGAAAGCTAATGAATGTGTCGATACATGCGGAATATAAGTAGAGGGGAAGAAACAGATAGGGGGGGTAGCGAGGCAGTATCAAGGGGACGGAAATGGAATTCGGGGACAGCGGCGCGCAACCGATCACTTTCTCAACATTGTGTGTAGTACGGGCCCCGGCTGTTCCTTAACGGGACCGCGCCGGTATGCAACTTCCTTCCTTCCTTCCTTGCGCGTTTTGGCACCAAAAATAATTTTCACACGCAGTCAGCAGTGCCACAGCCGAATGTTCGAGTACCCTTTACTGGGTCGAAGGTTATCTAAACACAATTCTGAGTAGGCATAAAGGTTTAAATGGAATTTAATTGTTTTTATCGCAGTGAAATCCCCACCAAAATGGGCTGAGACTATGGTAAGCAAGGCCACTCAAAATCACGAAAATCATAGCGCAAGGATCCGGCTAAGCGCCCGGTTAGCTCCCAGGCTGTCACGACAGGGCTCCCAGATTGGGATGTCGTGGCGGGCTGGTGAGACTAATGTAACTTGCCGTATCCCACATACGACGTCAGAGTCTCCTATCTGTACATCGCCGTTGCCGAACTCATAAGCCTCCACAGGCCTCCACGCCCACCCACACTTGAGCAACGGCTTCAATCCTCCGCATTTCGCCAAAAACACCACCTCCACCCCCGACTCCGAAATTCTCCATTGTATAGGCGTTGAACTCAATGTGAGGTGGCCGATGCGACCATGTTGAATTCGAAAGTTTCTGTGCGTCAGTAGTAATGTTGACCCAATAGAACATCGGTGAGGCCGAACCAGAATTTATTGACGGTCATCAGTAACTCGAGTTGAAGTTCTTGAACTATTAGTGCTTGATCGCCGATCGAATAGGTAAGTACTGTCAATGAGGCGAAGAATGAGGAGACGGCTGGGGTCGGCAAATGACTGCAGACGCTTCAACGACAAAACTCGGGAGGGTGGCGGAGCTTCAAGTTCGATGCAGTTACGTAGGCGTGTGTTCAACCTTGGTTCGACCGCCACGTAATCCCGAGATGGCCGAAGCCCATATTCGACTTGAACTCTCGAGGCTTGTGCCTCAGACCTTTGGTGGTACTATTTTCATTGGAGTTGAAACAAAACCATCGATTGAAGATATGCTGGTACAGTAGAGTGGGTCATAATGTATAAGGTCCGTTCCCCTGCCAAATTTCGGTGTGGCCAATGCATTATGAGCATTATGCATTAGTAGCACCACTCTATGGTGGTGAGAGGCCATTCGGTGGATCTCTGAGGCCGATGCATTATGAGGTTATGCATTATGACCCGCACTACTGTAGATGAATTAATAAACGTATCCGGTACGAAGAGTTACTCCAAGCGGTTCAGACCTCAATTAACTGATTCTATTGTCATAAATATATGGACTATGTTATGTAGGCTTATTTAGGATTAAAAGACTGAACTGTACTGTAGAGTTGATGGAAACGGACATCTTATACTTTTGCTCATTCGGCAGAACCAGAGCCAGCTTTCACATTTGCCTGATGCTGCGCAATGGGCTGCGCGGGCGGGCGGAGGAGCCCGCAGCGCTTCAGGCATTCGTCCGTGCCGACAGCGACGTTGTCTGGGATCTACACGAAACCGCGGGTTAGTTTAAGCATCGGATGAACCGGTAGCCAGCGGGAGTTACCTTGGCCTCGAGCCCTTGGACCTGTTGCACGCCAATAGAACCCAATGTAGGGTCGATAATATCGGACGGGAGACCGAAGACTGGATTGAACGGTTTGGATTAGAGTTGTTTACTGGACGGGCGACGGAAATAGGCTTACAACGCTGGGCGAGCGACAAAACACCAGGGTCTTCGCCGTTGAACCCGGCTACGAACATGGCCGTGTCTGGAACATGGGAATTAGAGCTGGATCCAACGGGTGCTTGACAATATAAGAGTAGAGTATACTCACCACACCCATCGTTCATCTCAAAATGCACCGCGCCCTTGGGAAAGACGGTCATGGCGCCCGGAGGGAGCTCGTTGAACACAAAACGCGCGCCGTTCTCCGAGAGCAGGCCCGTCCGCAATGTGCCGTTCACGCTGAGGTTGATTTCCGTCGCGCGGGGATGCTATTTTATTTGTTGAGCGTCAAGCATTGAGATATTACCAGCAGTCTCTTCGGACGCACCGTATGAGGCGTGTTCATCCCGCACGGTCCCAAGAAGCCGACAGCTACGACGCAGTCAATTCAGAGTCTCGGAACTAACGAAAACGAACGAGACATACTCATCGCAACACCGTTCCCAACTACAGCGGGGAAATTCCCAGAGTTCGCAGCGACGGTGTGCCCCGCCGCACCAGTAGTAACTCCCCCCGATGGGTTGAAGAAGCTGAAGACGAGCTGAGGGACATCGTCAACATTTACTTCCAAGACAAACATAGAAGTGAAAGTACTTGTTCATCAGTCAAGCTATTCAGACGGTCCACGGCGGTGGGGTCATGACGCAGTTCCGCGACTTTGTCGGAGATGGGAGTACTGAGCGCGGGCACAGATCCCAGAACGGCGCTGAGGACGACAAAGGCGGCGATCGATTTCGAGAACATGTGCGAAAGAGAAGAAACAAGAAAGACAAGTGGAATCGATGCCTTGTCGTCGGATTCTCGTTGGCTTTAATAATATTTTATGCCAAGGAGGGCTGTACATTCGTGCAGAGCAGAGACCCGGTCCTCCATACCTGCAACTTTCATACTTGCGGTATCCCGCCGGCTCGTCCAGAAACAGCATCGCGGCATAACAATATTGCACAAAAGCTGCAATTGTTTGGGGATTTCTCCGATTCCAACGACGTTCTTCACTGCTGGAGGAGGAATCTTTCATGAAAATTAATCATGTGCCAGTGCCACACGAAATGTATACCGGGCGCATAAGGTCGGGCGGGGATGGAAGATTCGAACGCAGCGGCGACCCGGATTCCCCAAACAGATTATGCGGCAGCTTGCCTGTTTACGCACAATTAATTTGATCGTGCCTTTCATCCGATGCGGGGTCCGGGGCGCAGGCTGGCTGTGGGGGGGCGGTTGAGTTTGAAACGCACAGTCACCGGTGAAACCGCCGCAGCCAAAATGTCGAGACGTCGATCGATATTGGACGCGAATCACAGCTCTTGGCAAGAGCTGACTGGATCTACACAAATTTCGTCGGAGGCAAGTTCAGCGTGTTTTCCAGATGAAATCGTCAGCCCGACGCAGTTCGATGGGGCCTTACTTTTTCTAACGAAGTTAGTACTTCCGACGGGTCGGGTGGACGGGTTTGACGGTTTCAACACCCCGTACCCGTACTGCCATACCACAAACCCGCGGGTGAACCCGCATACCCGTGACCAACGCTATTACTTCGAGTCTAGCCAGGTCGGTGGTGCGTCCGTGCCGAAGATGTTAGTGCAGCATCGCAGCCCCGCAAATACGTGATGCAAGTCGAGGCCCCGGCATCCCGAATCGTGATCTGTCTGAAATAAATTCCTAAGTATTCAGCTTGACTGTCAAAACGTCGATGGATCAAAAGTGGGTCCAACATAACTGCTGATAAGTGCCTGGATATCATTCAAGGTGGATTTCAAGGGAAACAACCGGGTGCCTAAACCAAGTCGTCTTATCGCAAGCTGGTTCGGGGCGTTCTGCCGCCAATACATCGGAGTGGAGGCGACACTTCCACCCAATTCGTCTGAAGAAGTTGAACAGTTTTGATTTCAGATAGACAAAGACCGAAAGCCGCGTGTGTATCAAAGACCGGAGGGTTCGTCCTTGGCCTTAGGCTCCGTCTTGTGTATCGTGACCCACGGACACCTCGCGTCTGGGCGAGTCTCGCGGCGGGGAACTGCTCGATTCGCAAACAAGAAAACAAAGTCGTCGTAGTCGCACTCACCCCATGCGTGATCTTCGACCGCATCGAGGGACACGGTGATCTCTTCCGGCTTGGCGGGCGAGCTCATGAACAGCGATGACCCGCAATTAGCACAAAATTGGCGCGTGAGCGTGTTCCCGCTCGTCGTGTCGTTGTCGTCGTACTTGCGGAGCAGCTCCTGGCCTGCGGTCAAGACGATTTTCTGGAACACATATTATATAGCACAAATGGTGAAGTTTAATTCGAGGGAACAGTGACATACATCGGGAGTGAAGAACGCGCTGGTCGAGAAGGCGGAACCTCCGGATTTCTTGCAGTTGATGCAATGGCACACTGCGCAGCTGTATGGTTCACCAAGCACCGTGAAGCGAATTTGGCGGCAAAGGCAAGAACCAAGGCGCTGGATGCTGGATTCAGACATGGTGGTTTGAGTTGAAGCGTTTGATCGCGGTGGAGACGTCTGTCACGTCGGCTGCCGAAAAGGGAAATGCAGGCTGTGACTTCAGTTAATAGGCTAAGTACTCGAGGATCCCCGCGAATGGGAAAGGTAGGCTGACTTCAGTTCAAGTTAATGGCTGCTGAAGGATCCCCGCAAGGCTTAGAGTAAATTGATCATCACTTCGATTCGACTCAATGTCCAAATTAAACTTATTTAAAGAAACGACCGGGTGTCCACAGCCGCTACCGCAAGCTTGCGTCATTCGGGTGCCGCCCACAAATACGGTCCGGGATTCGACTCCCCGCCCCACAAATTCATTGCAACTGACCGTTGAATTCCGCCAGTTCGTTGGTAATAAATCGAAAAGTTTGATCGGAGATAGGCATACAAAATGAGAGCCCTGTATGTATCAGAGACTGGCGGGTTGCTTGGACTTGGGTGCCAACTCGAGTGCAGCGACCCAGGGACACTTCGCGTCGGGGCGACTCTCGCGACGAGGAACTGCCAATTCGGTTGGTGATGGCATAAGCAGAAGACCATGGACACACTTACCCCATTCTTGGCCTTCCACCGCCCCGGGGCACACACTGATCCAGTCCGTCTTGGTTGGCGAGCTGAGGAACAGCGAAGAGCCGCAATTTGAACAGAATTGGCGCGTGAGGGTGTCCCCGCTCGTCGTGTTGTTGTCATCGTATTTGCGAAGTACCTCCTGGCCTTCGGTCAAGGTGATCTTCTGGAAAACAACACCAAGTGGGCAAGTTTGAGTAATTCCAGAGAAAGGCACGTACATCAGGGGCAAAGAACGCGTTCGTCATAAATGCAGAGCCCGTGAATTGCTTGCAATTGATGCAATGGCAGACCGCGTAGCTGAATGGATCGCCCTCCACTGTGAAGCGGATTTGGCGGCACAAGCAGGATGCAGGGCGTTGGACGGAGGACATGGTGGCTCACGATTGAGTTGCGATGATACAGCCAATATTCGGGTTGCGTAAATCGATGTTGCTCAATTTGTGTTGACCTCTGTTTGGCGTTGAGTCCGCTCCACTCTCGACTCCGCTGCTCCCACTGTCCATCAAAACATGTCCGTGGCTGCCCCGTCCTCATTCCCTTCTCTCGTCGCCTTCCGGTCATGGCCCGCGGTAGCAAGAAAAACGAAACAAAACGAAATGTCGTACACATGTAAGTACTACAACCGCCACGACAAGCAGGCCGACATCCAAGTTAGTGGGTTGCCTGTCGGACACAGAGTTCTCGCGCACGCACCGTCCGGTGGCATTGGAAACCCGCACAGGGCCGTGCTAGTATTCAATTGATCTTTTATTATGGCAATTCAATCCAACCCGCTTGAAATGATGAACACTAGATGCCAATCTTGGACTGCGGGCTGGGCTGTAAGCTCCACCCTAGCTCCACCCTCTGCTGTACTGTACCGCTGGGGCCTGGGCCTCGATCCTTCGGGTCAGAAGCTCACCACTTGCACAAGGCAACTCAAGACCGCCCTTGGGACTAACCTGCGCAAAAAAACGATGGTTCTAACCGCATTTGTTGACGGCAAATTACGAACCGAAGGTTTTTGTTTGTAGACAAATTGTGAAGCCGAGACTTACAGCATAACGAGGTACGAGTTAAATTTGCTGTAGGTTCTGTTTAGAAGAGACTAGCCGCCCACTTGATACGGAAAATTCCATTTGCTCTATTACAGTCCGCCTTCCGTCCTCTTCCACCCGACCACCATGTCCATGAACGAGGTCAATATTGCATACGGGCAGTACGTCCGAGTCCCTCATGTTCCCGAGCCTATTAACACGACGTGTTGATCGTTCCATCTACGTGGCGGCAATCGGTGAGTTGGATTAGATGTTCCTCATTCATCGCTGAGGACCACAAAAGCTCTTTTGGTCTATGAATATCTCCTGACACTCGAATGGGAGGTACAGTACATTTGGAAGCCGCCTCATCGAAAGGCGACTGCGTGGTATTTGTTGGTCCGCTATTTTGCCCTCGGTGCCAACGTGGCGCTGTTCACTCTGTCCTTTGTTAATTTTCCTGCCGAGGCATGTCAGTATCTCCTTGTTATAAATGAGACCACTCACTCTCTATTTCAGACGTAGGGGTTTCTGTGCTCTTAAATTAGTGTAATATTTGAATGAACTGCCCGCAGCTGCCTCACACTTGTTAATGTCCATGATGTGCTTGGCTGGTGCAAGGGTTGGCGATTGAGCGTAAGCCTTACCCTGTCTTCATTGCTCTCATTAGGTAGCAGTTACTCTGATTCTCAGAATACTGGCAATGTATTCGTATGACAGACGAGTTATATGTATTATCATGGTTACAACGCTGGTCACAATTGCTCTCTATATTGTGAGCGCATCTTACTCTTTTTCACCACTGTAATTACTTTGCCTCTAGTGGTCGGTCGTGCGTTCCGGGCCTCCTCTGGTGTATAAGACGAATCTTCCTGGTTGCCATACCGCTGTCGCGAGCTCTCGGTGCGTGCAGATATCATGGTTCTGAACCTATACTGAAATGAGCTACAGGCAGATCCGTACGCATCGGTTGCTGTACTTTTTTTTTTTTTGCACTTTTTGACTTTGTCTTTCAGGGACGGCGGGCTCATGGGAGGCAATGTAGGCCATGCATATCTGGACCTCATCAACCCTTCTAAAAATGTCGTGGGCTCTTAGCGGACCTTGTAATTCTTGGACTTACCTCATACCGCGCCTATATCCGTACTCGCGAAGAGACCAAACACCTGAGGGGATCTCTCTTCCGTGTTGTAATTCGCGATGGTGAGTGTCTTGCAAGTGTCCGAGGAGTATCTCGACTCACCTTGCCATCATTTCAAAGATGTCCTGTACTATATGTTGAGTTACAGTCGCCCGCTCGAAATTCCCTGATCCCCGGCCCGATGCTTCCCTCCAGCACATTTTGTCTCGCGAATTTAGCCAATATCCTCATGTATTGTGTATGTAGGGGGTTTCAGCCCTTCAGTGAAACCGCGCCCTGATCCAGAAATACAGCTCGGCGGCGTAGTCTGTGGATTTATTTGCAGCAGTCCAGGAATCAGATCTGATTTTCTTTGTGTAGATTGCCAATTTGAACTCTGGACTGTCGGCATTCACAATTGCGTACACATTCTTTCTGCCTGGTAATCTATATCTCACCCATTAGGCGTCGCTCAGGATTTCGGTTACGGCGATCTGCCGACTGATGCTCAACCTTCACAGGGCCGCGTCCACGACAAATGATTCGGGGGTCGATGCGCTATACAATTTGCTCAGAGGCCAAATTTGGGCACTAATGAGGCTGGCGGCTCCGAGTCCCGTGGCACAACCTCATCTTCATGATAGTGCGAGTGTGTTTGAATTTTGTGTCCCATGTGTACCATAGAGTTGTAAAAGGCGCTTAATTAGGCCGCATCCAACTGTTGAACGGCGACCGGAAGAAATGCAGTCCCCCCGATCCCACTTCCGGAGTCTGGAAGACAGAGTCGACGCGGAATTGCCAAGTAGATTCTGAGTAGTAGTTTGAGTTGAATTCAGTAACACAATGCACCGTTGAGCCAGGAGAATTTCAACAACCCAACGATGGCAAGTTAGTTGGCGTGATCGAACTTGGCACGCCAGTTGATTCCAAGCTGATTTCAGCCACTTCGAAAGCTTTACTGGAACCTCGCCACTGAGCATACCCGGGTAATATGAAGGATTCAACCATAAAAAATGGGATCCTCGGAGCCCGCAGCAACCACCGAAATTTCGGAAATGTGGATTGGGTCTAAATACACGCATTGCGGTGGAGTTGAGTCACAACACCGCGTTCAGGGCTATGACGAAAAATGTGGAATATATAGTGGGTACCCAACGTCAAACAGAGGTTAACACAAATTGAGCATCAACTGTAATGATTGGTCCCGCCAAACTCCGCTCGTTGACATGTTGATGGCCTGTTTCGCCGTTGGCGTCCACCGATCCACTCCTGGGCGCTGAACTGCAGGCAGATTCCTTGTGAAGAATCGAGCACATATATCTGAATCGAATTTGAATTGTCCGAGGCGGCAGCGTTCGGGAGGAAACCGGCCGATCACTTCAACTGCTTACAGTACTTTGCCGCAGACTCTTTCTTTCTTCCTTCCACCTCGGACTGGTGCTCTGACCGCCTAATCCTCTTCATCACTACTCTGCTGGCCAGTAACATCTCCATATGTTCTTCAATCGCAACTCGCTCCCAATGGATCCCTACACACGTCTCCCGAAAGCACCTCGCGGACGCGCTGCTTCGAACGCAACCCGCCTACGCTCCGCTTCTGTGTCTTTGGTTCCCGAACAAATAACGCCCACGGACAAGGCATCAAAACGACACACATACCACGCGTGCAATTGGCTGGGCCGGTCAACGCATGGAATAGGGTAGTATCGCTTCCATCTCCCCATGAAGCAGCCGCAAGGGGGCGGGCTCTGCAGTCAACACGTTCTACTGTCTCTCGCAATCAAACACCAACCCCCGCCGCCGACAGCTCGCCGTTGCTTCATCCACGTCGACTGCAGAACTCGAATCCTAAAACTCTTCTGCGGACTCTCAATACCCTGCTCGACCCCAAATCTCAGCGTATTCCGGACTTTCTTGACGTCGACCATCTCATGGCACTGCACGAACGCGATCTGATGGACCGAGACCAGAGAGGACGCTATAAAGCTCAAGGCGCGAAGCGATCGCACAAAGAACAGTGTGGTGTGCAGTGGACTAAGTGCGTCATTGTCTGTTCTTTGTTCTTTTCTCTTCGTGCTGACATTTCTTAGCGGTATTCGGCTCCTCCCTGCGCGAGGCTGCGATGTTTGCGTCCAACTCGACGGTGCTCGGCGGCTATGAACACGACTTGCCTATCGTCGTGTTCCGGTGTGTTCAAGAGTTATGTCGACACGGTTCGCACCTCTTCATATTCCCCTCGCTGGTGCTGAAGTTCGCTCTTGCAGGCTTCAATCCACCAAGACAGCCAAAACCGGACCGCGACCGCCTTCTCGCCCTCATTGGTGGATTTGACTCGGAGCCTCTGTTTGGCGCGACAATGGTGCTGAACTGCCCCTATGAGCTCAGAGAGGTCTATGCACTCCTAACTACCTATCTCTTTGCTCTTCCCGAGCCCGTCCTGAGCTCCGAGATGTTCGAGGCCATATGGGCGTGGTGCGTTCTTCCGTCCCTCCGCCGCACCGACTTCCTGGAAGACGACACTCGTGTCGGCCGTCAAGCGCCCACCGACGCGGGGACTCGCATTGCCCAGCTTCTCCGCTTGCTCCCGCTACCCCAATTTCTCGCTCCTTGTGTACATGATGGGTTTCTTCCAACGGCTTCCTCACATGGTTACTGAAGACGTGGGGGAGGGCGGTCTTTGCGGGTGGTGGCGCTAAGCAGGCTAACGCTTCCGATGGGCGGGCTGAACGAGCGGAAACAATGCTGCGATGGTTCTTGACCGCTGGGAGGCTATTTTCGAAGAACTTTTCTCCTCGCCCCTCGAGTTCCAGCAGAGCGAGAGCATCGTCACCCCCGGAAGATCATGGACGCCTGTCGAGTCGCCTCTAGATGCACCGAGAACAGGAACGGATGCCGAGTTTACGCCAAGAATCGGACAAGTCGGTAGCGGCGAGTCTCAGTCTTCGCGTGGTAAGCTCCTCCTCTCTTTATGCAGGCGCATAACAATGATACTTTGTAGTCCCACTCATGCGGCTGCCGTCGGACGGACTGTTTGAGAAGGCTATTGACACGCAGTCCGATGCGTCGAGCATTTCATCCTCCGTTGCTCGTAAGTACCCGACCGCCATATGTCCTGAAGCTCCACTCATGTGTATCTTAGTCGGAGAACGGCTGCTCGACGTCACATTGGAGTTTGCGGAAGACGCTCATCGCGACGAGCAACGCTGGAATAGTCACGCGGGGACTGTCTCAGCCGCGAGAGGGTGTCCCCGACAACGTCAGCGACGACTCCGGGTACATGTCGCCAGAGGACCAAGACGCGCTGCCTTCTCCGCACCCCCCAGAAGAGCCTGAAATGTCGCATATCCAAGCACTCCGGCGCATCGGCCTTCTGGAGCGCGAGCTCGAGCGGAGCGACGTCGCCGTCGCCGAGGCCATCTCGGAGACCTTCAAGGCGCGGGAGCAGGTCAAGGAGCTCGAGGTCAAGCTGCGGGCTTACGAGAAGCGCCCGCCGGCGCTGGAGCTGAATCTGGATAGACGCGTGGCGGACGACTGGCATGCGGTTCTGCAGGCTGATACAGAGGCGCTGAAGAGGCAGCTGGCGGAGGCGCAGGGAGAGCGCGATGCGGCGTTGCAGGTTGTGGAAGAGATCAAGAGGCTTATGATGTCGCGTGGGTGTTCCTTGTAGCAAATTTCGTTCGTGCCCAATATATCTCGCTTTGCACGTAATTTGACTTGGAAAACTGCGACCACCTTCTGAGGTTCGTTGACTGACAGAAGGTAGCAACAGCGTATATAGCGCGCCGGCGACAAGCAAGTGGCCTCATCATCCGACGACGCATTTTCCCTTCTTCCTCTTGTCCAGTACTTTGCTTTGGTTCTTGGCGGTGGCTTCAGCGGGGGCTGCCGATCTTCTCTCTTTTGTTATGCACATTGACGTTTTCCTCCAGGATACAGCACCTATCTGCATCCCCACATCCTTCGCAATGGCACCAGATTCGAGTCCGAGGAATACTTATGTGGCGACTCTCGTCTTGGGCCCAAGGAGCTTCCCACTTCACCTCCATTTGCGACGCTTTTATTCGGCTACGAGCGCCTCGGCGGAATGTGTCCATCAGAGTTTCTGAAAAAGTGGGCGACGGCGACTTCTACATGTTCATCGACCCGCCAACGGACGGTTTCCAGCTTTCCACGCGACACAAACCCATCGCAGACGACCGGGTCCTCGAACGGGGCATGCTCGTCGATGCCTTTGGGGGAGTATACAAAGGTATACAACTCTAACTACCTCTCGCCTGCGGGACGCCTTTCGCCCTGCGCGCGGTGCTCCCGTAGGATCTCAACGACAGGACTAGCGACGATGTTGCCGTGTCCAGTTACTGGATCTATAGGGTGGTTTTTTTTCTTTTTTCTTTGGAGCGTTGGTTTAACCTAACGATACTCAGGCAGCAGAAGCATTCCGAGTTGTCCGCTTTGATTTCTGGCTGTAGATCAGATGTTGCCGGGGGATTTGTCCAGGAAGAAATGGCATTACGCACAGTATAACCAGTGTGGGACTCCAGCCCTGATATATTAGCCTATGCCATTTCTTACAGTATATGGCTGCATACCCACTAAAACTCCCTTTGCATAAGTCCAATCATCCGGCAATGACTCTTCATCTAAGAGCAGGCCACTCCAAGTGTTCAACACTAACTTTTTATTGAGTGATAGTGACCCAAACCTCATTTTGTCCGTCAAGATTTGATCTCGTCTCAGAGATGTGTTGACAGACCTCAGCCACTGATTGTATATTGCAGGCTCCAATGGACTTTGCCAGGATTAGTGAAGATTCTGTCCACTCTGAGGCGCCAAATTTCGTGCCAGGCCACTGAGACTAGGATTGCAAACAGCCGACCTTTCTCTGGTATTATTTTCCTTTTTGTTGTCCTGAATTGCACCAGATTGCGCCCTAGTACCAACCCCCAGTTCAATTTTGGCCACGTTGAGTATTTTCTGGACCAGAGTTGCCGAGTCAGGTTCCAAATTAACTTTGTCCAGGAGCATTGCATTCTAAGGCAATATGCTCCAGGGTTTCCGGTACATTGCAGACATGACAGCAGCCTAGAATTTCAGAATGTTAAACATGAGTCCAAAAATGTCCAACTCGGAAGATATCGTGTAAGCATTTCCAGTAGAATTCACGTGTTAAACGTTGAAATGTTGAAGAGCGAATAGCTTTCCAGATCATTTCATCAGTCGGGGTGAGATCAGAAAGTTCTTGAACAGCGCAACGGACTCGTTCGAGGTTAACAAATGTGGTTTTGCGATGAGGAACTGAAATCAAGCTGTTAATTACCCTTGTAAAAAGCCGTTGTGAGCCACCAGTCAGTAGGATTCCTGGGCATTTGAACATCAAGTCAATTTCTGTGTCAATCTCAACTTCAATTGTTGCTGAACTGACTGCGCATTCAGCTGGATTTGATTCAACTTTCTTGAATTGAACCTTTTCCGAGTGTTCATTCAAAGCTGCAAAAACAGCCTGTAATAAATCAAAGCAAGGATTTAGTATGTCCATTTCGTGGTGAAAACGGTTTCTAACGAGAACTCGTAGCAGAAAATCCGAAGATGCACATATCAGAAGGGGTTGATTTCTGGGACAATGTTGTAAGGTGTATAGAAGCCCACCCAGAAGAGCACTGGAAAATGATTGTCTGATACTGGGCTTGTCAAAAGTCATGATAAGGAGCTTGCAATTCGGGTGATCCCCTGTAAGAGTCACCATTGTTAATTTTATTTCGGCGTTGAGTTCACCGGCATGTAGAATGCGAGGATGGAGAAAGACCGTCAAGGGGGATTGCTGGTTCCCAGAGAAAAGGGACCTTCGTGCAGGTACTTCATTTAGTGCCTCTCCGAATGCAAAAATCCGGAATCCATGTTCCAAGTTGGTCAAAGTGAAGTTTGGATCAAAAGTCTTAATTTCACCTGTCTGTACGGGTTGGTTATTTATTTCAATTTCCTCAGGTGTCAAAAACAAATGGCCACACAAATTTTGGTTGTCCTTGGTGGGGTTCCATTTCGGATGGATGCTATCAATCAGAATTTTTGCAGCATCGATGCATTTTCCCGGATGTTTACATCCCAGTTCAACTCGGTCACGCCGGCATGATGGACATCCACAATTCTGACGACCGATTCCCGACGGATTTATCATGTGAGGCTTTCGTGTTACCGTAGTTTTGCGTGTAGCAATAGTTAGAGTATCTTTCACCGACCTAATACTATGATTTAGCCGGAGGCATACGGCGGCGTGACGATGCCCCACTCGATCATAATCACAATTGCGAACGGCAGGGTGCTTCCAAATTGGCATTTGTAGCTTTACGTCCTGGCTGATGGAAAGTGCTGTGAACTTGAGCTTATATTTACGAGCAGTTGTGATCATTCTTTTTATCTGATCTGGCAGGCGTGTTCTACTTGAAATTGGTATGTAGACATCTTGCAAGAAAATATTTTGGATTTGACCAGGCGGAATGTTCAGATAGCTATTTTCCAGCCAGTCGGCTAATATGAAGTCGACAAAATAACACCAGGAAGCTCGATGAGCTCCTTGCACTGAGTATGATTGCAGATTCCAAAGGTCAATAGCTTCATTTCGTGCGGAAATGTTTATAAAATTTGTTTGCCGCCTCTCAGGACATTGCACTGTCAGAAATTCGGGCTCGTTTACCATCCCAGAGAAAGGCATGGATAAGTTTGGTAAGAGACTCCTCAATGTCCCTGGGCATACCTTGGACTCTGGTCAGGTATTGTGACCTGCCGCCAACGAACATGTTTATAATGTGGCGCTTTCCTTCAAGCTCGGCCCTGTCATTTTCAAGCGTTCCAAATCATTCCTGATTTTATCAACAGTTGCAGGCCACGGTGTTGAATACGAGACTGCATTCCCAATCCAGGCGCCCAACAAGCAGCATGTAAGGCTCCAACCATTTCCGTTTATAAACATTTATATACGGTTTTTAACCGTTTTCGTTTCCATTTAATTTGGTCAAGGGGTCAAACGGTTTGGAAACCGTTTTTAAAACGGTTAAACGGTTACCGAAGTTGAACCACATCGAGAGATTAGACAGACGAAGATCTGAGTGCATCTTGGGTGTCAAGATGTTTCCTGAGGTGTATTTCAACCCCCTTGAAGGAAAACCATTGATATATCCACTACTGTTGCGCTCAACGGCGGGGCACATTCCCGTTATGGTAATTGATGGTTCACGCAATCATCTACCGCCGCGGCGCGCGATTGTCTGCTCTTGGATGTGAATGTTGCTGGAATGCCTTTCAAAAATCAACCAACCTGAATAAATGTTCCCAGTTTGTGTAATATACAATCAACTAATTTTTTTGTGCTTGTCAATGAACTTGGAGGCTTGAACTGTTAAACACCTGTTGCCGGACTCTGTTTCTATCCAGTGTGAGTACTGTATGAATTAAATTGCTAAATCTACAGGCCAGTATTATCCCCTTATGCTCACCTTAGGAGTGCGAAACTCCAAGGGAGTATAATACAAAGGATACCACACATGGCCGGCATCTGATAGTTCATCGCCTCACTGTTTTTAAACCATTTCCATTTAATTTGCCTGGATCACTACACAAAAACTAAATGATTGGAGCCTTAGCGGCATGTTTCGCCGTCACCTATTATTCTAACATTAGGATGTATACGGTTGTGTTGCAATTCATTTATTCGCCTTTCTAGTACAGCTTTTGCACGGTAGGCCGAGCACCCAAACGGCAGAATAACTGTTTTGCTCTCATTGAATTTGGCAGTAGATGCAGTGCACCAAAGGTCTAGGATGGCCCAGAGGCTTGACCATGAATCACGAGATGAAAGATAAATTGTAGTGTCATCTGCAAACAGCGAGAGGACCAAGTCTTTGTTGCTCCCGGAATTTTAATACCTTTCAAGCTCGCATTTCGAATCAGACATGCAAGGGGCTCAATAGCCAGGTTGAATAAGAGACACAAAAGTGGATCACCCTGTCTAACACCGCGCAAAACAATGAAGGGGTCGCTTAAGACGCCATTGACCACTACCACAGTCTTCGCATTTTTATACAGATTTGCAATTGTATTATAGAATCTTGGCGGGAACCGCATGTGGCGCAAAACACGTATTAGGTGGTCATGATTGACCCAATCATAAGCCTTTTCTTGGTCAAGGAGCTATCAAAACACCGTCCTCTTCTGCAGCTTCAGCATAATTCAAGAGAAATTTTGCAAGCTTGACTTGATCTTCAATCTTCCTACCTTTCATGAATCCAGCTTGATCTGGATGAACCAAGGATGGTGCCACCTTCATTAGCCTGATAGAATATGCCTTCGTCATTAACTTATAGTCAATATTCAACAGCGTGATCGGTTGATAGTTACCTATCAACACTTTATCTCCTTTCTTATAGATCGGGCACATCCAGCCCTCATTGAAATTTGTGCCCTCAGTAATGCCGTGCGTCTCGATGTGTGTGTACAATTTGGCGAGAAAGTCGTGAAATCAAAGGCCTCTTGTGTGGTTCCTTTACTTTGCTGAAATAAGATGTCGAGCACTTTGAAGAACTCATACGGTATTCCGTTTAGCCGGGTGAAGTGCCATTTTTGGAAAGTTTCAGTGCTTCTCGAATGTCGGTTTCTGCGAGTTCCCTATCCATCTCGTTGTATTCATCTTTTGAAAGGTGCACTTCGCATTTTTCTAGAACAACTTCCGTAGCCATCATTCTAGCATATTCATCTGATCCTTTTCCTGAATGGCATCATGGTAGTTCCGAGCCATTCACACCATATTTTTCGGCCTCATTTCAAACAGCGATGTTGGGGAATTCAGATATGGATCAATTGTGAACTCGTGAATTGTCTCTCGTGGATGATATCCCTTTGCAGAATGGGTCCAAAAGCTCGTCTGTAGAGTCTCACCTTCAACATCGTATCGGGCTTTGGATAATTCCTTTTTTCTCTTTGCTTGTTGTTGCTGGCAAGCTTTAATTTTCTCTTCTAACATAGTAATCGTCTCCCAGCAATCTGCAAGCGGCATGTCACTATCATGGATTACAATTAATAGTTGGGTTTTTCCATGTTCAGATCTTCTGGGTACAGTCATCGTTAACAAATCAGGTACAGTGCTGGTCATATTCAGCGACTTTTGCGTTGAATTTGGCCCAGTGAGACTGTATATCGTCATTTTTAATGTCTTCAAGCAAGGTCCTTCGCCAATTGTTGAACGTGGGTCATAAACTTCGGTGTCTTTAGAAAATAAAGAGGCATGTTCCATCGCCCGTGACCAGGTTGGACCTCTGGCCTGCAAGTTATTTGGGTAAGAACCAAACAGTGGTCAGTTTTAACGTGTTTAATAGTCCAATCTCTGAACAGATCGAATTTTTGGCTATCAATGCAAGTACGGTCAATTCTTGAGTACGAACTGACGATGAGCCCAGTTTTTCTCATCTTTGTGGTGTTGCCAACACGTTTAGTCCCTAGTATCAGGGAACGTTGTTCGCCAGCCATCCTGCCAGCGAAAGAGGGCCTTCAGCCTTTTAAATGAGGGGGGGGACCTCATCCTCGGCATTAGAAGATCTGTCCATAGGATCTTCAACGAAATTCCAATCTGCTTGAGTTATAAGTGGCAACGGCAAGTTTGGGTCAGACACCCAGAGCTCCCAGAGATCGTCCCACAGTTTACGCTGTTCGCTCGGGCTATTTGGGGCGTAGACATTTAGCAATGTCAAAACTTCATCATGGTGCCAAGGAATGCAGATAAGTAGTGTGCGGCCTGGAATTGGAACATATTCACAATAATTGTCAGTGTCAAGGAATTTTTTGTTTAGTAGGAACGCAACCCCAGCCACAGAGTTGCCAATCAGGAAAATCTGAAATGCTATGAAGTGTCAGTGGAGTTTATGATGGTCTATCATGTGCTATCGTGGTCTTTCCCAGTCTTCCAGTTGAGCCCTTCCATATGATTGTCTATGGAGGTCTATGATGGGCTATAAAACAACCTGTGGTACTTCCACAGTCTATGATTGTCCTTCAGTTAGAGGCTTGTTACATACCTGATGAGGTAAACCAATTAATGACTTGACTGGTTTTATTGTCCCTAATTCAAGTGTGTATGTTCCCGAGCTCGAGATCTGAGTCGTGACATAGTAGTAACCCAGTTCCGCAGAAATGACAAGTCCGTGACCAGTCGGGATTTGAGGGACAAAGCTTCACAACTTACAAGATATTGATGCTTGCTTTACAGAGCCTGCAAATGTGAGCGTTGTCGTATTACGTAGCAATGTCGGAGTTAATGACACACTGATCAAGTCCGAGATGAAGTGTGTCATGGTGGTCTGTGCGCATCAGACAGAAATACGTCAATGTTGATTTCTCCGCTGTGTTTCTTGTCCTTTCCCCCCATCGCCACTGCCGCAAAGTCGCCTCCCTTCTCGCTCTCCGCTCCGCACCAGTACCTCTGCGGGTTCCTTGACCACACTCCACATCCTGCTGTTTACATACCTCAAGACATTCCATCATCCCGCCTTTGCAATGGCATGCCTCCATGCCTACGATCGGTTGGAGCACAAGATGAACCGCTCTTAACTACCACCACAAGCTGAACACTTCTGGGTTTGAAGTCGCCCGCCCCAGACGGCAGCCTCTATAATCTTAGCTCAGCATCTGCACGTCTGTCGCTTCAAACACGAATGCAAGTGTCAAATTTAACTCAAGAGTCTGGATTCAAGCTGTCAATTTCCGCTATGCCACCTGGTTTTGGACGCGGCTCTCCCTTCAAGTTTCAGTCTCTTCTGTGTCCAATGGGAATGCAAGTATCAAGTCAAACTCAAGAGTCGGGACTCAAGCTATCAACCTTCTCCACGTCACCTGGTTTCGGGCGCGGCTCTCTCCCTTCAAGTTTCAATCCATCCTTTCAAGTTGTTTTACTATCCAAGCTTCCGATACCAAATGTAAGTCGACCGCTTGTGTTTTCTATTATTATTTCTAGTATCTTTGCACAAATTGTATTCGTAGTGTTTCGTGAATACATTTTCGATTTCTTTTCATCCTCTGCTTCGATGACTATAAGTACTTTGAGACCTATTCAGTCTATAGCGACTATGATGTCTATGCGACTATGATAGACTTGGTGGTGTCTATAGTGGTCTATGAGATTCAAACCGCCCCTCCCACCTTTCTATATAGACGGGGGTTTGCTATGACATCTATGATGTCTTTCTTGGGCTATGATGGTCTCTGATGTAATTTCAGATTTTCCTGATGTGGCACCGGGGGCAATAACTGAGGCATATGAAAACCATATGCATTAAACACATATGGTTCGCATATTGCCAGATCACGGGACAAAGGTGTCTGACACCTTTGTTGCACCTTTGTTTTTGGGGCGACCACAAAGAAAAACAAAGGTGCAACAAAGGTGCCAGATACCTTTGTCCCACAATCTGGCAATATGCGAACCATATGCGTTTAACACATATGGTTTTCATATGCCTCAGTTTTTGCCCCCGGTGTGGGTTTAGCAGGATGTCCTGAATTAATGAGTTTGAACCAACACTGAAATAGATTGTTGAATCACAGTAGCGTCCAGGTTGAGATGTGATTCCTGAATTGCAAGAATCCCTATCTTGTTCTCGTCAATAGTTTGCTTTAAATATTTAAATTTATGGTCACTGTGGAGCATGGACTTGTTACTATCCCTACCATTAATATTCAGAGAGGCAATAGTAAGGTTGGATCTCGTTGATTTCCCGCCGTGCGGAAGTTTAGGAGGTTTTTTTTCTCTTTCGTATATTTGCTATCATTTCTGACCAGTGATCTTCATCAGAGATGCTTGTATCATGGTGCAAATGCTGCAGGTTTAGGTCTGGCAGTGCCGTGTTATGCGTATCCATAGTGAGGTATGCATTTGCCAATGTGTCTGCGTTAATATTCTCTAAGCAGGAGCTTTGAAGTTCCTCTCCATCTCCCATTACTCTGTTCGACAGTGAGCCATCTGGATGATGGTCAGTTGACCGGGAACCTAGTTCATGGCTCGCCACGGATGTTGGGCGCAGCCATGGTGAGCCAGTATCCAGGGTACCTGGCGCCATTGGAGAGGGACACGTCACATGCTCTTCGCCTATTGCTGCAACAGCCAGAGCATTGGAGCTATTACAGGAGGGGCCACATGTTGAGTAGTCGGGGGTAGGCCCCAGATCACCCCGACTCCCTACTGGTTTCACTCTCTGAACTCGCAGCCTGCAGGCACTGACGAGAGGGAGGTACCACGTCCCCGAAACCCTCTCGTGGTCCAAGAGGGCCCAAGGTACTAAGCCAAATATTGTGGTGGGTTTGTTGCATGGTTGAGGTGCATTAAAGACGCTGTCGAAAGGTTTGGATACAATTTATTCAGCAAATGAGTTCGGTTACAAAAGCAAACCAAAGCGTCACAGATTAAAGTGAGTGTCCCTTATGTTTTGGGGAATGGTTCTATGGGAGCGGCGAATGCGAGCTCGGAGTACCTGAACATCTGCCGTGTGTTGTGTCATGTCGGAAGCAGAGTGCGTATTCTAACTCAAATTGATGGTTATCGCAGGGCAGAGGCACCGGATCGACAGACAACAGTGAAGGTGTTCAGCCGGAGCCACTGTAGCAGCAGTAATAAGTCTTATTCGAATCATGAGATAGATCGGATTATTGGGACCAGAATTAATAAGTAGGATAGAAGATTGGGTGGGGATGTAAGGAGTCGTACATCAGAAGCTATCGTATATAAGCGTGTCCCCAATATAGCGAGAAGAAAGGTAAGTGAGCAGCACTGGAGTAATCGTACAACACAGAATATCACTATCAAGGTGCATTGGTCTCAGGAGTCCGAGACAATGAGAAAGTAATCAAGTGGGAGGGAACAGGGTAACATACATAATATAGTTAGAGAACGAAGATAAAAGGGAAGGAGGAGACCGATCAGAATATAAATGACTCACGCAAATGGCGAGTACCTGTGGTTGACCCCAAAAGTACCTCGAAAGCCTCCCCCGCCACAGCCGCGGCCGCCGTGACCGCCATGACCAAAAGCGCGACCGGCTCCACAATACGAGACTGTCAACCAGTTGTTAGTGACAGTGGGCGCAGTTGGGGTCAATGAGAGGGAGGAGGCAACGGTAGCCGAGGGTGAATCGGTTTTGACAGGGATCCCATGTGTAGTAGGGTAAGCCGCAGTGAAACACCAACCATGGGGCTGGCGGTGAAATAACCACAAACCAAACCTTGTAAATGAATACGTGGTTCGGTAATGCAACTACAACAACTCAAACACTATAGTCCTTGTGCAAGTTTGGGGTTCCAATCCAGTATAGATTGTGGCAATTTGAACTTTAGTTCTCTTTGAGAAGCAAGACTTTATAGGTCTACAAGTCGTATAGATAAATTGCTCGAATCTGTTCTAGGCGCAATCGCGGATAGACAGACAAGATTTTATGTTCAACGGTTTTGTATGATGTGGGTCTAGGTTTGGAGATAGTACTCCGATGTGTAGCGCAAGTGATTCGTTATGAATCCTGATTCCAATAGTATCCGCGATTGCTAATCCTTGCGAGATTACAACCAATTGTCAAGTCCAATCCATTTCCTTATATTCACGCGTCCGTTCTGTTTATCCAATATGTCCATGCATCGTTTATAAAGATCCAAATCCAACACAGATAATATTCAAACAGGGAAAACAAACGAAACTTGGTATAGCTTTGGGTGTCTCTGAATGAATGCCTACTCAACCTGTTAAGCGTGAAGTCTAGTAACTTCGCGTCCAACAGGTGGGGTGAGATTCACTGGTGTTCCTTCCATAACCATCCACTTAAATACTTTACAGGATTCTAAATATAAACGAGACAGATACAAACATGCAGTAGGGTTCAGGGTATATGACTAGTGGTATGGCAGCTAGCCGATGAACTCCTGTCAGATATCAAGCAATTAGTAAAATTGAGAGAGATTTATAAGAAACATCAACGAGCCGAGCTTAACGATGAGTCAAGATCTACATCGCTTAGTACGATCGTGATGGGATATTGTTGATGTGTCAACTTTTAGCCGACCTCCTCGTCAGTGCTCCGTTACCCTCCTTGGTAACCATCCGCCCAACTGGTTCCGCCTTGAACCGCTTAAGTGATTTGTCTGAAAACCGTGATAGCCGTCGCTTCCCAGTACCCGAGTATGGTTTCTTAGTCAATTGGTAGATCGACCAAGTCCAACCTTCTCTTGGCAGTTCTGAAGACGTCAGACGATGCCCAACAATGATCCCTCTGGTTCAGAAGGATAATCCCTCGTAATAAACCCTTAGTCAGGGATGTGCAGTAGCCCCAATCCGTTTCCAGGATGGTAAGGCACTTTCTGTGATTGCTCCATTAGCGGACTTCTCATGTCAACCCTTTACCAGGATCGTTGTCCAGCGCCTTTCTAATGGTTTGAGACACATTATATCCCTTTTAGCTAACTGCTCAGGCCAGCATTAGCACTTGTGAGATGACATCACAATGTAGTGTAATACATTATAGTATGTTGCAACTCGAGCAGATTTGGATAAATGCCCGGGTGCCCCAATACCAGGTCTGTCAGCGGATTTGAGAATGAGGGCAATCATCTTTGTAGTGGTCGGAGCTGGTGACACTCCCTGCAGCCAATAAGTTTGGGCTGGAGTGGGTTGGGACCGAGCCAAGCTTTACCGGTGCCCCACAACGGGATGTCGAAAGAGAGATCAACCGACATGACGTGGCGGCGGAAGCCTTCATTCACGTCAGGGTCGAGGTCGAAGGGTGGGAGCAGGACACAGGTAGCGGGGATAGGGATTGTGAGGTTGTGATTGACACGATGGTGCACGGTGCATGCACTGGATTTGGTGATACTGAAGAGAATCTTAAGAAGGAGGTCTGGCACCTGGTTGCCGGTGATGTTAGAATGATTGTTCTGGATCATATTGAGGACCAATTGGTGGGTGGAGAGCTTGGTGAGAAGGGTGTTATGGATTTCGGCCTCTGGAGTGCCGCTTGCAATGCCAGTGAAGACGAGGACTATGAATGGAGGCTCAGGGTCGATGGGGATGCAGTAGAACAACATGGGGAGGTCAAGATGACTGAGATAAGAGCTGAGGCTATACAGAAAGATGACACACATAATAGCGTACCTGCCATGGAAAACACCTTGGGCCTTGACGGCGGCCTTGAAGGCAGTAGTGCAATGTGTGATGAGTGGGTCCACGGCGTGCCGAGTGGGAGCTTGCCTGGAGAGTTGGCATCAATTTTGGGAGTGGCACGAAGGGGATCGATCAACTCCGAGTCCAGAATGCCAGAGGCCTGAAGGATTGACTTGATAGCAGCACGGCTGCTGTCTCAGTCGAGGAAATCCGAGGCAAGTATGATGGCCACAACACACGAGTCTTGGAAATTATGGTTAGACTTGAGTTCCAGCGACCAGGCTAAGTGACGCACGAGGATGTGTCCTCATATATTCAATAGTGTTGTCCCTGTGATTTGTGTGAACCAGTAGCCCGGACCACCCTGCTGCCAGGGCGGTGTAGACTTTCAGACCAACAATGTACTGGTCAAGCTAAGATAACATGAGCATAAGCTAGTGCCGAAGTGCACACATACACTCTGAGGCATGTGGACGTCTTCCATTCTGGGGATCTTAGTGTGCAGAATAGAGGTGGGATCTGAGTTGGAGCAACACTTGTGGACGTTTAGAAGTGGAAGCAGGGATGATGGTCCAGAGCGAAGAGGAGGGAGACACGATAGTTTGGCGGAGACCGTTGAAACGGTGCACTTCTTATATGACTAGGAATAGCTAATTGATAGGTATTGCGAACAAACACCCAAAACAACCAACCACAACCAATCTACCTCCAAAGATCTAAGTGCTTCTCTTTATGAGTTCGGGTCCGGGCCGTAGTATGCGACCAGCAGGTTTGAACAAACACAAGTTGATTTATAGGCTTCCAACAACACACTCTACAACGTACTAGCAATATGCAACCGCCAACAACAACACTGCTAGGAACCTAGGGATGGTCCGGGGGTGTGTTTATATGGGGTGGATACAAGATGGCTGGACCGCTAGGTCGAGAACACCAGGGCAGAGTATGTAGGTTTGTGAAAATCCTCGCTAAGGGCAGCCCCAAAGACTACTGAGGCTAACAACAAATGGACTTCAATCCTCAAACGGCAAGACTCTCCTTGACCGCCGACCTATTCCTAACCAAGAACAGGAACCTTTCCGCTTTTATCGGCACTAGTTCACACAAGCGTCCAGCTAGCGACCCAACACACTACGACAGAGCTTCCATCTATATCGGGGTGAAGGCGAAGTAACTGACAAGTTATAGCCAAACTAGAGGTGGGGGCACCTAGTCCATCTTCTTCTTAGTGGGCTCAAGTCAACATACAATCCACCTAGCAAGCAATCCAACACACTACGACAGAGCTTCCGTCGTGTCGGGGTGAAGGCAAAGTCACTAGCGCAAACTGCAGTTGGGTCTCAAGAGAACACCCCTTGTTTTATATGTGGAGGTCTAGGACCAACAACACGAAATCCTCAACTTAGTCACTCGATGTTTCCAGAGTCCACAGTTTACTGATTCCAATATAAAGACTACTACAAGTGAAGTTCGGTATCAACCTCCACTAGCAGCCTGAGTCCACTAGCACCAGCTTCGTCCAAAGTCTGGGGCGTAATGTTCTTAGACCCTAGTCTGTCCTGCGCTCCCTTTTATACTACTAGGTGTGAGTTACATGTGAAAGCGAGCTGAATAATACAATAAGCAATATTAGATGATAAGAAATACGGTCAGCCAATGAGACGACTGCCGTTTGGTTTTGGGACTGGTTTGGTATATGCCAGGTCAGCCTTGCTGACCGGCTAGTGTTCAACCGTGGGTATATCAATGGATCCTCAGCCCCCCGTCTATGCCGAGTACCCCTTCCGGACCAACCAGCGATGTAGCCGGTGATCTAGGTCATCTCTACTCTGTCAGAGCGTCGATCTATTACATCTAGGCGACGCAGTGTTGCGACCGACATCAAATGGTCATAGCTCGTTGGTCAGAACATCGATCCACCCTCCGAACATCGGTACAGGCTGTACGATCGTCCCTAGCTCCGTTCCAATAGCCGACTGGCTATTCCCCTTCGCCCTAGCTGCCCAGATCGGGCACTAGCTGTGTGCTGCCTCATCTCGTATGTCGTGGTATGTCTTTGTCAAAGCCCTAGCCGGTCGCTAGTAGGGTTATTCCGCCTAGCGCCGTCTAGTTGCTTATCTAGAGATTAGATAGTACCACCAGTTACCATGCCGAGCTTCCTAGCTCTAGGCGTAGTCTCCTAGCTGTACTTCCATCATAGATATCCGTCTGCTAGACCCTCGCTAGCTCCGTCCCAAGTCATCTCTGGACTACTAGAGTCTCCTAGGTCATGTCTCATGAATGTATAGGCAGTGGTTTAATCCCTGGTGGTTTGTACACTCAGCTAGCAGCTAGCGCGTCACACTAGTGCAGCCTCGTGCTACAGTCAGCAGTTAGGGCTCACTCTGACTCTCCTTTATATCACCTAACAAGTGTTCTGCGTACTAGCTGGTATGCTAGTAACACCAGAAGTGCTAGTTACTTCCCATTGTATAAATACTGGTCATAGGAAATCGGAAAATTAGCCCTAGATGCCGCGCATTTATGTTACGCCATTTCACCGTGTTGAGGACGGCGTCAGTCCGGGGTGAAGTGGCGGTGCATATTTCAGGGGAGATGGGGTCCAGGGAAGGGAGGGATGCCATGGGACAATAGCACATTGCAATCATATTTCTAGGTTATTTAGTCCAATATAAAAGTGAGACACACCTGGAACAAAAGCATCCAGCGAATGTCACTGTCTCAGTCGAACAGAATAAGCCATCCTGAGGCTGGTGTAACTGAAGCTTGCAGAACTTTGAGGAACCATGAGAAAGACCAGCAAGCAATAATGTTCGAGAACTGAAAGACAGAGCAACAATGTTCGAGACACGTGCGATGGTGGATGAGACAGAAGAAGGAAGAGATCTGGCAAGAACAAGTAAGTGTCATTTGTTCTGTCATTCATGAGTGTGCGTCATTCTAGCCATCATCCATGCACAGCATTAAGGCACGGTCCCGCCCGTAGAGTACACGGAGGAGAGCGAGGTCATTGTTCCTTACGGTGCTCAGAAAGGGCTGGGACCAGGGGGAAACATTGTAGTAGTGGGATTAGAAATGTAAAGCTCCCCAGAAGATTTGAAGCCTATAAATTTCAGGCTTGATGTGTATTCCATCAAGATACCGTACATTAACGGTATGTGACTCACGTCGCGGCTCAACACCGTGGTGGGGGGTCACCTTGGCCACAAAGCCAGGCTGTAAAACCCACTCCAGAACCCAAAGCCAGCCACCATCGCCTCCATTGTCTTCGCAGGCCATCAGGCAAGCTTGGGATGCAGAAGTGATGGTGGTGGTTTCGGATCAAGGAGGCCCCTATAGGGTGGAATATCCCTTCGTTGTGATGACCGGACCCTAGGGTGTCATTTTTTGGTCAGCCGGGGCAAGGGGCATAGTAAAAAGCGAGGACCAATATTTATTCACTCGTTTAGGGTGGATTTTTGACCAGGGTGGTGTAGAGGAAAGGTTCGTGGGCGACATGGGCTTCTGGGAGTGCGAGGCGAGGAGGTGACCAGATCTGACCGCATAGTGGATGTCCCTCTATGTTCCTCCGCCGTATCATTGTCCAGCTGCCCTGATAGATCTCAACGACCCCTCTTGCTTGCCATGAGTATTAGGGTTGTTTGCTTGATGCCCACGACGAAGCTCTCAGGCGCCCTTTAACTACGCAGAGTCGCTTCATGTTTTCTTTCACCATCTCACATGTCAATGAATTCAAACTCTCGCTCGCTTCCCGATTGCACCCATAATGCCAAGGACAATGTCGTTAAAAGTCTCCAAACTGGACATTCCAGGTGGAGCCGAAAATGGGCCGATCAGGGCCGATCACATCAGATGGATTGGCCCTCACAAGATCTGGGTGTTGGGATCGCCACAGATTTTGCCACGATCAATGGCACCCGGCAAGTGGCACCGGGCAAGCGGCACACTTCGGCAGAGTTTTGAATATGTGGTGATGCATTTGTCCGCCTGATATACGTCTCTCAATTCACGAGCCCCTTGTGCCTCCCTCGAAAATATATCTCATCCATACCCAGTCATTTCCAGACATTGATTTATTCATTACCATCATTACCATAATTTAACGGACGAGGTGTATGTGTGTATGCATGTACACTACAGTGGGGTGGGTCGGGGTGGGCGCAGTGGGACGTGGCGGGTGAAAGGAGGGAAGGAGGGGAAGAGGGAATTGCGACTCGCAAGTTGAGTTGTGGGTGGGTGGGTCGACCATGTCTTGCGTGCATGGCAGCGGGAGCACTCCAGCCCACCTGCAGGCCCACCCTCCGCATTGCTGTCAACAGAGCAGGCACTGGAGTCCTCGTCGTCCTCGAAGTTGTCGCCGGGGATGAGCGCAAGCGAGCACTGCTATTTTAAGTAGAGCCCACACGCGTTGCACAGCGGCTGGTGCGTTGCGGGGGTTGCACCGCCATAGGAGTATTGTAGTCGCGGGTCGCGGCGCAATGCGAGCAACATTTCCCTGGGCCTGGTTTGAGGCTTCAGCTTCGTTTGCGGGAGCAGCAGGGGCAAGTTGATGCTGCTCCGGTGTGAGGAGGTGGACCTTGAGCCGAATTGGGAGAGTGGGGAGAGGACGCCCAGAGGACAAGTTGCTTGATGGTGAGATGGGGCGGGGGCAATGTGCGGGTGGCAAGGCCGTACAAAGGCATGTGCATGGGTGCAGAGCAAGAGGACATCATGACGGTTGTCCCAGAGATCGAGGGGGCAGCTGGGGATGTCGGACCATTAGGGTGATGTCATGAATCGTCCGGATTCTACTTTTTTGTGCAACACGTCTGTATGGATACAGGCATGTCTTAGTGGCACAGGACTCTCATGATGCCACCACGTGACCTTCTCACGGTTGAAACCCGGCCACGGATTCTAAAGCCGCAGACTCGGGGAGTCTGCGCCACAGGATACAGAAGAGGTTAGGGACTAGGAACCCGTACAGACAGATCCTAGTCCCCGGACGCACCACGGCTGACACAGAAAGCGTACACGAAGTACATGACTGGTTGCAAACCGATCGGGGTTTGAACCACTGGATACGATGACATTTAGGA